>NDXB01007646.1:47290-76552 GCA_002631895.1 Agapornis roseicollis | reverse complement strand
AAAAAAAAAAAAAAAAAAAAAGGAAAAAAAAAAAAAAAAAAAACCCAAAAAAAAAAAAAAAAACCAAAAAAAAAAAAAACAACCAACAACCAACCAAACAAAAACCCAAAAACAAAGAAGAAACCCCAGCACTGGGCAAGACCTTCATGTATGCTCACATGGTGACTGGTGTCTTGATGATGGATGCAACCCCATGGCTGTCAAGTCAACAATGTTGGTGCCCAACTTGGCTTCATGCCCCAGCCATCAGCTGCCCCTGATTGAGTCCCCATTCTGCTTCCACCCCTGTGCTCTATGATCATCTCATGGAGTGGCTTGCCACCAGGAAAGCCACCTCTCTCCCTGTGAGGGGGTGCAGTCATCTCCAGAATGCCAGTGTAACACTCTTGGCCACTGCAGCTGAAGGTTTAGGCTGTGACAGGCACACCCCACAGCTCCCAGAGAATCACCCACATGGAGATCCAACACAGCTGCTGTGCCTCTCTGGTGGTCCACCAAGGCTCTCCCCCGGGGCTGGCTCTTCTGCTCTCCACCTCCCTAACCCGACCTGTGGGGATGCCAATTTTAACTTCCTGAAATTCAAGCACCAGACTCCTCACCATGATGCCAGGCAGTCAGCTGGCGAGGAGACAGGGCCCAGCCCATTTACAGAACTATAGAATAGTACCTTCCCCTCTGTCTCTCACCATCTGCTCATCCAAGAATGTCAATCTCACTGAACCTCATGCCCAGTATCTCCAGTGGTTTTGGGCTGCTCTTCTCCCTTTACCTCTGCAGATTGAAACCAGCTATCGCCCCCTCATCTTCAAGCACTGCCAAAGAATTGTCTTATCTGTGTCACTGTTTTACCTTTCTTGCTTTGTTCTTTCACAACCCACTGATTCATGGCTTTGGATTCAGGCAGGCAGTAACACACAACTGAAAAGCCACACGCTATTAATTAAATGCTTCAGATGCTTTCCCAGTTTGTTATGGGTGGCCAGTGAACAACAAAATGAGGACAGAGCAGACTCAGGAACATCAAAGGCCCTGAGTCTTCAGTTTCATACCTGCACTTCGGAGTGAGCAGAAATTCAACCCTTATCCTCCTTAACAAATTTCTGTGAAGCTTGTCCATCCATCTTGTTAATTCATATTGTTTAAATGTATTAGATCTTAACTGGCTATTCTTCCTTCCCTCTTCACCCAAGCTTAGTGAAGGTTAACAAGTGTTAGTAGTCACTATTTTCAGTAACTACTTGCAACACAGCTTGTTATTTTTCAAACAGTTGTTGAGTTTTAAATGAAGGAAAAACCACCCTCTCTACCTGGATATTGAGATTCAATGGAAGTATTACTTTAAAACAGCCTTTATGTGCTTTTGTTTTCAAAATATTATATTAGTTCCCTAATGCTTCTGCCAAGTGACTGCTATTGTACATCTAAGAATAAGTTTCCTTAGCAGTACAGATGATGGGGAAATATTTACGCAGTTGCAGCTAGTCTTAGTGAAATGAAATCTACACCATAGTTTAATGCCCCTTACAGCCCCTAACAGGTACTTTCAAATTAAAGGGAGCTATGTAAACCAAGCTCACTTTAGCGGGAAAGGAGAAAGCCTTGTTGTAAATGGATTATTTCCAATTTAGAATTAAAGCAGAACACTTCATGATATTCATGATGATTTCAGTACAAGCAACATGCATATCCCAGTGAACTGAACACAGAAGAGAGATCCTTTGGTAGGAAGAAGTCATTTATGTCATGATTGTTTTCTAGCAAACATTTACAATATACATAACTCAAGTCAGAAAAAGCTTTCAGCTATGTTTGGTCTGTCCTGGCTGTTATTTTATTCCAGTCTGATACTAATTATTTAAGCTATTCTAAGCATATGCAGTTTCAAAGGACACAAAATTTGTTCTGAGAGTTCCTTTTCCTTAAATATTCACAATATTCACTGATCCAAACTACACTGCTGTCATTTACAGGTCTTTCAAAATAAACTTCTTTTCAAAATAAGAAATCTTATCATGTTTTTATCAGCACTGATCTTTCTAAGCCTCTTCACAACAGTTAATCTCCAAAAATACCACAGTTATATACATCAATGAATTTTAAAAAATATAAACATGTTGTCACAGATGTATTATAAAGAACTTCCACTAGCATTCACTTAGTACCAATAAACTACTTACCTATGGTTTGGACCTTTTAATGTTACTGCAACTTCTGTTATTCCAGAGAATACCTGGTATGAGCTGCTGTCAAAGTACTCAAGCAATTGCAGTTCAAAAGGAGAACTACTAATATGTTTCCTTACTAAGAATCTCCATGCTGTATTATTAGAGGTGGAGCTGAAAAAAAATGCTCATTAATTACTACAGCATAGCCCATCATTAACATCTGCTTTCAAAGGTTACTTTCTGAGGACTTTGCATTTGTGTACTGCTTCTTTTGGGCAGGCATCCATGCTGGGGATTGAGACAATTTAGATAAAGAAGGTTTAACCTCCTTTAATATACAATCTGCATCCAACATGCTCTGTTTTAAATTCTCCAGTCCAGAAGCACCTCTTGCTTCCCAACACACACACACACACACCAGCTCACTGACCTGTCTTTCAACTGCATTGACTTCTGGCATTCCCATGGAGTAACTCTGCGAAACTTTCTCTTCTTTCTGCAAGTTACTGCTTGCTTTTATCGGAGATCCTGTCTTGGAATTTTCATCAATAATCAGTAGTTCAGGCACATCATGAGCTGCCTGCCGCTTACGAATAGACACCAGGGTTATGTTTTTGTTGTTCAAAGTAGCTAAGCAGGACAGTTCCCTTTTCGTTTTATTGTCCAGCTTTCTCTCCATTATCTTTCTGGACTTTAAATATTGCAGTGCCAAAGGAAAGCTTTAAAAGAGTGGTTATTCGGTGTCTTATCAGTCCCACTTCTTTCAGCTACATTTACAATGGCTTGAAGAGTTCTGCCCATTTAATCAACGTGCTCATTAGGCATTCATCACAAAATCCCAGATATAACCTGTGATCCCTGTGTACACTGCTTGCTGCACTCAGCCACCTGCTCTTCCTGCCAGTTTAAATGCTTCCCACCAATTGGCATCCCTCATGCTTACCAAACTGTGTTCTGCACTGTTAATCTTTGCACACGGCATTGCAGCAAGCTCAGCCAAGGCTGCCTTTCACAGGCTAGTCAAACATGACCTGTGTGCACCAGTGCATAATTAACTCAGCCAGCCAGGCATTAGTTCCTTGTGGCCATGTGCATAATCACAGCTCCTACAAAGGGCAATGCTATTCCATTTCCTTCTATGAAATTACCAGGGATTTCTGGGATAAAATGTGGCCCATTCTAACACTGAAAACATGCCTATGATTATATTATTAGATAAGATTCCTAGACCAAAGTTTTTTCACTCATTTAGGGCATGAGAACACTCATTCTTTGTTTTTTGGTTTGTTTTTTTTTTTGGGGGGGGAGGAATGGATGGAAGAATGAGTACAATATTTGTACTTTTTGAAATGTGCCATCTTACCATCAGCAAGCTTTATTAAAAACCAAACAGTATTAAACCAGCAATTAGTGCCAGAAAGTAAAGAAAAAAGAAGATATTCCCTTTGGTAAACTCAGTTCCCCTTAAATTCTATGGGCAAATACAGGAACGTGTAGTTCAAACAGCCATACACATGATGGGTACAGCTACCAGTAGTGTCTAAAGCCAAGCTTGAATGTATTTCTCTAGTATCACCCACAGCAAATTCACAGTGATGTGCTAACCTGGTGAGCACATCTCTAGTTCCCTAAGCCCACAGTAGCACAGCCCACTCCTGAAGACACCCCTGAACAGAGGCACCCAAAGAATTGATATGATACAGCTGATGTGTCAGCAGTTCACGCTATCCCTGGCTGTGCAGTGACCTCACTGCAAAGGCAGGCCTTAAAATGATTGGTTTGCATTTAATCAGAATCTCTTGGATTTGTCCCAAAATTTAGTCCTATGTGGAGGTTAGCATACATGGTCAAGTCTGAGGGAATCAATGACAGACACTCCACCTGTCTGACAGGACAAATTCATATTCTTTTTACTTCCAAAAGCAGTACATCCCTCACACCCCTGCCACAAACGCAGTAGTCCAGAAAGCCACCATGCAGGACATTGGCATCTTGCCTTGTTTTCCTGCCATAACTTCCCCACAAGCATGAATCCTCAGCTCTGCTCATACCATCCAGTTCTTGACTCCAGAGTCAGGAACATCTTTGGAAAAATAAGGTCTTCTGCCAGTGAAGCAAACCTCAAAATACTCTTGTAGCACTATTTTGCATCATTATCTTAGTATACATGTTTGGTGAAAACATTACACTTTAAAAAAGGGTTATTTTGAAAGCTTTTTGAGAAACGGCCCTTCTCTTTAGAAGCATTGCTACAAAGAGTGAAATATCTGTGTTTGTTTTGTATATATCAGTGAAACTCACTAGAAACACACCTGTCTCCAGCTGGAACACTCTTCTGTAAAAGAAAACTGTGTTGAAGATTAAATATCTTCATTAATTCCTGGTTTTAACTGGTTTTGAAACAGGCAATTGAAAATCATATAATTTGGCTCACATGAAAATATTTCACTACAGTGTCTTTAAATACTAAAGCTACAACTACATACTAAATACATGGGTAGATATATCAAGTTAAAAGCTATTTTCTGTCTTTCGAAAACAAAACCTGATCCCAAACCAAAGCTATTCAGCTCTGTATCCTAATTCCTAATAATAAAAATTTCAAATTCTAGATTGTCTTACAGAAAAGAACTTCCAGATTCTGGCCAGCTCTAAAGTCTATACCTGATCCACACATCTCTGACAGCATCTTTACTATTAAAAATATCTCAAAACCTACCTAACTTGTTTCTACCAGTAACTAGTATTCATTAAATTATTCTGTGATGAAATATACTGTAAAAACAAGTTAGCATTTTTTTCTTCTTCATTTCAGGTTCACCAGCAGAGCTCAGCTTGGGCTGACAGAATAAAGAGTATGTTCTCTCCAATTCCCTTCAAACATCATCCTTTTTTTTAATTCCTTTCAACTTCTGAGTAACTCTGAGGTAAAAACCTGTTTGATTCCAAAAGCAGTGGAGATAAGTTCCTGTTTAGTGCCCCAGAGTCAGAGACTGAAACACCAATTTGGAGGTAGACAAGCAACATACAAAGTTGTGCTTTGAATACATTCAGTCTTACAAGATACTTACCCACATTAAAAGAACTATTTGGTTGGGAAAGAAGTTTGCTGTAGTTCTTCAGATGAAACAGGCACAAGACATATTTCAACCAGTCTAGCTGATCTGAAATACGTAGCTTAGCTGCAGGCTCAAGCAGAGGTATATGGCAATGGCAAATGAAACCTGTGTAGCTGACAAAACTACAAGCAGCCCTTGGAGAAGAGGTACCATTCACAAAGTAGAAGCCACTGAACATCTTATAAAACTGAAAGATTTCTATTTACCTTAGTACAGCAGACTGAAAGTTCAGAGATCCTGCCCCATTCCAACAATTCCACAACTCTCTCATGGTTCAGAAGGCAGTTCAGGAAAGGACCTGATGTTGGCACCTGAAGGGTGGCAAGGTCTGTCAGGGCAGTGAGGCAGCTGTTGGGATTTTACAGCTTGCAGCCCCCTGGTGCTGAACTCTGATAGACTGCTACTGATTTCCAAATTATTTTCCCCATTCTGGCTCAATTAATTGCCCCTTAGAGTTAACAGAGTTAATGCTAATTGTGTAACCTGCTAACTGGGGGAGAGCATTTTAGCTAGGGCCTGTTGCCCTATCTTAAGGCAATTTTGTCTATCTTATCTAACAATATCATTCTCTGGGTCAAGGTTAGATTTTGCACAACATAGTTTTGCCAGGAGGAATCACTCAGGTTGGGTAGCATGAGATTTAGGTGGCACATAGCAAATATGTCTGCTGCTATTGCAGCTCTCTGCTAGCATAGGGCAGAGATGCTTGGATTTCCATGTGAGAAAATGAAGAACATTGCAAGAAAAATAAATCCCTTTGACTTAAAGTGTCCAGAGACAGCAAAACATGAGGTTTCCTCTTTACATTACCAGCTAATATCAGAGAATATGATAAAAACACAAGAACTTGGTGTTTTCAGGTAATTTTTTTTACTGAGTGCATTCATTCCTGGCTTCATAGGATGTTCCGGCCTGCATCTAATCCCTCTAGCTCCTATTTTAAGATGCCCAGAGGAAGTATCTTAAAATAGCCTTAATAATATCTTGAAAGATGAAACACTTGGGTTCCAGGGAAAAACTGAGGCCTGGAGATAAGAGGGTCATATTGCCTTAATCTGACAAACAGACAAGAGGAACCAGTTCAGATAAGTGCACATCAAATCAATGCAAAGAGGAACGTAGCAGCATTACTCTAGAAATCCAGTCTGCCTTTGAATGTTAACCATTTTCCTACTTTCCTCCTCAGATATAATTTTAAACCACTAAAATACAATGAACCTTGAGGAATATGAACAATGATAGGAGACTAAATCCCCAGCAATTTCACATTTGTCAGTATTTTGAGTTCTTTTTAATTTGTCTTCAGGATGCAGCCAGCTAAAAGATTTTTTCTCCTCCATCATAACAGAGTTAGATTAACTTTGGGTTTTATAGATATAATGTGACTGCAGGAACTGGAGCTTTAAGAAAAGAGAAAGGGTGGGGGTGATGGGAAGCAGTGTGTTGGAAAGCTCCTAGTAACATCACAAACAACAGTGCTCACAGTTATCAAGAAGTTGTTAACAGCATTGCTTGGGCAGGAATCTGTGAAATACCCAGACCTTGTGTGAACAACTATTTCTCCTCTGTCAGTGTCCTCTTTAAGCCAGAAGAGAAGTAGTTAGTAAAGGTATGGGCTTTTTCTTCAAGCAAATCTGTGTGCTTGCTCAGCAGTCAGTTTTCAGGCCTGCTAAGCGACACAAGCCTCACATTTTCCCTACTAAGTCAGGCAGCTGAAAGTTCAGTGGAAGATTGGTAAGATTCATGGTACACAACTACCAGCCTGAATTCTCCTAATTAACTGACATACTTCTTACATTGCATAAAATAACTTTGTAGCATCAAAGAGGCAACGAAACTGCCTCTTTACCTACATTTTCCCTAGTTTTGAACCATGAAATCAGGAAGATAACTCTTTGGCTACAGTCCTAAGAAAACAGGCAGCTATCAGATACACAAGAGTTTCTACACTATGAGTGGTATATATATATTTCTTTTAAGAGATTAAAAAACATGAATATTATTTCTTACACTATAAGAAGAAAGGAAACTGCAGAACTGAAATACAAGGAATCAAATTCCTACCTGACGCAAATAATACTGCTTCATATCAAACAGTTCAGACATTGGCTTCAGTTTTTCAGGAAGCAGCCTCAGTCTTCTCTAAATATTTAAAAAAGCTTTGTTTGCTCTACACCAGCACAACCCAGCAGAATATCTGTTTTGTAACAGGGTCCCCAAATGCATACTAATTCTTTTTCATTCCACAGCTTCGAATATGATTTCAAATTGTGTGGACTTGGTACTTTGCTTTCAGTAGTGTGGATTTCATTATGACCCTTTCTCTTATCTGTCTATTTATATTGCAGGAATTTGTTGTCAAGAGCCTGTAAACTACCAGGCTCATCATATTACTACAGGAAGAGGCACACCTTTTGGGCCAGGGTTTAAGTGCAAAGAACAATGATTAATTTGAGTCCAGGTCTCACTAACAGTCATTCACCTAGCAGGGGCAGAGGAAGGGCAGAACTCATCAGGCAGTGCCAAAATGAAACCAGTATTTTCAATTTTGTGTTTCCAAAGCAGGTTTCTGCTATTGTCTCTTGCTCTTACTCAGAGCTGGGTTTTGGCTTGTAAATTTGAGCAAAAGCTTTTTGAATTCCATACAGAGAAAAAGGGCCCATATTTTATCCATCTTGACTGCCATATTTCAAATATAACTTGAGAATGAGTAATATTACAGAAGTAACATTTAAGGATGAATTTTAGAAGGCAAAAATACCTATTACTTGTGAATTATATCAGTTGTTAAAGATCATAGCTTTTGTCACCTACATTTGTTACCCACATTTAGAGATAAGACTCATATTCTCAGTTCCAGTTTTATTTTGCAAATTCCTCAGTATTTGTTGTGGCACGTTAAGAATACCTTTTATACTTGTTTTGAACAAATAAAGTGGGAAGTCTCTGAACTGTGATTTAAGTAAATGGGAAGACTGATATTATTTTCCATCAAGTAAGCAGCCATTTAGTATGCAGAATGCAAACAAACAGAAGACTCTAAGATGCCCTGCCAAATCTACAGATCAGGAATGTAAGCTTCTGTCTTAAGTGACCTCTACATATTACAGATAACCTCTAAACTGTCCTTCACTCTTGAGTCCACACCATTTAGATATACTGTTAGTTCCTTGCTAGCACTTGTTTCAAATCATTCTTGTGGTCATGTTTGACAGCCAGAGATCTAATTTTGATTAGTCCCTTGACACTATATAAGTACCATAAAGTACATCATATTTATAAGCATGCCAAAAAAGAAAAATCATCCAAAAACCAAAAAATATAACTCTGACTTAAGCAAGTATTTCTGGTTCTACAGCCAGTGTTTAATCCCAAATTAAACTGCTCAGCCTCTGAATAAAAGGTTGTGTAATCCCATTTAATTTATACACACCACAATCGCCTTCATTTCAAGAAAAACAGACAAAAGAGTAAGTCTTGTTTGCATTAGAGATGCCATGTCTAAAATACAAACATGGTGCCTTTGTTAGGACAGGCTAGCCATGTAAAGGCAAGCCCAAATTCAATTCCTCTCAACTGAAGCACACAGGGCAACGGCTTTGCTGTTCCCAGTTGGCAGAGATACAAACTGTAACGTATGTGAGCTGCTGTTTAACTAACTCATATTTTTACAAAACTCCTGTTAGTTACTTGCTTTCCAGGACTAGGATCTATTACAGCACTGCCCTGCCTAGGTCTAATACCTCTCATAAGCTTACATTCAACCCTTGAGCAATGTGCACAGTCAGAGGTGCCAGTTTCTATCAGCAGACAAAACATATTTCCAAGTGACCATGAAAATACATAAAGCTTGCCTGGATGCAGCTGTACTGATTCACTACAGAGGCTTACACAAACTAAGCAGAGAGGTTAAAAATAAAGAATAAAACATATCTGCAGGTGTTGTTTTTTTTCTGGAATACTCTGGAGACATTCAACACCCCCCCACCCCCNCAAATTTTCATTACTTTTCAGAAAATTGAGAAATTTTCTTACATGAACAACCATGCAGCAGTGTGGGATACTGTCGTAGTTTAAACCCAGCTAGGCAGCACATTCACTCATTCACCCCCCCCCCCCCCCCCCCCCCGGCCATGTTCCCGTGTAACCTGCTCTAGCTGGCCCTGCCTTGGCAGGGGTGTTGGACTAGATGATCTCCAGAGGTCCCTTCCAACCCTAATGATTCTGTGATTCTGTGATAACAGTTCCCTACTACTTCAAATAACACCTGCCGCCTGCAGCAAGTACCAGGGGAAGAATTCAGGTGGAAATGTCAGAATTAAGGTGACAGTCAGAGAAGAAAGTACAAACACAGGAAAATCTGCTACTAATTTTACACAATCTCTTCTATATGAACAGATGCTCCAAAAAACATCTAAGAGAAAAGCCAGTACAGAGTAAACCTTTTTCTGTTTACAAGCATTTTTATCTGAAATATTTAACATCTGAATTGAAACACACAGTTAAAATCCTGCTTTCAAATGCAGATGGATTTTCTCGAGTTGTTTTCTGTGGGATGCATACCAGCTCATCAAACCTAAACTCACTGTAAAAATAGTGTTTGCTTATTGCGTGAGCATACAGAGGAAACCGGAGAAATTTAATACGTAGAGTTCATGGGAATCTGCAGTTCTGAGAAAAAGCAAATACAAAGAAGCTTTCCAACAGTGAAATAGTTTGGGGTTTTTTTCAGCTGCTGGCAATTCTGCCGTTTCCAGAGTTCACCTCAGTTTGCTCTCCAGACAAAGAGTTTCTTCCAAGGACATGTTCAGTCAAAGCCGATGCATTCTGCAGCTCAGTATAAAAGAAGATAATCATCCTGAGAGTTGCTGAGCAACCTCCTGAGATTTCAGAATTCAGGCTCAGTTCATTTATCATTCCCTCCTGATACTTCTGCGTGTTGACAAAAAGAGGCAGTGCAACAGGGAACCACTTTTAAGTTGCCTTAGTTCACCCCCCAGAGTAGAACCTTTGACTGAATCTACCCCAGGGGAAAATCACCTATCCTTCAAGCTTTCTTATCCCCCTGAACAGAAATAAGTCAGAGGAGGTGATGAGGCAGTGTCTGTATCTCTCATGTCTAGACTAGCCAAACCATCTCCTCCAATAATCGTAACTCCATTCTGTCCTGCTTCACAGCCAGTTTCTGGCTCCTTTCTCTTTCCTAGTCAGTGCCAAGACGTAAGCACAGAATGCTCAATTGTGCCTTGTCCTGGCCTCATGTGAAACAATTTGGATTTTCATCTAAATAGCATCTCCCTTGCTGCCTTAAACATGCAAAAAGAAGCATGCACAAACACATGGTCAAAAATGCATCTTGAACAAGTTAGTGCAAGGTGTTTCTTTTTCAATATGTGACCCCTTTGAAGTCTGACAATGAAGGTACCTAACTCAGTAAAAATTTCACACTGTGAAGTTTTGCAGCTTCTTTAACAGTTTCATAGTTGATTTAAACATATGTTAAGGAATTACTGTGAAAAACCTAGCCTTTCATGACTGCCTTCATGTTCTGGTTAGGTGCAGATAGTAACAAAGACATTAGTATCTGCCTAAGGGAGAAAGAAAAGCAGGAAGAGTCTGGGTCTGCTATCACAGACTTTCAAAAATAGCCCTCAGCCCCTCAAGAATCCCTGACTTCCAGCTGAAAAAGCTGGGCTTTAAGGTGAGTCTATGTGTTATTTTGCAAGCTCAGCAGTGTTATCAGTTGGGCTACATCATTTGCCATCTCATTTTTGCCTCTGCTCCATGTCCTTCAGCCACCCTAAAAAATGGCAGACATTCTGACTTTTCTTGCTGATGCCTATTTAGGAGAACTGATAGAAGAGTCAATGGGAGATTGAAATACTGGAATGATCTATAGGATTAAACTCCAACAGTGGATCTTGTTTTCCTACATGGTCCTTGCCCAACTGGACATTTTGTGTGAAAATAACCTGTTAATCAAAAGGTATGGGTTCAAAGAACTTATATTGCCTGGTGATACAAACAAACATGGTTTATAGGAGCTCTTGCAAAAATACTGTGTAGATTCAAGCTGCTTAATTCTTTATTGCTTCTGCCAAACAAAAAAAGAAAGGGCAGCTTTTGCTCACAGATACATGGTGTGAGCACCCATCACTAGAACATCTAGCTCAAAAGTAAAACTGACTGATAAATTTTACTAGAATTGCTTATATTTATATCAGTGCAATATATCAGTGCAAGCAAGCCCATAGTGTTTTGTCCTAGAAATATTAGTGCCACAATTTATTTCAAATACTTGGGTTTTGCTTAACAAATATTAAACAGAGAACCAGTGCAACTTCATTTCTGCCTCCTATTACTACACAGTAATATTTAACAGCCTATCATAAGACATGCAAAAAGGAAAAACTTACTGTGTATGTGAATGATCTAAGATTCCTTCTGCTAAAAACAGTCCCAGGCATCTTGGTAGGTAAGACAGCAGCCGTGAATGAGAGACTGCTACACAAAGCATGTTTCTGAAAGAAAGTAATCAACTCTACAAGAAAGTATGAAAGACCACATGACCGTCATATGAATATCCTTACACAATATTAATCCAGTTTCTTGGTGTTATTACTTGCCAATGGGTTTATCTTAGCAAGTTACTCATATGTGGAGTAATCAGCAAGAGTGAAAGTTACAAATATATACTTTAAAACTGTCTCAAATGCCTTACAGCCTTGCAGAGAACATACTGTGAGTGAATTCTGCTATTTGTTCTGAATACTGCTCACTTTAGAAGTCCTGTTTGATTTTCCTTCGGAGTAAGGACCTTAAGAAGAAAGCAATTAAAGCAGGACAAAAATGCGTACAGAGGCAGCAAGAGACTAAAAACTTGGTAGATCTCTGGGAAGGTGAAAACAAAGCTGACTTCATGACAAGACTAGTTTAATTTCATTGGCATGTCAGCCACACGGCATTTCTACAAAGTTTTTCATGGCATTCTCACTGCTGGAGTGGGAACACCAGAGACAGCTCAGCCCTGCTCTTGATGAAGTTCTTGCCAATACCCTAGATGCATGCATACAATATCATCTGCTACATATGCATTCAGGTGGAGAAGTTGTTAAGTGGTTACAAGTCAATTAGTCTGTGCTGGACATTCGCACATTAAAGACATCCCTTGCAGCCCGTAAGGCTGTCAGCAACACTGTTTTCATACTGCTCAGGTGAGATGCTGAATACCCTGTCATTAAAGAAGAGTTAACAAAACAACTATGAATGTATGAATATGTCTGTGTTTTAATTACCACTAGAGGGACTAACTAAAACTAAAACAACTAAGATGATCAAGGTACTGGAGCATCTTTCCTATGGGGAAAGGCTGAGAGAGCTGGGACTGTGCAGCCTGGAGAAGGCTCAGGGAGGATCTCATCCTGAAGCAAGGGTGCAAAGAACATGGAGCTGAGCTCTATCAGTGGTGCCCAGTGGCAGGACCAGAGGCAATTGGCACAGACTGAAACACAGGAGGTTCCCTCTGAACATCAGGAAACGATTTTTCACTGTGGGAGTGACTAAGTACTGGCACAGGTTGTCCAGGGGGCTTGTGGAATCTCCATCCTTGGAGGTATTCAAAAGCAGCCAGCTATAGATAACCCAGCTTGGGCAGGGCGGTTAGAAAAGATGCCCTCCAGAGGTCCTTGCCAACCTCAACCCTTCTGTGACTCTGTGAACTGTAGGTTATTAGAAATGAGAAAACGAGTTGATACTCCCACCATCATGCAGCTTTCTCCCTACAAGCAGCAAGTGAAACTCAAAACAAAAACAGGTCAGTAGATGTCTCCCTCACTAATTACTCTTCTTGCTTCCTGGAACTCTTCACCATTACTGAATTTGGACCTTAATTAAGCCATGGCTAGCCTGCTGACAGGTTAGCTTCATGAGCTAAGGAAGATCCTGCAGCTTCATAAATACGCTTCATCTGAGATTCATACTTTCCAAGGGAGTAGCCATAAGCACCTTTTCAAGTCAGTGAGCCAACACACAAATTTCATTGTCTAAAATAGACTGGGTTTCTTGTTCCCTAGAAGAACTGTGCCTCCTCTCTGAACCCATGCAATTATCTTCAAATATTGACATTATGAGAGAGGTGATTTGAGTTGAGAGATGTGAATCCAGCAAAGATCTCTTCTGCAAACATCCCACAATCTTCTCAGGCAACTGCTCTGTTGGGGAAGAGAAAAAAGATTAGGGGAGAGAAACCAATGTGTGTGACATCCTGTTTCTGAGAGCTGTTGATTCTGAAACAAAATGCTAGGTCATACTTGCTGCACCTCCGAACAGAATGCTTCCAATTTGCCTACTTACTGAAAGGCAGAGATGCCCTGGTAAAAACTACAGACAGTGGTATTTAGGACATTTTAAATAAAAACACGAGTAAAATAACCAATAAAACTGTAAGTTAGAGGGCCTTACACATTTCCAGTTTGATTCCCATAGGATGAGTCTTCATAAATGGCAAACTCAATCCGGGCTGGTCAGAATCAAATAGCTATTACTTAAGCTGAACTCTCCTGGACTTCGCTCCTCTACTTCAGGCAATACCAATGGCCAAACAAACTACGATTCAGCAGTTTCCAGCCAGCACTGTTCTGACAAAGAAGACACAAAGTGACCTTCATAACCATCCCTGGCAGCTTCAAGACCTCAAAATGCTTGGGTTGCTATGACATGAAAGAGATCACACTGACCTCAAAGAGGCTGAAAAGATGACAGGTTCTGAAAAGCTCCTGTTCAAACAAACAGGGCTGGAAATGCTCCCAAATTCTGGACAACTTAAATTTTGCAGAGACTGGAGACTGAGTTATACGGATCAGATTTGTCACATAAAGAATTTCAGTATTTTAAAATGCAGAATATGGTGAGGCGAAAAAAGCATCTAGCAATGTGAAAGGAGATCAGAAATGGTTTGGCCAGTTCTGCCTAAACCCCTCCTGACTTACAGTCTGGTAGTTTCACTAAACATGTCCCAGAGCTGCTTACATTGTTCCATGGGAAGCTATTTTAGAATCACAAAGCCTTGCTGCTTACTAACACATCATTAATAGCATTTTTAAAACCAGCACTGTTCATTTTATCTCTACCTTAATCCTCAGATCCTTGCCTATACTCCCAAGTAAGACAAAACAGGAGGCAAGGTGTATTAGACAGGGACAGCCTGGACATTCTCCAGTGCAAACTGCCCGCAGTGAGTGTGTTCATGGGGATCCTTTCAGGGGCAGCAGCAGGCGCAGGGCTATTTTGGACATCCTGTCCTGGGCATCACAGCGTCGAAGTGTGCACACCGCAGAGCAGACAGGAACCTCTCTACAAAGAGGGTTCAGTTACAAGCAGGAGGCTGAGGCAGGGCTGGAAGACGAGACATCGAACACCGTTCTCTTATGGCCGGTATTTATAGTGACAAATTCCGCCTCTGGTGGGTGCCGCGCTGCCTCCTTACCTGCCGCACCGTGCACCCCCTGCGGCAGGGCTGCTCTGCCCCTGCCGGGCTCCGAGCCCTGCCTGGGGCTCGGGGAAGGGCAATGGCCCCTAAGAGCAAGAGGAGGACGAGGAGATGCAGCAGCGAGACGATGGCCAGAGCAGGGGTGCGACAGGGAGAGAGAGATGGGGGCAGCCGTGAGGGGTGAAGGAAGATCGTGAGGGGAGATGGCGCGGGGATATGAGGAGTAGCCGTGAGAGGTGAGGGGCGGCCATGAGGGGAGATCGGTTTCCCCCCCGTGACATGTTCAGCGAGCGGTGCACTTGGCAGTCCTGCGGATAACGCTGCGCTCGATCCTGAACGCCTTTTCCAACCTGGATGACTCTACAGCAACAGCTATACTCCCGCCCGCCAGGGGGCGACGACAGACCCTGCCAGGCGCAGCCACGCCCCACTCGCAGGGACCGTTCCGTCCCTAGCCCCGCCCCTTTCCCCTCCCCTCCGGCTGTCCGCCGAGGGAACCAATGAGAGGGCGGCCAGTGCCCGGCTGGTCCCGCCTCCGCCCGGCTGTCACCGCCCCTTCCGGCTTGGGGGCGCTGTCCAAGATGGTGGCGGGAGGCCTATGCCTGTGCGGGCTGATCAGGTATTGGGGGCGAGTGTGGCCGCGTATGGGGCGGAGCGGCGCGGCCTGGCCTGTCCTGCCAGCGGAGAGGGAGGGCAGAAGGACATCTCGCTCCTCCGCGGCCCCTGCCAGGCCGCACCCGCGCACCTCCAGCCCCGAGAGCCTGCCCCATGCCCTCATGAGGAGAGCCGGGCGAAGCGAGACGGGTCCCTGCCCGGCTCTGCCGCCGGGCTCGCGTGGGTTAATGTTCTTTTCCGCTGCTTCATGCCGAGAATGAATGAGAGCGTTGTCTTACGTGTCAGGCGGGACGTCCGGCCCGCAGTGGGCAACTCCTTCACGGTCCAGTAAATGACGTTTGTCATAACGAGTATCACTGCGTCCGGAAACAGGTGCTGTGGTGCTCTATAGACGGAGACTCCTGTGAGAAACGTCCCGGTCCAGGATTAGGAGAGCTGTGCAGGGAGGTAGTGGTGACCAAAGAGAGTACCTCTGTCAGTGCCTCAGATAACCCAAAATATGGGTCTCTACAGACAGAAGCTGCTCAGCTTTTTTGACAGTTGACATACCTCTTCAAATCCCAGGGGAATGGAAAATGCAGGTTCTGGACCTCTGAGTATCTGAAGGGGGGCTATAGGGATGCTGGGGAGGGACTCTTCATTAGGGACTGTAGTGACAGGACAAGGGGTAACGGGTTCAAACTTAAACAGGGGAAGTTTAGATTGGATACAAGGAAGAAATTCCTTGTAGGAATGGTGAGGCACTGGAATGGGTTGTCCAGGGAGGTTGTGAGTGCTCCATCCCTGGCAGTGCTCAAGGCCAGGTTGGACATTGGGTGACANCTTGTAGGAATGGTGAGGCACTGGAATGGGTTGTCCAGGGAGGTTGTGAGTGCTCCATCCCTGGCAGTGCTCAAGGCCAGGTTGGACAAAGCCTTGGGTGACATGGTTTAGTTTGAGGTGTCCCTGCTTATGGCAGGGGGTTTAGAACTAGATGATTTTAAGGTCCTTTCCAGTCCAAACCACTCTTATGATTCTATGCATTGCAGCCTGGCCAGAGAAACTGCACTAAGGCAACTCACACAGACACAGGCCAAGCAGGAGCTTGGACTGAAGAAAACTCATATAAATCTATTTAGAAATCACTTTGCTAATTGTGTTGTGCCAGATTGCTAAGGGCAATCTTTACATTGTCCATAGCACATAGAGATAGATGCAGATATATGGCATGAATGAATAGTAAAAACATTGTGAGGTAACTGTAGGGAAAAAAAATGGCTAAGCAATGTAGGGTTTTTTTTTCCCATAATTGCTGAAATGATGCACAAATAATTGATTTCTGGGATTAGAACTGAAGAACTTGCTGAACTCCCTGTAGCTCTCTACCTGTCAGCCTCTGTTTCTCAGTTTCATACACAGTATTTCTTCAAAGCAATTTTATAGTTTAAAATTTCCGGCTTGTTTCAGATTGCTGTGCTCATTGTTAATCCCTGCATTATTTCTAAGTGGAATTTTGTGTGTCTGCCTGGTGGTACTACTGTGGGGAATACGGTTCTGGATACAGCAAAGGAAGAAACAGCTGACCTCAGCAGGAAGAGATGGGAAGCGGCCATTGCTGGTTGCCTTTTTTCACCCCTATTGCAATGCAGGTGGTGGAGGGGAGAGAGTCTTGTGGTGTGCCATAAGGACACTCCAGAAAAAGTAAGCATATATGTTTATCAGGTACTATATTATCCTGACATACTGATGGTATTATTTATGCACATTTTGGCATTTTACATATTGAAATAGGTATCATTAATGAACCTGTCCTACATTTTTTTACATCCAAGTTTCCACTTTATCCCTTTACCCAGATCTTTCCTGCTGGGGCATCTCTCACTTCTTTCTCTCCTTGGGAAAGCCACTCCTCCATCACCAGTTTTCCACTGCTGATGTGGAACATTGTATAGGCATACCTCATCAGAGGATAACTGATAATCCTTATACTAGCCTCTTGGTGCAGGAGGCAAAACGTTTTAATATGTGAATTGGATGTAACATTGGCACACACGTTGGCTTGCAGGGTCTCATGCATTTTACTCATGCACTAGACAGACATCTTCTAGTGTGAGGCAATGCATTCTTAATTCTGTAGAATAATGCTGAACTTCTTTTATGCTTTTACTAAAAATAATAAATATTCCCCAAGTCCTCAGCCATGTTTTTCTGCAGATTAGAAAAATCCTGTGGAAATATAGGGAAAATTATAATTTAGTTAAAATCATTTCGGAGGTGGGCCAGTCCTTTGTTCTCGCATACTTGAGTAATTTTGAAAGGATAATATTTTAGTTTCATGTTAAAAAATGTGAAGAGCGTATGAAATTCTTTTCCTTTACTGTTGCAGGTACAGAAATGTGACATGTGTGGTTTACACTGGTGATAGAGATGTCACTGGAGAAGAAATAGTAGAAGGCGCTTTCAGAAGATTCAGTATTAAATTGACTCACCCTGTGAAGTTTGTGTTTCTAGAAAAACGCTACCTTGTGGAAGCTTCTCTTTACCCTCACTTCACTTTGCTCGGACAAAGTTTAGGATCAGTGTTGCTTGGCTGGGAAGCTCTTCTAAAATGTGTTCCTGATATTTATATTGACTCAATGGGTTACACCTTCACCCTTCCCCTCTTTAAATACTTAGGAGGTTGCCATGTTGGATGCTACGTCCATTACCCCACTATCAGCACCGATATGCTCTCTGTTGTTAGGAATCAGGACACCAGATTTAACAATGCAGCTTTCATTACAAACAGCCCTCTTTTCAGCAGATTTAAACTTGTCTACTACTACTTCTTTGCTTTCATGTATGGATTGGTTGGGTCCTGCAGTGATGTGATCATGGTTAATTCTTCTTGGACACTAAATCATATCCTTTCCCTCTGGAAAGCTGGGGCTTGCACTAGCATTGTATATCCACCATGCGATGTTCAGACCTTCCTGGATATTCCACTGGAAGCGGAAAAGAGCACCAGTGAATATTTCATTGTTTCCATCGGCCAGTTCAGGCCTGAAAAAGATCATTCTTTGCAAATCAGAGCCTTCGCTAAATTGCTAAAAGAGAAGAGACTGGGGCAGCAGTCATCAGTGAAGCTTGTCTTAATTGGAGGCTGTCGTAACCAGCAAGATGAAGAGCGTATAGATAACCTTAAAGGTCTTTGTGAAGAGCTGGGAGTTAGTAACAATGTGACATTCAGAATAAACATTCCCTTTGAGGAGCTAAAAAGACATCTGGCAGAGGCCACCATTGGCCTGCATACAATGTGGAATGAGCACTTTGGGATCGGTCAGTATCTTTCATCAGTGTTCAGCCATTTAACCCAGCTGGGAACACAGTTGGGGAGGGCTTCAGATCATGATTCAGGCTTCTCACTGTAGGTGTTTAAGCGTAGAGGCCTGTGTACCAAGCAGGTGTTCAGCTCCTGGGCTTGTCAGAGATAATGTAGCTGAAGTAAAGCCTACAGGATCAATTCAGATGAGTAACCACTAGGTGCTACTGTAGCACAAGCTGAAACTTGTAAATGTAGTAGATTCTTACTTATGGGCAAGCTCTAGCCGCCTCAGCAGGGTGAGAATCCCACCTGTGCTGCCCAAGATGTCCTGCCTCACCTGCAGCTATCAATCTGCAAAATCACGGGTCACCCTCTGGTCCTGTGTTAGGTTTGTCAACCTTCTATAACCAGCAGAGTCTCAAAAGGCAGTTGGGTGCTTCTGTTCTAGCACCTTAAATTGTGCCATTAGCTCCACTGTCTTCAGGGAGAGCTTAGACACGGTTCACATGCAGGCATACATCCATGTGTGGAGATTTTGATTGTGTTTCACCTGCCTCAGCTGCCATATGAAATGCCTAATTCATGTCATGGAGCTCTTGCTGCTGTTTCAGAGCTGTGAGTCTCCCATATATCCTATCTTTTATTTGTAAGCCCCATATAGATGCCACCATTTATCTCATTGCACTAGACACCTGTGCTAAAGCAGGTAAATCAAGTCCTTACATCAGTCACTGTAGCATGAAGCAGAGCACCAAAGAGGAGCCGACACATCATTTGCAGTGTGCTGTCTTACAGCATGAAGGTATTTTGCTCAGTTTACTGGGATTAGTTGAGTCCTGACCTTGAAAGGGAACGCAAGATTGCCCATCTGCCATAAATCTACAAGAGGGGAAGTTAGGAGCTGGGTACAGTACTTGCCTATAATATGACTAAACTGCAGTTAATGTCACCAGACTTTATATTAGAGTACAAGTGTCAGGAGTAGCAGTTTATAGCAACTTGGTGTAAAAAAATGTACTCTGAAGTGTCTCTTAGAAGCACTGCCAAAAAAATTGAAATAATGGTTTCTCATATTTTCCAAAAAAAAAAAAAACAGTTTCAGTAAATTTAAAAGAGTGTTAGAATCACACTGTGATTCTGCATTCCAGCATGATTTCACCTTCACCTCCAGTGGCTTTTTTCCTGTAAAAAACATGTTCTAAAACTTTGGGGCATTATTTATAGTTGGTGATTTTTGAGCTAGGGGGGATTTTTTAAAAATCAAATCAGACCTGGGAAGAATCAGCAATTAAAGTGAATTCTGAGGTCTGTTCTGAAACCACGGAGGAGAATTGTAGTTGATATGTACATTACATGCTATTCTAATCCCAGTGCTTTTGGCTGAGGAAAACTTGCTGTCAGATTTCCATTTCATTAAAACTTCTTCCATCAAAATACAGATTTTTACAAATGTAACATCTTCTACGAGTTTGTTGTGCTGAGTTGTCAAAAGCTGTTAAGTTTTGTTAATCTGCAAAATACTGAACTTCCAAATGTCATCCAATTGAGATGTGCAGTCAGCTTTTCTCTCAGTATCTCTCTAACTGCTAAAGTTCTTCAGTGCGAATGAGATGATGAATACAGTTATGATCAGCTCTGATTTTTAATTGTTTTTTTGCAGCTGCTGCAATGCCATGAAGTTAAAACCACAATCACCAGTTAAAGCCACTGCCACCAGTGTTGCAGCACTCTGTCACAGGAGGACAGAGCTATGCAGGGTTCAGTCACAGAGCCACCTTCCATGTTTATCTTTACATTTGTTTCAATATCTAGCTTTCTTTTTACCCTAACCCTCCCCCACACACACTGTTTATACTGGTGATAAAATCTCTCTTGGGTAAGATGTTACAAGAACCACAACTTAACCAGTTATATCCGATATCTAATTTCAGTTTTGTGTGCTTAAGAGAAACATATTTCAGTCCTTAGCACTGAAAAACTTCAATATGTGTTTGTTAGTTTTTGTTATGAGACCATTGACTCTGTGTTTTTCAAATTGCTCTAGAACACCACCCTGTAGTAACTTAAGATTCTGGGTGAATGTTATTGTGGGTTTATTGTGGTTTCCAGTGCCTTACAGAAAGGCAGAGTCTGTGATGTGCACATTCGTATCAGTGTGTTCTGTGTCTTTTACAGGAGTCGTTGAATGTATGGCAGCTGGCACAGTTATCCTGGCTCACAACTCTGGAGGCCCCAAGTTAGATATTGTGGTACCCTTCGAAGGACACATTACAGGCTTCCTAGCAGAAAATGAGGACAGTTATGCTGAAAGGATGGCTCATATCCTCTCTTTGTCTCCTGAAAAGAGGTTAGAGATCAGAGAAAATGCCCGTCGCTCTGTGCGCAGGTTTTCTGACCAGCATTTTGAAGAAACATTCCTGTTATCCGTGGAGCCACTATTTAGATAAATGTCTATTAATAAAACTGTATGTGAGTAAAATTAACTTTTTATATTTGACGGGGTGTTACCCGTAAATATGTCTATGACCCCTTTGTCCTCTTCAATAAAGAGATTTGGGTTTTTTTCTGTCAGAGTATCTATGTAATAGAGATTTTTTTTTTTTCACTGGGAAGGAAATGTCGCTGGAAATTCTCTGTGTTGACTACATGACAGTATGGTGCACTGCAAAACCTATTGTGTTTCCTTGTAGCAGGACTACATCTCGAAGTTCTCTTATTTATTGAATGCTTGCAGTCTTCACTCATTTCATGACTCTTCTCCCACAGTAACACTTTTTAAAGTCAGCACTCCTGTTTGATGGCTTTTGTATCCAGAAGACTCCTTTCCCAGAATCTGCAGCACATTTTCAATTTGCTGTCTCCCATTGTGTGACAAAACTATTATGTGGGATTTTAATTGTGACTGTGGAGATTTCATTACCTACAGTGATTCCTTTAAGTTAATCATATGGTGGGTTTGCTAACTTGCTTTTTTATAAGTGGCCCTTCACACTATGACACTTAATGGTATTTTTCAAACCCTACTCTGCTGAAAGTTTTGTTTTCTGTTCTTAGGGAATAGAATGGTCTAGATTAGAGGGCATAATTAAATGCTACACAAACACGAATGTTAAAGCCCTAAGCTACTGTTTATTATAAAACTGAATGCGGTGCAAAAAATGTTAAGAAATTGGACATCTGCTTTTGTATCAAAAATGAAAAAAACATGGAGTCCCTTTCTGAGCCATTGAAGCAGTATATTTTAGCAAACTAAGAAAAGTTTCATCGTCTCCCTGAGACTTGCACATACCCTGCATTTCTCTTTGACCCTGTGTCGTGGTTTAAACCCAACCAACCACGCAGCTCGTTCACTCACTCAACCCCCCTGGCTTGCCCTCCCCTGCTTCCAGAGAGATGGGGGGAGAATCAAAAGAATGCAACTTCCACAGGTTGAGATAAGAACAGTTTAGTAACTAAGGTATAACACAAATCACTGCTGCTACCACCAATAATAATAATGATAAAGGAAAAGAATACAGCATCCCATCAACCACAACAGATAACTCACGACACCCCACCAACCGAGTGCTGACCGACCACCTCTTCCAACCACCCCGAGAGAACTAGGCCTTCTGGATCCTCCCCAGTTACATCCTGGGCATGACGTGCTATGGTATGGAATACCTCTTTGGTCAGTTTGGTCCTGTCAGTACAGTCCTGTCCCTCCTTCCTCCCGGCTTCGCCTCCTCCCCGGCAGAGCATGAGGCTCACAGAGTCCTTGGTCAGGGCAAACATAGCTCAGAACAACCAAAAACATCGGCCTTATCAGCCTTGTTCCCGGGTTAAGTCAAAACACAGCTACTAAAGAGAAGAAAAACTGACTGCAACTGCTGAACCCAGGACACCCTGGTGTAACTGCCTGATCAGACGTTTCCTATGTTGCATTGTCTGCTTTTGGGTAGGAAGGCTCTACAGAGGGACATGGACAAACAGGATCAATGGACTGAGGTTCAACAAGGCAAAGTTCTGGGTCCTGCATTTAGACCACAACAACCCCATGCAATGTTCCAGGCTCGGGGAAAAGTGGCTGGAAAGCTGCTGTCTGGAAAAGGATCTTCAGGTACTGATTGATGATCACTGAGCATGAGCAGCTTGTGCCCAGGCAGCCAAGGCGGCCAACAGGATTCTGGCCTGTATCAGGAATAGTGTGGCCAGCAGGGCCAGGGCAATGATTACCCTGGCTCCCCAGAATGATTCTGTAATTCTATTAAAAAGCTACTGAAATTAGACTTTAGATTATGGTTTTCCCTCTGTTTATGCTTTGTCTGGATTATATGAAATATTGTATATGGAAAGATAAGGTTGGAAGAACTTACTGTCACATATTTTCTTAGGAATTGGGTAATGCACAAGTCTCAGGGTGCTAATAAACCCTTTAACTGCTACAGTATAAAACCGCTGAGTAGTTGGTGGTACTTATGTACGGTCAGTACCATGTGAATGAAATTAGGGATTACAAAGCTGTATTGGCAGTACATAGAGATTATGAAAAGCTGGAAGAGCTTCTTAAAATAAGTTGATTAAGCTGGGGAAATACAGTATAATGACTAGGAGACTCTCTTACATGATACAAAAATGGTTAAAGAGAGTATGCAATCAGAAATTTGCTCAAGGAAGTGTTGATGGAGATGTCCCAGGAAGTTTAGAAGAGATGAAAATGCATTTCAGTCTGAAAGAGGATTTTTCAACATTTAGACACCCAAAAAGTAGCCCGATTTTTATTCCTTTTAAACAAATAGTAACAATCTTCTATTAACTTTAATTGAGCATTTAGCACTGTTGAAAAGCAGCTGATTTACTTGGCATTTAATATCTGCTATCCTTAAATTTTGTCATTGATGTGGCTAAAATCTCAAGCAAGTTTTGAAAGAGTAACAGTGCCAGTGTTCTAGGTAGCGCTGGCTTCCTGCTTGCCTTTTTCATTATGTGTGTTGACACTAAGTGACCTGTGTTTATTTTCTAAATCATCATCATCAGATCCTCCAAGTAGTTTGTGAGGTAAACTCATCTTTTCTTCATCTGCTTGACCTTTATTTGCTGAAAGAACAGAAGAGTCCATGGTTCTCTCTGCTGGAGAAGTTGCCAGTTTTTCCAGAGATTCCTGCAACTCGTGTCTGAACTCATCTTCAGAATCTTCAAAATTTCTGTGAAGTAAACAAAGATAAATCGATGAATTCAATATATCTTTGTTACAAAGCTTTCTCCTTTTGAGGCCTTTCAGGTATTTTTTAAACACTTTATAAAGAACCTGCAAGCAACACACATAATGTGAATGTTTCTTCTTTCTCTGTGAGATTGTTTACCTGTCTTTGTAAGATGGGAGAACAGGAGCTGCAAAGCCACATTAATACTTCTGCATAACATTTTTAATGATAGCGTTGGCATGTGACATGATCATTACAGAATTAAAAGTCAAATTAGCAGAATCTGTAAAACAAGTAAGTCTTACTCATGTATGAAATTAAAACAACAGAAGAAAAGCTTTAGGCAATGCAATCTGTCATTTCATTAAAACTGTTCAGTTACGTGAATTTTTCTTCTGATGAGCTTGACTTACGTGTCTTCATCATCTGATCTTTGCTCAAGTCGGCCTTCATCAATAGCAGAGTAAGGTTCTGAATCATCTTCCTTGTTTTCTTTCAGAGGCAACACAGTTAACGTCCCTTCTGGAGAGGAAGAGAAACTTTCATTTGTGTATTGGCTACCTATAAAAGTGTATGTAAAGTAATAGCAAATAGTAACTGCTTGAATGATTTTGATGTTCAAATCACAATAATGTGAATACCAGGTTTCTGTTATTCTTGATCACACTTTTTAGTTAGTGGTTTGTAACTTCTGCTTAGTGGAACCTCGTGTGTTTGGTAGACCATAACCATGGAACTATAAAAGTTAAGTAAGAAAGGCAATCAGATGTTAGCATGTTTAAGTTCCCAACACAGGGATCTGCCTTTTCAGTGGAAAACTTGGGGGAGTACTGCTTGGGAAAAACTGAAAATCATAGTTGAATGTAGTTATGGTTACCTAAAAATGCTCACTTTCAAAGGCTGAAGGGCAACCCTACCCTGAAGGTGGGACAACAATGCTAAAAGTTATTTTGGTATAAAGACTAATTTCTCTGTGTGATCCAACAGAAATCTGTCAGTCTAGGTAACACAGTATTCCACAATGTCAGCTTGCATAGCAGGGCAGAACTGGGTTTGAGAGAGTGCTGTGTTTGAATAAATCTAACTGATAAAAGCAACAGCAATTAGAATACCTGTGTGACTTATTCTTGCTTTAGTCCTATGAACTGCAGGAAAGTGGTTTGAATTTAATTTTGTTGGGGTATTTTAGTGTTTTTGTTTCTGATTTTAATTTATAAGCAATAAAGCTAGTCTTAGGAGAGGAATTTAGCTGGCATGTTTAGCTGGTTTAGCCTTCAGAATGGTGCAGTTTTGTAAGAGCTTGTTATGCTATGAGAAAACATGTATGTGAGGCATAATTAGCGGGTGAGTGCAAATTGCACAGTTGCAAATGAAACTTACTTCTCACGATCCATTAAAATTGTTGAAACTTGACATGTTTGGCTGCCTTAAAAGTCCCATCATGCAATTACACATTCAAATAGATTGGCAACTGTGCATAAAACCATAATGTCTGGTTACATTTACAGTGTCTCTCTGAGGAAAATACTCTAAGTTTTTTAGCTAACAACTTTGCTGCAAAGTAAATGTCATTTTTAAACCAACCTGTTACTTTGGGAAAGTGCATTGCAGTGTGAGTTCAAATGTATTTTAGTATCAGCTGTATCAGCATGGACCACCTTGTAAAGTAAGACACCACTGTAGTTTCAGTCACCATGTACTACAGTCTACAGCTCTTCTACAGAAATACATGTATTTGTATAAATGTTTTTTACAGGCTTCTTCAACCTTAACGGTTGCAGGGGCTAGATCCAGGTTTGTGGTACCTGTGAACATGCCAGCTGTAGTAGCTCACATCTATCTACCCAAGAAAATAAAAGAATTACATATGAAAGTAATAACCAGTAAGTATGGCTTGTCCTTTTCCCTGCTACTGAAAACAGTGACATCCTGAAAGAGGCCTTTCCCTGCTAGAGGGCAGAGCAATGGCTGCATGTACAGGCTGCCTTTGTTCTTCTACTTAGCCAACTGCTTCGCATCACGGACCATCTGCCAATGGTAGAAGAAATAACACAGTAAAGTAAAACTTGCAAAATTTACAGTAACAAACATCCTACCTGTTTCTTCTCCAAGGTGCATGAAGGAATCATTAGACAGCTCTGCTTTGACTAAGATGTTCAGGAGTGTCCCTGGTGGTGTTCGTTTCCATTGCTTTCTGTTTCGTGGGATGTCTTCAGGCTGAACAGTGTGGTCAGCTGAAGAACAGCAAGGTTCTCAGGTCACTAAAGCATGAACATAGCCTGATGCTGTCTTGTCAGATTCACACTTTCTAGTTTTGACACTGTTTCCTTTCCTTTGGGTAGTGCTGGAACCTAGGGTTTGGGGCTTTTTTAGCTTTATGGAATACTCCTGATTTTTTTTATAAGTATTTGATCTGATCAATACTGTAGAGAAAAAATAGTTGGAACCATTTAGCCCAAAATTAACATCAGTTTTAATGTTCAAGTAACTGCTTATTAAACCTGGAATAGACAGGCCTAAGTCATTGAGCAGTCCTTGCTCTCAAACTTGTTGGATTCCTGGGGCTGAAAAAGCTTCTCTTTTGTCTCAGACAGAATGAACAAGAAGTGGCATATAAACAGTAAGATGGGGAAAGACTTTTTAGCAGGGCCTGTTACAACAGGACAAGGGATAATGTTTTTAAACTAAATGAGGGGAGATCCAGGCTGGATGTGAGAAAAAATTCTTTACAATAAGGGTGGTAAAATACTGGCACAGGTTGCCCAGAGAGGTGATGGATGCACCATCCCTCAAGCCACTCAAGGCCAGGTTGTATGTGATTCTGAGCAACCTCATCAAATGAGGATGTCCCTGTTCACTGCAGTGGGGTTGCACTAGATGACCTTTGAAGGTCCCTACCAGCCCAAACTATTCTATGATTCTAATATTTTGCTGTCTTCACTGTACGTGTAAACTCCTCAGATTATTTCGGTGTATCTGGGGTTCTGGGAGTATGCTGAATGCTGGAAGTGCTCCTTGGTTGCAGCAAACAGTCACTGGAGATGCCTGGCTGCCTGAGAAGATATGCACTGGTACTGTAAGAAACCTGCCATCAGCCTCTTCTGAAATGGAGCATCCCCACAGTCACAGCTGTGTCAGCATGCACTTGGGGCTGTGTGGCAACAGTAGAGTAGCAGTATTTGCAGGAGAGTGGGAAAACAGAACTCCATCACATCCTGTAATGGCATTGGCAACTGACTGCCCTAGTTCTTGTGTGCCAACTCAAGGCCTGAGGAGGTTGCACAGACTGGCTTCTTTAGCTGTTGTTACCCAGCCCACAGAGTGATTTATTAAATTCAGACCATTTAATATGTATGAGCAGCACAATATGATTGCGATATTAGACAGAGGGGAAAATGACAACTGCATTCCAAGGTTTAACACATACAATAACCTCAGTTATTATGAAGTCCTGCAATTAAAAGCCTGCCAGATCATGTGAATATTCTGGTATGGAATTGTTTTGGCCAAGGTCTGTAAGTAGCCTGGCTGAATTTTAGCAGCTCCCTACTTCCAGTGAAAACCAGAACTTTCTTACCAAATTCATTTTCAGCCATAGAAGGTAACACAGATGTGACATCAGCATCGGCTAAAAACTTCAGTGGTGTCTGAGGGGCTCCAACTTGCCAATGTTTTCTGTTTTCTTTCCTATCATCTATGTCACGGGACTCTGACAGGAATTAAAAAAGGAGGCAAAGTTATTTCTTTTTAAATAGATTTAAGTGTAATTATAATACTGTGCGATATCAAGAAACAGCTCATCAGATAAACTTGCTGTTTATCTAATCAACTCTATAGCTTACAGTTACTGAATTTACCTAACTTCTATATAATTTTTCAGGATACTCATCATTGCATTCACCAAGGAATACCTGTTTGGTATGCAGAGAGTTCTTCCAAAGCTCTTTCCACATGATCCTCATAAACTTCCACCGAGTTCTCCTTAGGATTCTCACCATCCACAAAAGTTAAAGTCTCACTGAATTTATCTGGTACCTGAAAAAACAGTAAGTTACTCTGGAAAGAGAAGATACGTACAGTACATTAACTAATCACTTCTCACTTTACTGTGCTCATCAGCTATCCTCATGTATGCAGAGGAAATATGTGTAACAAAAAGTGAAGGAGCAGAACTTGAAAGTCATACCGTGATTTGTGTATCAGAAGGCTGCATGGGACTGAAGAGATGTGAAACCACAGAATGACAAAATAGAGCTTTAGAAATTAAGAATATGCATACTAGAAAGGAATTGTATTTTTGATGCTGCTATTACAAATACTTAAAAAATTCTAAATACTAATAAAAATCTTCGTAGGCAGCTATTACATGTCAATCAGCCACAAATGTCATTTTAATAAATAAAATCCATAATGTCTGTGGTCTCACTTCCACATTTTCTAAATATTATCTGGTTCATCACAATATTACTCTAGCTTTGTGACAGTACTAGTGAAAAGAAACAGAAGTATATTAAAACAGTTTACAAATTAAATTTGGCATTTGCAGACTAACTCAATTTTGAGATGAGTTCTTCCCCTAAAGGCCAGTTTACAAAACTACAATATCTGTACTCCTTCATCTTTTACCATGTGAAAGATTGACCCAGATATCATCCAATTTTCTTCTAAGCAGTTATCCTCTTGAGCAATGTCAGATCTATGCAATATGTCAACAAATCCTCCATAAGAAGCTTCATTGTAATGAAAGCAGAGGATGAAGGTAATGGAAACAAAATCTAGATCATGGAGCTACTGTTGTGGTTTTAGATTACTAATATAAATCCTTTGAATATAACTACCTCTGCTTCTTGAACGCTGTCCTCCTCAGGAACACATACATCTAAATTAATTTCAAACTTTACTCCTCCCTAAAGAAAAATCACACATTTCAGTAATTTATTTTATTAAATAAAAAAATTTAAATAAATGTACACAATTTATATGGGAGTCCAAACTTGTATTGAATATTCTTGTATTGAAAATAACTTTTATTTAACAATATTTTTTGATGACATGGATGAGGGTATTGAGTCCTTCATCAGTAAGTTTGCAGACGACACCAAGCTGGGAGCTTGTGTCGATCATTTGGAAGGAAGGCGGGCTCTGCAGAGAGACCTGGATAGGTTGGAGAGATGGGCAGAGGCCAATAAGATGAAATTTAATAAGTCTAAGTGCCGAGTCCTGCATTTTGGCCACAAAACCCCTCTGCACTGTTACAAGCTGGGGACAGTGTGGCTGGCCAGTGTACAGGCAGAAAGGGACTTGGGGGTATTGGTGGACTGTCAGCTGAACATGAGCTGGCAGTGTGCCCTGGTGGCCAAGGCCAGTGGCATTCTGGCCTGTATTAGGAATGGTGTGGCCAGCAGAAACA
>NDXB01007646.1:9647-46131 GCA_002631895.1 Agapornis roseicollis | reverse complement strand
AGGAATGGTGTGGCCAGCAGAAACAGGGAGGTTATTCTTCCCCTGTACTCGGCACTGGTGAGGCTGCACCTTGAGTACTGTGTCCAGTTCTGGGCCCCTCAGTTTAAGAAGGATGTGGAAATGATTGAGCAAGTCCAAAAGGGGGCAAAGAGGCTGGTGAGGTGCTTGGAGCACAAGCCCTATGAGGAGAGATTGAGAGAACTGGAGTTGTTTAGCCTGGAGAAAAGGAGACTCAGAGGTGACCTTATCACTCTCTACAACTTCTTGAAAGGAGGTTGTAGACAGGTGGGGGTTGGTCTCTTTCACCAGGCAGCAACGGACAGAACGAGAGGACACAGTCTCAAACTGCGCCAAGGAAGGTACAGGTTGGATATTAGGAAGAAGTTTTACACAGAAAGAATAATAAAATATTGGAACAGTCTGCCCAGAGAGGTGGTGGAGTCACCATCCCTGGGTGTGTTTAAAAAGAGACTGGATATAGAACTTGATGACATGGTTTAGTGGAGGTGTAGGGCATGGGTTGGACTTGATGATCTTAGAGGTCCCTTCCAACCTAGTGATTCTGTGATTTTGTGATTTTTCTTCTATTTAACAAGATCAGAGTGGAACAAACTGGACAAAAGGAGACTTTTTAAATAATAAATATTAAATTAAATATTGTTTATGGCTATTTTCAAAGGATTGCACCCACTTTTGATTTTAAGGAAAGGTGTCTTTGATAATCATCTAATTCAAATCCTTGCAACACACAGCAGTTGGTTCTTACAGCTGGTTCTCAATGAGTATTAAAATTTGAATACTGTACTGCTTCTCTGCAGTATTTCACAAAAGACCTTTAGTCCGCTTCACAATGATCTTATGGTTAGAAACCTTCCTGGTATCTTATGTGCATTTCTATTCAATTCCCATTCCCTTCTAGAATTTAAAAAGCACTATAAAGAATAATGGTTATAACAAAATGTTATAAATATAGCATACTGACTTCACTTAAACTTTGACTAAACTTGAGTTCCCCTATGCTACTAGTGGAGTTTGGTATAAAGAAGAGAGGTAGGGATTGATTACTGTCTGGGAATATCTAAAGGGAGCCTCCCTCAATTTATCAGAAAAGCTCATTTATTTTCTAATTCATTCTATCTTCTCATATAAACTTTAAACAAACAGTAGACCACTCCTGACTGACTCTCAGGTAACTTGATTTCCAGAGCTACCATGATAACACAATCATTTAAATGTACAGACAAAAGAAGAAAATGGAAAAAAAAATACAACAGTAAGGATGGATACCTTTGTGTTGTGTTTCTTTCCTAAGATTTTTTGGTCTTGCCTATCCCGGAGTCTGACTTGTTTAAAGTTTTTTTCCATGTCCTGTAAGGAGAAAAAAACCCCAACTTTAAAATGCACTCCTTGACACCAGAATATGTGTATACCCTGTGAAAAAAAGACTTGGGTAAGTCATAAATTTAGTCACTGATTCCCTTGTACATATATTTGTAAGACTATTCCATTCTTTGTCAATTCTGGCTTATCTGGCAAAAAGAAAAGTAGGCCAACTTGCATAAAGTGTGAAACTGTTATTTCAGAAATCTGTGTTTGGACAATACAGTACTGTGTCAAGAAATAAATACTACATTTTTTTTTATTTTTTATGATCGTATTCAAAATGACTCAGGCTGAACAGTGCAGTCATCTTACACCATGTAAGGCAAACCCTGACTGAAGTATCCTGATAGCTAGATCAGGGCTGCCTTCCCTTCAGATTAGATTAGGAATTTGCACACTGAGATTAATTTGCACCAACTCAGACTTTCATTCATTTCACTTGAAGAGTAGTGGACTTCTTGTTGCAGAAAGGCATCTGTCTGGAAACATCATTGGGTGTTCACAATGCCAATACTGCAAAGTAAAAGTGGAACAATTCTGAAACTCCATTCCAGTAGCTGCTTTGGTAGTATCTGATGAGAAAGAAGTGAAGGAGTACTGTGGCTGGAAATCTTTCACTCCGCCTCTTCCTCTTGCTCCCCCCAGATTTTTGTTTAAGTAAGAATCCAGTTTTATGTGGAGTCTTAACTTTGGACATGGTGCTACACTGGACTGTCATGAAATACTGTATTTTCTGCACAGAATTCTCGTAGAGGTTTGCAGTGTGAGTGGCTTCTTCTTTACTTCAGACAGAGAGCAAGGAAAAGAAAAATACCACAAAAAGAAATCAGGTGAAAGTACATCCTAACATTTACAAATGAAAAATAATTACCAAAACAACTCAGGACTCAGCCAAAGAATCTTTCCAAGCTACTCATGAAGGGAATCTAGGGAGACTTTCCCATACGGTGCAAGTATCAGGTGAGATTTAAGCTTTACCAGTCTTCAGATTTGTCACAGAGAGTGAATCAAAGACCTTTAAGAACTTGCACAAAAAAATTCTGTTTAGACTAGGAGATAGTCTACCTGAAGTGATTCTTTTCCTGTTCCAGCTGTATCCTCAGTTTCAGACTGGTCTTCAGCTTTCCCTTGCCTCACAAGATAGGTTTTATCTTGTATTTTTTGATTCTCCTAGGGAACATTTTTATAAAATTTCAATTTCTAATTAAGTGTACTGGCTTAAAAAAGAAAAAGGAAGTACAAGTGTGTGTATGTTTGAGCTCTGTTACCTGGAGCACTCCTGCCCTAACTCTGAAATCTTTTATATCGCGGTGGTATTCTTCTCGAATTCTCTGCAATTGTTTCAGGTACTCCTGTTAAAACACCAGTAAGGTAGAACACGTGTATTAGAAATACATACAGAAATAACAGTAGCTAAACAAAATATTCTATGAATAGCAAACTGTGTATGCATGAGAAAAAGGGATGCATCCTTTCCTGCCAATTTTAAAGACTACTTGCTACTTCATATTAGAGGACATTTTCGAGTTATAGTTTTTCCAGACTTTACCCTTTCTGAAGTTTTTCAGACAGTATCTTGCTAGCTTACCTGTAGAGTTATATCTAACCCAGCTAATTCCAAGAATAACCTAAGGGTTGCCTGATGCTAAGATTGCAATCCAAAAAAAGAGGACTGGAAATCAGGAGAAAAAAAAAATTATGTAGTGCTTTTTGCATTGCAACCTGCTCCCCAAAATGAAATGAAACCTGGAAATCTTTTATTCCAGAAGCTTCAACATTCCTATGGATGCTCCTTCTTTTTTGCTTTTGTGCAAAATCTTCAAATTTGGCCAAAATATCATTTCTGTGTTAAGAACATCTCAGTTTATGAAAAGCCTGACATAATGTTTTATGAGAGTCTATCCCAATTTAACCATCTTACAATTGGACTAATCTATAAAATTTCTTCCCTTTTTTTGGTATATTTAGTACAGACTTTGTGGAACTAAACAGCAACAGTTGCTGAAGAATGTGTACATGATGAGTATATTGCAGTTCCAGTCTGACCATTATATATGAGTTATTTTATTCATCCTTATTCTGGCATTTTTAAATAAATCAAACATAGAAAGATTAAACATATTTATGTGTGTTCATGTAAGAGAGAAGTGTCAGCTTGTTTTCTATGTCACTCAAAAGCAAAACCAGGAAAGTATATTGCTCCTATATATAATAATCTCCCAGTGTTATAATATGCCAGGGAAATAGTATGCATCACATGGTATTATATCACATTCTAAATGTAATCATGTGATTATGAACAATGAATACACATACATGAATAATGCATGCATGACTATTTTATCTGATTTGTAAATGTGAGGATCTATTGTCTTCCAGCAATAGAGGATCTGTTGTTCTCTGTTCAGTGACGTAACTCCTCTGATCTCAGTAAAAGTGAAACTAAAATCAAGGCCATGATTTACAAAATTATTACAGACATCAACTTTTGTGCAAGTCTTCAGTAGTTTATGTAAGATGGAACCAGATAAAAACAGCTTACATTATCCTAGCATTCAGATGGAAAAGAATCAAATCTGACATACAGAACACTATTGTCAAGGAGTGTAAGAAGACATCTTTAAGCAGCTAAGGAAGATATTTCATTTACCTGGTCTTTCATTTGTTTCTTTCTAGACATGTCCTGCTCACTGTTTTTGAGATGCTCTTTCTTTACTTTCTGCTGCTCTATTTGGTCATGATACAGGTCAGCAGAGGATGGTCGCAGTCCCTGTGGATGCACAAATATATTCCAGAGCAAAGGAATTTCTTCACTGCTCACTCAATTCAGTCTCCCTATCCCACTGAAGAGTGAAGTAAGTCAAGTGTGTATTTTTTGAAAGAAAAAGTTACAGTAGAATTTTATATTATTGCAGTTTTCTATTAGAAGAGAAAACCTCAATATGAGCATTGTGGAGCAGATCAGTGAGTTCGCTAGAGCAGAACTTTCTACCTGTGAGTATTACAATCTGCTGTTAGAGATCCATCTTTTGGATTTTCATTAATTTCCTTCAACAGATTTTATTCTATGATTCAGTATTTACTTACCAGCTGTTTTTCCACTTTGATCTTGTACTGTTGAGCTTCAAAACGCCTTTGAAGATATTCTGCAGGCCTGAGAGATGTTCATATACTACATTTTATTTCACAGACTCACTATCTTCTGCACAAATAATTCTCTATAGGTTCTATCACATACAAAAAAAAAAACCAACCCAGACCTCTCTTTGTATTACAAATATGGATAAATATGGCACAGCAGTAAAATTACAAAAAGCAAGCATCCATTTCAGGCATTCCCCTTCCTATGACTTCAGTTACATTTGCCTTCTGAAGAGTGCAGCAAAGTCGTTCTCCACCTTTTATTGATAGATGGTATGTGAAAGTGTTAATGAAAATAAAGGTGGTGTTCCTGATCCTCAACATAAGTGAAAACTGTCACAGTGGAGGTTGTATATTCAACAACTTTTCTATTTCTTTCTGCCCTGTTTTGTGATTACTAAATATTTACTCTTTTTTTTTTTTTTTTTTTTTTTTAAAAAATTTTTTTTTTTTTTTTTGCTTTTTTTTTGTTTTTTTATTTTTTTTTTTTTTTTTTTTTTTTTTTTTTTTTTTTTTTTGGTATACAATAACTGGCAGTCACTTGTAAGCTCCCTGATTTCTGTTTGGTTTATTCCCTATCTTCACAATCCATTTGTTCCCCAGAAGACTTTGTTCTTAAATAAGGCACTAGAAACTCAGCTCAGAAAAGATGTTCTAAAGCTTAACTGAAACATTCTAAACAGTGTTGTCATTGAATGAAAACTAATGGTTTGTCCAACCTTACGAGAAGTATCCAAAAGTGGGCAGTATTAAAGATACCTTACCTTCCTTTCTCAAGGTTTTCAAAACTCATCCAGACCAATAGCCAATCTTGGAATGAATGGGCTATCTTAAATTTAATAGAGTACCTTTACTTTGTAAGTTAAGGGCTTTAGAGTAAACAAACTGCTAGAGAAAGGGGGTTTATATCTGAAACTGAAATATAAGCTCTGCAGGGAAAAAAACCAACAACATTTTTATGGCCTGCCTTCCACTCTGTCCCCTCAAATGGAGAACTGCTTGGGGTCTTTATATCAATCTGATCCCAGTTGGAAAGACAGTGTTTACCCTTAGTATAACTAGAAAGTCTACAAAAAGCCTGTGTTTTACTTTTCACACAAAAAATCCTAAGACTGGGGAGACATTTTGATAATGAATGTCAGACATCAGGACAATATATTCAGAAGGAACCTCTGGATACACAGAAACAGGAGTTATGTTGAACAATTAACCTTATGTAAGAAAAATAACAGACTAAACAAAGAAGGAATTATCCTGGTTGATCCATGTCCAGTGTTATCTAATCAGGAAGGCTGATAACTCAAAACATGCATGACAGTTCACCACTAATAAACAGAGAAAAGTTTACCAGTCAAGTGGTGGTGGTGGAGGTGCAACTTGTTCTTTTAGTTTGTAATATTCCTCAACCCTTTGGCTTATATGAGAAAGCTCATAAGGTGCATTAGCTTTCCTCTGCAAGTTCTCAAGCTTATCATAGTAATGACCATAATGGCCATGTGTTCTAGTACTTTCTGGATCCTCTGCCATGTTAAATCTGGAGGTCTGTGGCTGAAAATACAATAAAGCATGTCAATTTACCTGCCTTCATTTGCATCAGTACAAGCTTGAATTAACTTTCTGTCCTCCCCAATATAAGTTGCACAGTAATACACACTGTACAGTATAGTTTGTGTAAGTTTTCCAAATACTTTCACATATAAACAAGAAACTTCCTAACTTTTCAGGGCTTTATATAATCTTACAATTGTCATTCCCTTCTCCCCTGTTCCATCAACTCCTGTCATTAAGCAGCAGCCCATATTGTTGTGAGAGTCAATCAGCTTTGTACTCTGTAGTGTCATTGCCCTGTAGTCACTTCATTGTTCTGAAGCCTAAAGCACTGAATTTATTTCAGGAGAATCTCATTTTGACATGTGAGAGAAAGGGGAACCTGGGATGTAGTTTGGGGCAGTGTATGCATTGATTGCTGCTTTCAGGGTAGCACTGTGGTACTTCACCATCTCTTTCATTATATGCCTGTGGGAGCTTGCCTTTCATTTCTCAACATCCTTACTGTTAGAAAACATCCCTGTATTTCCACTGTCTTTTCTATTTGTCATAGGAACAATGGAGAGAAGGTGCCACTGTATGATATAAGCATGGTAAGACATTCACAAACATTTTCATATACGGTGTATGACAAAATTGCTGAATTTTGCTTATTTTCTTAAATAAATTCAAAAAACATCTAAGGATCCAGCCCATAGATGATAAATACAATAACCATTCCTCCCTGCTTTCCCTTTTAGAAACACTAAAACCAGGCTTATCTATCCATGGTATAGTCCAGATTACAGCAGAATATGAATTCCTATCTGTAAGAAAATTTTCCACTGCTAGTAATGTTCCCAAGGAAGAGGTAACCTCAAAAAGTGTTTATCTTATCCCTTATTGAAATAAGTTTTACAGGATGGCATCCAGAAGTATGGCAACCCCAAGCAATGGGGAGTACAAATCAGGCCATACAAATAAATGTAAAAGGATTGAGAAGACTGGGAGCTATGACCAGTGGAGCAGGTGCCCTGGTGACTCAGGCCATGGAAAAGTCTGGGGCACTAAATGCCTTTTTTTGCTGCAGTCTTTACTAGCAAGACTGGCCTCCAGGAATTTCAGGCTGCTGTGACCAGGGTGGGGAATCTGAAGCAAGGAAGTTGTACCCTTGGTGTAGAAGTATCAGATTAGAGAATACATAAGCAGATTGCCTTGCCTTCTGAAGATGATTAAATATTATGAGAATGTGGATGCACAGTACCTGAAAAATAGGCTGTTGCCCTCTTGAAGGAGGTTTCAATTCATTTCTCTGAAATAATTCCTGCTTCTTGACAGGCACCACCATTCCAGATTCTGGAGAAACTTGGTCCTGGGCTCTCCTTTTTTGAAGTTTATCTGTTTTTTAACAATAAAATATGAAAAGGTTACATTTTGTCTTCTCTATATGATTAGTGATCATGTAGTTGCAAAACATAATAGTGTGCATACACACAACAGGCTGGGCTAACAACCTGTTCTTTCACCATCCTCACCGAACATCATGCTTCACATCTCCTAGGAATTCTGCCTTTCATTCTTAGAATGACAGGCTTTTGAAAGCATTATGATTTGTCACACTCATTTAAAGTGTATCTTATTGACTAGTTTTGCAAAGCACACTGAATAAAAAGGAGACATCTATAAACTAAACCACTGATCTCATGCTAGTACCAAGAAGATAAAACAGGAGGTCTGATTCATTTGAGGCTAGGTGTCTAGCTGCTTAGGCATTCCCTTTTTTAAACCTTGGTATTCTACAAATCACTAGACAATGTTACAGTACTTGCAAAATTTGGAAAGAAGGGATGAAAAGTGAAAAATTCACCCTGTCAGTTCCCCATGTGGAAGAATACAATTACACACCATTCCCATTTGGTCAGTCAGTATTCTGCAAATACTTAAGCTGCAATAAGGAAAAATAGTGTCTTTGCTAGTGTGAAGTCATTTCTAACCGAGGTTTAAAACTCCCCTCAGTAATGACTGTGAGAGTATCATGTCTGGGAGATATATACAATGAGTATATACAATGAGTAGTATATGACCATACATACTTTTTAAAATTACTGATTTAGATGTTCAGGTGCCTCTGTCCAAATTGAATTAGTCCTGAAGGCAGATAAATCTTAATTGAAAATAAGCTGCAAAATAACATGGGTTCCTACAATACAAAAGAACTTTTTTTTTTTTGGAGGGGGAGGACGGGAAAGTCCATAGTGTAGTTAAGGAAATACATAGGTTTATTTTCACAAATCTGTTTGAACTGCTTTGATATCCAAAGATACATTTAAGGAATAATTATGACATACTGAAGAATATAAAATTAGGAAAAGGTCATGCTCTCAAAACTATGCCAGATGTTCAGCAGTCCATACAGAGATAGAATTTAGTTTCATTCATGTTTTCTAAGAATGTGCATACATAATCTGGACTATCAATGAGCACTAAATCCAAATAGAGTTAATTGCCCCCCACAATTTAATCTAATTCACAATATTTTGTAAAATATTTTTATTCTTTTGTAAAAAAAATGTTTTGCACAGATTTTTGCATTTTTGCACATAGCTTGGTAAAATTAAGTCAGGATATTTTTCATGTGACAGACCTAAACTGCGGCTAGACCAAAGCCTCTCAATTTTGTAAATTTTACTCTTAGAAGAATTAAGGCTAATGTTTCAGCACTTCCCACAGCAGCTTTTCCAGCAGAAAGCTGCTAATGAGTTGGTCTTAAAGCTGTCTTTTCCTGAACAGGACAGCAATGCACTGTCTGCTGTGCATCTGCTCTTGCACTTCTCTTTTTATTTTTAAGTTTGTGCAAAACTCTTGTATCCAAATGTGCAATAAAGACTGCTGGAAAAAGTTATAGCCATCACATGCATCATAACTAAGAAATGCTAGTGTAGAATTAATGTTAAATAATCATTACCTTGTATCAGCTTGGCTCCAGCCTGTGATGCTGAATGCCATTTTCTATGTATCACAGTATGACTACGTTCTTCTTGTGTTAGCTATGAGAAAAAAGGTATCTGATTGATCGAACTGTTTCTTCTTCTTTGATACAGTGTTTCCTCAGCAAGCTGCAGTACAGGTACTTACCTCAGGGGGCAAATACCTGAGAATGAGCTTCTGCAAGAAGGGCTTCCTTAGAATAGAATTAATAGATGGTCGATCTCTTGGAGATACTTTAAACAACTGGGAAATTAATACTCTCAGATCATACGAGTAGTTTGAAGACACTGGGTGAAAACGGCCTCTGCAAATCTTCAGCATCAGCTGATGCAAACTATTGCCTTCAAACTTAATCAGTGAAAACAGTAAAAAGAGGACAGTAAGTACTGTTGGTTGGAAATGACGGACTAGACACCAAAACTTGAAAAAAGGTACTTGCTGACAGAAGCCCTGTGCTAAGCAATCTCCTCACAATTCCTTTATGTACACAGCAAACTATAATATAAAAATTAACATATTCACTACCTAATTGCATTTTCTGGTTACATTCTCCTTGTTTCAATTGCACAACTTAGAAGGTTCAATGGCTTTTGGACCTGGAAGAGTTTTATTCCTACTCTGCTGTCATACAGGAACAGAGAAGCATTTTTTTTCAGAATGAAACAAGTTTTATTTTACTAAAAGCTGTCAACAGAGACCTGCATACATAGCATTCACTTCAAAACCTCTCTCTGCCTCTGCATTTTTGTTCTCCCAGGCACTGATCCTGATTTTTAACAACTGAAGCCACTCAAATAAATCAGCACTTCAAGTTCAGCAGATCTCTTCATAGGTCAGCAAAAATAATTTTCAAAGCAAATTCTCATTTTATTGACATGGTTGTTTTGAAGGAAGTGTATCCAAAAATTGCCTTAGCTTCACTTGCATTTCCTGTCTACATCAGCATCCAGCCCCTGCCTTCAAATAAATGGGCAGTGATACAGAATAAACCACCTAATATTTGTAAGAAGATTAGTGTTTTCTCACTTTGTGAAATCTGAATTTTTTCCCAGCAGTACTCCCTTGCTCTCAGCTCAGCACAACTGCTCTCCCTATTAGTGCTGTTCTTCCTTCTTCAACATCCAAGCTCAGTAAATTGTCAACTTCTGCTTCATGCAGGACTGACCCTTTTCCTATTGTTGGGATTTCCTTCTCCACATAATACTCATAGGCTGAGAATTACCTAAGCACCAGATCAGGCTGAGGACAACACAGCTTCCTGAAAATACTATGTCAGTTATATTCTGACACGAATGTGCTTCCAAGTGAAACAACATGTTTAGGAAAATGTTTCTGGGGACACAAACTGCTTTCTGAGGGAATGTGGGTTTCAAACTCTTTAATACATATAGACTGCTAATTTTAAATAAAAATAAGTGAAATTATATGCCAAAAGCCTAACCTTAAAATTTGGCTTTACTTCTTTTCATTTGTTCATCTGCCTTTTGAAAGATTTTAGTATTTATTGAAATACTAAATATATATTTGATATGTGTATACACACACGTATATGCAAGTTGCAGAAATGCAATGTAATACTTTGTATGCACAAACCAGACACACTGTGAAAAATTAAGCACTAGCAATCATTCTTTAATATCAATAAATAAGCTGAAAGAAAGCCTAGCAGCTGACTATGAATACGATTATTACTATAGTTTTTCCAGGCTGTCCACTATCTGTTTTAATAAGATGATAATGATCTGAATCTATGATACTTACAGGATGCTTTAGTGCACATAGCTCATAAAGCACACATCCAAGAGACCAAATATCTCTGTGAATAAAAAGGAATTAAAGTTTCAAGGAAAAGACTATGATATTTTCACACATGTAATCAGTACCTCTTCTCAGCTCTCAATTTTATTGACATTATTCCATCACAGATGCAAATTTTAGTTTTTCTTAAGGTGCACTGAAAAGAACAACTGGACATTTCTTTTTAGTTATGGTACCAATGTTTCTATGATACCTAATTAGGTACTGCCATTATCATTGGCAAAGATGTAACATGATGTAAAGAATGCCTGCTTCATATTCCTAGCAGAATGAAGGACAAAGCTAGCTGAGTTGCTAGTTAAGGAGACAATAAGGGAGTGGACTTGTGTGAACAGCAATTAGAGCTGAGATGCTAGCGTTGGCTCCAGAACATTTGGTGTTCACCACATCCCCCACAAAGAGAAAGGGCTGTAGCTCACTCAGCTCCTGACTTTTCAGTGCTTCTCATCTGGTATTTTTTGTTAAGCCTGAGTAAGCCTTTAAAACTCTCAGACATATTTGTCTTTCCTGCAAGTAGCTACGGTGGAGTTCCAGAATTGCCAACCTAGCAGATTTCCTTCTATTGTATTTTTATAAATCACAAGTAAGTGTACCAAAAATTCATAACCTTGGAAATGAAAAAATCCATACTTGCATTGGTCACTACAGGTTGGAAACACAGAATGAAATTCAGTATTTGATGGAGAATCAGATAAAGCAAAGGAAAAAAAAAAAATCTATTTTATATTTCACACCACTACTAACAAGGAGTATTGAGAGAATAAGATTTAAGTTTAAAGTATAAGTAGTTTTATAAAACCAAAAAATATATTTATGTTAAGCCTTTAGATGAATCATAACAGATTTGTGATTATTCTAGACACTGTGAGTTAAAATATTACTGACAGTGTTGTACAGTATAACACAGTTATTGTATATGATTGATGCACCTAAATATTGTACACAGTAATACAAAACTTCACAAGGGTGACACTTGAAATTCCCAGTGCCCTGCAAAATACTGATTTAAACCATGATATTGCTAAAATAAGTTATCTCACGCCTGAATGCCCTCATGCACAAGCATGTGAAGGAAAGACAGACTTACGTTTTATTGTTGTATGGTTGATTTTCACAGATCTCAGGTGACAGATAATAGGGGGTCCCTACACAGGTATGAGCAAACTCCATAGTGCTAATGAAACACAAAGAACAAAAAGGTTTATACATGGAATACTTATGCGTAACAAAAGTCTAGTTGCTAGAATCATAGAATGGTTAGGATTGGAAAGGACCTTAAGGTCATCTAGTTCTAATCTCCCTGCCATGGGCAGGAATGCCTACCCTAGACCATTTCACCCAAGGCTTTGTCCAACCTGACCTTGAACACTGTCAGGGATGGAGTCTTTACCACATCTTTGGGCAACCCATTCCAGTTCCTCACCACACTCACAGTAAAGAACTTCCTCCTTATGTCTAACCTAAAATCTCCCTGTTTAAGTTTAAACCCACTGCCCCATGTCCTATCACGAAAGGCCCTGATGAAGACTTCCTCCCCAGCACCCTTGTAGACCCCCTTCAGATACTGGAAGGCTGCTATGAGGTCTCCACGTAGCCTTCTCTTCTCTAGGCTGAACAGCCCAAACTTTCTCAGCCTGTCTTCATATGGGAGGTGCTTCAGCCCCCTTAGCATCCTACTAGGCTAGACACATTTCTTATTTCATGGCATGTGTTAGAATAACAGAAAAATCATAGTGTCAGACATTTGGTATCCCAGACCTTTTGAACAAGCCCAATCCACAAGCAATTTGCATACTCAGATTGCATTCAGACTGCTCATAACCAGTCCTACCTAGTGTAGCTCACAGACTAATTAAAAAAGGTACTTACCTGTTCAACTGTCTCGCTATGCCAAAGTCCCCAAGCTTTGCTACCTTTCCATTATTGCTAAGAAAAACATTCTGCAAAAAAAAAAAGCCAGAACTCACATGTGAAATTTAACATGGCAGTTTCTTAAGCATATTTTTACAAGACAAAAAGTATGCCCTCTCAGTACCAGTTTTAATACCTGTGCTTTTACATCTCTGTGTAAAATCTTCTTGTCGTGAATATGCTTCAAGCCCAAGGATATCTGCACAAACCAACTCAGAACCTGGAGTGAAATTTAAAGGGAAAAGACAACTATAAATTCATATGACTTTAATGTCCAATAGGGCATCTTACTGAAATACATTAAAAAGATACAATAAAATCTAAAGCATATACATATAAAATAGTAAAAATAATATTTTTACAATTAATGCCATGTATTTTTCCTTTCTTTTTTTAGTGTTATCACAAAACTAAACAAAAAAGAGATACATGTTTCACTTTCACCACACCCATCAGATTTTCACTGCCAGAGATGGAGCACTCACAACTTCCTTGGGCAACCCATTCCAGTGCCTCACCACCCTAACAGGAAAGAATTTCTTATATCTAAACGTCCNACAATAAAATCTAAAGCATATACATATAAAATAGTAAAAATAATATTTTTACAATTAATGCCATGTATTTTTCCTTTCTTTTTTTAGTGTTATCACAAAACTAAACAAAAAAGAGATACATGTTTCACTTTCACCACACCCATCAGATTTTCACTGCCAGAGATGGAGCACTCACAACTTCCTTGGGCAACCCATTCCAGTGCCTCACCACCCTAACAGGAAAGAATTTCTTATATCCAATCTAAACGTCCCCTGTTTAAGTTTACTACTGAAGCAAAAAGAAAAGTCACAATACTACTTCCATTTTTTTTTTCCACTTCTGTGCTTTGGAGTATGTTTCCACTAACAGACTGGATACTAGTTATATAGTTTCCACATACATTTTCATTATGGCTGCAAAAGTAGAAAACTACGCACGATTAAATAAACTCAGAATTCAGTACACTAAGTCAAATACATCAGAGAAAATTTCTTTCAGAAAGCTACAGTACCATTTAAAAGAAAGTCTTTATGGCTTATTAAGTATACTACAAGGAAAAAATGCAGCCACAATGGAAGGAGCAGTGAGAGGAAAGGGTGATAAAAATGTCATCAAAATTATAATAATGAATTAACTTAAGGTCTTAAAGTAGTATAAAAAGCAAGCTGTAAATGTCCATTAAGATTTCCACTTTCTTTAAAACGTTCAATTATTTTAACAGGCCAGAAAAGAAACAGTAGCTCATGCTGGATAAATCAAACCATGTGTTTTACGTAATATGCCCTTTCCTCTAAAGAGAAGTTATTTTACCTGGTCCTCGTCAAACAGCACTCCATGCTGCATATTTATCCGCGTCATTAAGTCTCCACTATCACAGTATTCCATCACAATATATAGCTTGCTCTTTTCTGAAAGGAAAAGTATAATTTTTCCTTTATTACTCATTAACACAGCAATAAATTATTTTTCTTTTATATGGTACTTGTTTCAAACAGGGGTAGCTAATCTTATATCTACTCCTTCCTTTCAAAGAGTAAATGAGAAAAAATGGATACTTCCAGTGAAACCCAATGCAAAAACTAAGATACAAAAATATATTTAAATGGAGGCTTACCAAAATATTAAATACATGAGAAAACCCACAAGAGACCACACTGATAGAAAGACAAATAATCTTACAGGCAATGCTTAGCATAATGCTTCATAGTTGGGATTGTTCCCCCATAATTACTAAGTATACAGTTAGGCTTAGGGGAAAGGTTAAAAGTAGACAGTGTCCAAACAGTAGAAATAAACAACAGGGACTATTTTATATGGAAAATCACCCTATTCTTAGGGGTGCATAAAATCACCAGATTTATATGTCCCTTCAAAAATTTACAGTCCTGATCACAGAAAACAATCTGAACACAAACCGTAACATTCATTACATAAGGCATTGCTTATGACAGCCATCAGCAGGAAAAACAAATACGGGGAAATAGCTCTTAAGGAGAACAGACTTTGTTCTACCTCTTTCAGTCCTGAAGAATTCTGTATCCTTGAGTGATACCTCAAAATATTGCTCAAGAAAACAGGCCAACAGTACTTATTTCTTGCTATATTCAAAAGCTCTCTTCTTTTAATGTATCTCCCAAAAAATTCTCATTAAATTCTGGAGTTCTATGATGATCAAGACTAAAGTTCAGTTTAAACCATGAAGACACTGCAGGATGTAGCGTTTATGCCATGATACTTTAGGTGTCCAACACACACATGAAGAGGGCAAGTGATGACTCATGGTCATTTTTAGGAGTTGGAACCTGTCCCCACTGGTAAGTAAGAGGTTGAGGATAAGCTTAAGTTTGGGCAAAATTAGGAAGTTTGGTTTCGCTCTTTTAATCACAAATCAAACAAAAATTTTAAGAATAAACCTTGCAAAGAAGCATAGAAGGTTACAATATTTGCATGCTTCATCTTGGCCAGAAGAATGACTTCTTTCTGAGAGGCTTCTTTTTCTTTCACAGGCATCTGCAAAGAATTAAGAGACTATATGCTAGCAATGATATATTTAACTCTTTTCAAAAACAGCTGCATTGTTATCAAACCATTCCCACAAATACAAAAAGACAGTGTACCAAGGTGATGCAAAAGCAGGCATATGCTTGCAAATATATTGGAAGGAGCAAAGTCAAGCCAAATTATGACATTATACAAGCAGGTAAATGTCTACCTTTGAATTTTTTATACAAAGCCAGCTGATGGATAGAGCTCAACTCTGAAGTTGAACATCCCTTAAGTATTTGAAGATTAAGGATCTAGATGACTCTGTATTTCTAATGTGGGTAATCTCAAAAGAATAAAAAGAAAAAAAGTTCTTCATTTTCCTGGTGATACAAGTTTTTGTTACATTTCAGGCAGACTTTGCCCTGTTATGTTAAATAGAAAACTTCTATTTGGTTCCTCGCTATCATACTTTCATCAATATAACTTCTTGAAAATTCATGTCTCTCAGCATCCATCAAAATGCCCTCTTATATTTATACTAAGTTTCTCACCCTCAGGAAACTAAAAGGTTTAGACAAATGTATCACAGGATTGTGATTTGTTATTTCAGTGGCAATAGTTTCATTGCAGTTGAATCCTCTACAATAAAATCTGAATTAGATAGTGTCAGGCATTGAACGAAAAGTTTTTGAAAGTACAGAAACAAAATAAAAAGTAAACATAATATCAAAATATGTATTTTGTCTATGCTTGTAAAATCCTTATATTAGCACAGAGTACAGTCTTCAGAAAGTTTAACTCTATATAATGAAGATAGAACTACAAAGGAGATAAAATAAAACCCAAGTGCATACCCCTGCTGAATGCAATTAACAGAGTCAGGTAAATAACTGCTGTTACCGTCTAGGGTTTGTTGTTTTACCTTAGTTAAATCGATCTCTTTGATAACACACTGCTCATTATCCACTTTTACTTTTGCCAGGAATATTTTGCCAAAAGATCCTTCTCCAATTTTTTTAATGATTTCATATTTATCCATGATGTCTTCGCCTTAAAGCAGTGGCTAAAATGAAGAAGTCCACAAATTAGTATTGCACAATTAGTGCTCTAACATTCAAGTTTGTGCTATTGAAATAGACACTACCTTTTAAAACTGTCATTTTTTATGACTGTTTTTTATATTTTATCACATTTTTGTTACTGCTACTGGTCCTTCCTAAAAATGTCATCTCCTGGAAGTCTGCAAATTATTGTGGATCTGAACTTTCAATAAGCAGCAAGTTTATGAGTGTCTCATAAAGAGAAGCTTGAAGCTTAGTCTTAGTACACCCTAAAGTTAAAACATGAGGCAGTAGAAAGTACTATGTGAGATTATATGATTTTGGGACTCATTATTTTCTGAAGTTAACAATACTGTAGAGTTGTTCTTTTAATAAAAGAAAAAATAAAGTAATATGTTATTTCATGTTGATTCAGTTGAAACTGATGTGACCTAATGTTGGCAGCAAGATGAACAGCCACTGCGTTCTGCAGGAGACCACAGCTAAGGGCAGTTGGACACCAGCAATCCTCTGGAAGCCTCTGACAGAAATAATAATGTCACTGGGTCCTTGCAACATATCCATACTCAAACCTACACAGCTAAACATAAGCAAACACTTTATACTGTTCTTATTAGTTGGCCTGAATTTTAGAAAGGGAGGTTTGCTAAAATCTAGGCCTTTCCCTGCTAGGAAGGCCAGGCAACCTCGGCAGCCCGTGCAGGCTCTATGACAGGCGGTTTCTGAGGACCACTTCGAGGCGCTGGCAGGGTGACCCTCAGGCAGTCACAGGTTAGGTGTTTGGGTCCAAGCCAGCTCCTGTTCGCAGTCGCCGGTGAGAAGCAGCCCCTCGGCACAGCTGGGCCCCTCACATCGAGCCAGGGTGCGCTGTGCTCCACGGCCCGGCCCCCCTGGCTGCCCGAGGTACGGCAAGGCGGCAAGGCCAGGCCCCGGGCGCGGTGATGGGCTCGACAGACGTCACCCGCCGAGGTGACGGTGGAGGCGGCCACTGCCTCCCTCGCAGCGGGACCTACACACGGATGGTGGTGTCCAGCCTCCTGCTCTGGGGCTGCGGGACCGGCACCGCGGATGGCTGGGGAGGGGATTCCGCTGGGGTACCGCTGTGCTCGCCGCGCTGGGGAATCGCACTCTGCCGCTCTCCCCGTCCTGGCTGTGGTGCCGTCACCATGGAGACGAGACGCGCCCAGCGGGCTGCCCTTGTCTGGACCTCCCTTCCTTGTGGCCCGGCCTGGCTCCGGGGAGCCCGGTACCTGCCTGCGCTCGGCCGCACCCGGAACCTCAACGCTCGGAGGAGAAATGCTCCCCTGTACCGTCGCCCCCCCCCGACGGAGGCTGGCGTTTGAAGCGGCGCAGCGGCGGGGAGCGGGAGGAGCGCTATTTCCCTCAGGCAAACCGCAACCACCTCCCTGCTTCGGGTAGCCGGTAACAGGAGCTGGGTGACCCAAAAGAGAAGCACGACTGCCTTGAATGCTCGGCGGAGCCTCACTTACCAACCTACGTGCAACAAAGGATTTTCCTAAGTCGAGTCTGTCTTGGCGGTGACAGTAACTGGTAAATGATCTCTCCCTGTCCTTATCTCGACCCATGAGCCTTTCACTGCATTTTCTCTCCCCTGTCCAGCTGAGGAAGGGGAGCATCTTTGGTGGGCACCTGACATCCACACACTGCAATGTAGTACTTTGGTACATAGTCAGGAAGAAAAACCTCATACATTCACGTAGTGTTGACCTATCTCTGAAATACAAGGGGGCAATCAGAATAAGTGCTATTGGCACTAACGCTTTTAGCCTGAACATTTCTGCAATTCTCTTACCAACTCCAAATACATTTGATATCTAGACTTGCTTAGTTATTAGCAAGTGTTCTAAGTAAAACAGTTGTCTATGCATTTTACACCCTCTGTTTTATGATACAGAGAAGTTCAGGCTGGCAGTGATGAGATTGAGAGGAAGAGTGTTAGGGAAATTAAAAGGGACTTTAGAGCACTGGGTCAAATGGTTGATAGGGCAGGAGTCCAAGTGGTCTTTTCCTCAGTCCCTTTGGTAGCAGAGAAATTCAATGAAAGGAACAGGAGAACCCACATCATCATCAAGTGGCTCAAGAGCTGGTGTCATCGGCAAAACATTGGGTTCTTTGACCATGGGACAATCTTTACGGCACCTGGCCTGCTGGATGCGGATGGGTTGCATCTCTTGGTTAAGGGCAGAAGAATTTTTGCTCATGAACTGGCAGAACTCATTGAAAAGGCTTTAAAGTAGGTTTGAAGGGGGAAGGGGATGCAGATGGGCTGCCTGGAAGCAGGTCCAAGGGTAAGTGGCCTGGGTTGGTGGTGAAATCGGTGGACAGGCTGAGATGTATGTATACTAATGCATGGAGCATGAGCAACAAGCAAGAAGAGCTGGAAGTCGTGGTGCGACAACGTGGCTATGATCACCATCGCAGAAACGTGGTGGGATGAGTCGAATAGCTGGAACACAGCGCTGGATGGCTACAAGCTCTTCAGAAGAGACAGAAAAGGGAGAAGAGGTGGAGGGGTAGCCCTATATATTAGGGAGGCCTTAGATGTTACAGGTATTGAAACTAATGATGATGAAGTTGAATGTATATGGGTAAGAATCAAGGGGAACGCTGGCAAGGCTGATATCTTATTAGGGGTCTGTTATTGTCCACCCAACCAAAAAGAAGAAGTGGACAACTTGTTTTATAAGCAACTGGAGAATGTTTCTGGATCTTCAGCCCTTGTTCTTGTAGGCGACTTCAACCTACCAGATATATGTTGGGAACTTCATACAGCAGAAAAAAGGCAGTCCAGAAAGTTTTTAGAGTGTGTGGAGGATAACTTTCTGTCACAGCTGGTGAGTGAGACTACCAGGGGAGGGTCTATGTTAGACCTGTTGTTCGCCAATAGAGATGGAATGGTGGGTGATGTGGAGGCTGGAGGCCGCCTGGGGCACAGCGATCTTGAAATTGTAGAATTCTCAATACTTAGTGAAATCAGGAGGAACATCAACAAGACCTTTACCTTGGACTTCCGGAGGGCAGATTTTGACCTGTTTAGGAGGCTCATTCGGAGAGTTCCTTGGGAAACTGCCCTTAAAAACAAAGGAGTTCAGGAAAGATGGGTGTGCCTCAAAACAGAGATCTTGAGGGCGCAGGAAAAGTCTGTTCCTGTGTGCCGGAAGATGAGCCGACGAGGCAAGCGTCCGGCCTGGATGGGAAACGAGGTGATGAAGGAACTCAGAAATAAAAAGAAGGTGTATCATCTTTGGAAGGAGGGCAGGGTTTCTCAGGGAGTGTTTCAGGAGGCTGCTAGGGCATGTAGAAAGAAAATTAGGGAGGCCAAAGCTCAGCTTGAACTTAAACTGGCAACTTCTGTAAAGAATAATGAAAAAAATTTTTATAAATACATTAATGGTAAAAGGAAGGGTAAGACAGATCTCTGCTACTTATTGGATGAGGCAGGAAACTTAGTAACTAAAGATGAGAAGGCAGAAGTGCTTAATGCCTTCTTTGCCTCGGTTTTTAGTGAGAAAGTGAGTCCTCAAGATAACTGTACTTTGGGGTTGGTAGGTGGTGTTAGGGAGCAGAATGGTCCTCTTGTTATCCAAGAAGAAGAAGTTAGAGAATTGTTGAGGAACCTGAATGTTCATAAATCAATGGGACCAGATGGGATCCATCCCAGGGTGATGAAGGAGATGGCGGATGAGCTTGCAAAGCCGCTCTCCATCATTTACCAACAGTCGTGGCTCACTGGCGAGGTTCCGGATGATTGGAAGCTGGCCAATGTGATGCCCATTTACAAAAAGGGTAGGAAGGAGGATCCTGGTAATTACAGGCCAGTTAGCCTGACCTCGGTACCGGGAAAGTTAATGGAAAAGCTCATACTGAGTGCTATTAAGCAGCACTTAAGAGATGGCCAGAGTATCAGACCCAGCCAGCATGGGTTTACGAAGGGTAGGTCATGTTTGACCAACCTGATTTCCTTTTATGACCAGGTGACCCGCCTGGTGGATGTGGGAAGGGCTGTGGATGTTGTCTATTTGGATTTCAGCAAAGCCTTTGACACTGTCTCCCATAGCATACTCCTGGAAAAGCTAGCGGCTCACAGCTTGGACAGGAGCACTCTTTGCTGGGTCAGGAACTGGCTGGATGGCTGGGCCCAGAGAGTGATGGCGAATGATGCTGCATCCAGCTGGCGGCCGGTCACCAGTGGTGTCCCTCAGGGGTCTGTGCTGGGACTGGTTTTGTTCTGTGATTCTGTGAAATAATTTAATAACCACAACTATTAACAACAATAATCTAATTATAAACATTGGCAAGCCTAACATCTCTTACTGTAGGTAAATCTGAGCTTCCAGTCACTGTGTTTCAATAACATTTTCAGAATGGCAGCATATTTTGAAAAATACACACAATATAGCTGAGCCAGTCTGTGCTCTAATGTACCCATAGGTGATGTTTTGGCGACCTGTGACTTAATTTTTGTCACCTGAAATCTCACATGGACTCTAAAAGCTAGAATTATGCCCAGACTAGATTGTTTTCACAACAGACTGTTGAAAACATGTCCCTGAAGCAAAGAAAAGGCATTAATTTTTTGCAGTATCTCAAAACAGAAAAACAGGAAATGTTTTTCAATTGGTTTTGGTTTTCACAGAGCTATAAGGTAATCCGCTTTGGAACTAAACTGAATATGGGAAGCATATTGCAGGGTTTCCTTGTGCACTTCCCACCAATCTGAACACAAATGACAGCTGATTTAGTAGGTTGATCTATGGATTAGATTACTAATGATTTTCCATATGAAATTTTCTATAATACAGAACATTCTAAATTACTAAAACACAAATACTACACTTATATTTGGATACTTCCTTATTTTCTTTCTGTTTGAGCTTCCACCAGCAACAACACTGCCTGATACATTAAAGAACATGTTGAAGAATTAATACCTTTAGCAAACATTTGTGGTAAATTGGTATTGCAGAGATACGACAGCACCACTGAACCAAGCAGTGAAAATTATGTGAAAGCTTCTTCACACTTCTGTCATCATAGCTCATTCTCAACAGGGGGTCCCTCTACTCTTCAATTCCACATGCATACAAATTTTGGTGTAGCTAAATTTATTCAGAAGAATCTAACGTTCTCTCTAAAAATTAAATGATGAAAATAACTTGCTTCACCATATTCTGGGAAAGAAAACTGTCCTACTTAACATATAAGCAACACCTAAAAGTTTTGATTATTTTAAAATTAAAAAGTTTAATTTCAGCACAAACCTTAAGACTTACAATGTATGTGTTGCAGCTTTGCAGTGTACTCATGTTGGAATATAATATGTACCCTTCAAATATTTTTCCATACATGATTGATAACACTAGATTTTAAAATAATTAAGACTTGAATATACACTAATCCTTTCTAGCTGCATTTAAGATCTTACAATTCCTAAAATTTCATTTTGTCATTCCTTATATCAACAAACAAATTGCTGACTTACCCTTTGTTCTTGCTGCCTTACCTTCATGTTTTGGGTATTCCATGCAACAGGATGTCATGCCTAGTATATAAACTGGAGGGAGTTACATGGAATTACTGCTCAGGTCCAGCTGAGTATCAATCAGCAGGTGGTGAGCAATGTGAGTATTGTGCTTCACTTGTGTTTATTGGTTTTATACTTTCCCCTTTTAGTTGCATATTCTCCCCCCCCCCATTATTTCCCTTATTATTTATAGTATTATGTTGTACCTTAGTTATTACACTACTCTTATCTCATCCCATGGGTTTTACATTTTTTCAGTTCTCCTCCCCATTCCACCTGGTGAGGAGGAAAAGGGCTGAGCAGTTCTGTAGTACTGAGTTACCAGCTGGGTTTAAATCACAAACCCTGGTCAGCAGATGAACCAGAAAATGCAGGAGTTAAATCTTTCACAACAGAGAAAGCATTCAATGTGTTACTCCTTCTAGTACTGCAAGTGGATGCTTGGACTAGTGTGTCAGTGATCAGGACTCTCATAGTGCAATAGTAAACTTTGTTTTCTTGCCAGATGCATCCTGTTATATGCAAACAGTTTGTTCCTTCTGCAAATGGAATATTCTAGCTAGCCATAAGACCAAGATCTGTTTAACACTGAAGTCTGAATGCTCAGCTAGGATTTCAGCTACAGTTCATGTAAATGCTGCATCCTGAAGTTACGAAAACACTCAGCATCTGCAGAACATGAAAAATTTCACATTCTGCTCTGACAGTTCACTTAAGAACAGACTAAAATAGTGTTCAGAATTCCAGTCTCAAGCCTATAGCCCTATTCTATAACCATTAGTTTCCAGCCTAAAGCCCATAAATAAAGAACAAATACAACTCAGTTGATTAGTTTAATAAGTCTACCATATTACAGACTAATGCAAACCCAACATTAGAACAGTCATATAGTAATAAGTGTATCAGACCTTAGCTAAGCAATACAACCGTTTAAATTTAGTGTACACCTTACTAGCTGGTTTCAGTTTTTGAAACTAAATGTTGTTGTAGCAGACATTGTCCTATTGGAATGACTATGTTACTGTTTTTTAAGCTAAAAGTTAGATTGTGCAACGCTAAATAATTTATAGGAATTGCAACAGGGAAACAGTGGGTATTAGCAATATACTACGACCTGTTATGTGAAGCGTTATGCCTAGTCCTTAATTCAGTATTTAATGAAACACATTCAACATGAAGACACTGATGTTTATGAGTACTAAGCCAGACCAGATTTGCCAAGATTTTGAAAAGGCAGAAACATGTAAATCAAAAAGTTTTGTGACTGTGGCAGTATAATTTCATCTTAAGTGATCTACACAAGTTTTAGGTAGCTCCTCTCAAAGCTGCTAAAAACAAACACCTCCCCCTCCCCCCCCAACTCTTCTTAAAAAGGATCCATTTTTAACCCCCATGTAGCATTAATGCTACTTTTTACTCTACTTCAGCACTTGTCTTTTCAATCACATTGCTCTCTTTGTGGATAAATGCAGTGGCTTTTGACTCCAGTTCTCCCAGCTGTTCAAATGAAGAGACACATGGATCTTGATCTTTAACTGTATCTGACAGCTTGCACATCTTCTCTCGAATGCGCTGAGAATATCGCAGAGGGGTTACAATTTTCAGGTGTTTAGCACTGGAGTCATTTTCCTCATGGTGCATCTTCACACTTGGGAAAAGAAAAAAAGAAATCATCACTGAGCTTATGCACATCATCATATAAACTATCTCTTTAGCATCTAGCAGGTGGTACAAACAGCAAATCGTGATTCCCATTTAGCCCATTTCCATAGCTAAAGGAAACAGGCTCTTTCCCAATCATACAGTTAAAACAGATATACAGTTCTTGGGAAAACTATTTTCAGGGAAACTTCCTGAAATGAGTTTCAAAAGAAAGACTGCCTCCTATTCCAGCAGGGGGAAACTATTCTTCCTGCTATGAGGGATAGCAGACAGCTGACAGAAGTTCATCGTTAGCAGATGCCCCAGCTGAGCACAACTTTAAGTCTGCAATCTTAGAAGAAACTCTGTGGCAAAAAAGGAATTTAACTATCATCTCTTTTGTCCTGAGATTACTACAGAGATTTTTACCTCAAGATACAATTAAGAATCATTACAGGACAGTAATATCTTGTTCATTTCCATGTTATATGACATATAACCACATCTACATTTAAATAGGGGAGGACTGGAGTCACCTTTGTTTTTACCTATCCTAATGTAGAACTGCTACTGCCATTTTGTCTATGGGAGGGGATTTTAATACTAGAATTCATGTCTCTGCCACAGAGGTTGGATTACTCTATAGTGAGGCATTCAAATAGCAAAATAGCTTGAATAAGGAGGAATTTATTTTTTAAAAAAAGACTTCATCCTGAAGGAAGAAGCAATCTTAAAAAAACCCCAAATCCTTAAATTCTTGAAAGCTTTTAACCAGGTGTTCATAGATGCAGTGCCTCCCTGTTTCAAGAGGACAGTGTCTGTTGCCCCAGACACGGCAAATTTTCCACAGTTACCTGAAGTAATCTTACCTTTCCAAGTACGGAGTGGTAGGTGGAATGCATCTCATTATAGAAGATGTGTCATTCTCCTTCTCAGGAGTATTAACTGCTTGGACTATATCTTTCAACTTATCTTCATGCCTCTCTTCTGCTTCAGATTTTCCTTTCTTTTTCACACGTTCTTTAGTCTTGTGCTTTTTATTCTTTTTTGGCAAGATCTCTTCCCTTGGTTTCAAGTCTAAATCTATTTCTTCTTTGTTCTCTTCACTGCTAATCTCTATTTTCTTGTCATCACTTTCTGCTATTTGGCCATCATTAGAGCAGATATCCTTGCAGGCCATCTGAACCTGCTCTACAGATGGATTTGGTTCCTTGCTGACTTCCGCTACCTTACTAAAATGAAGGTCTATCACAGTTCCCCCTAAAATTGAAATATTGAAGTACAACTGTGATAAGTTACAACTAAAGAGAAATTAATGTTTTAGAGATCTATGAAATCTTAAACCTCTACATGAGAATGAAAGTTAAGTATGCTTTGATTCAGAGCCACAGCAAGGTAAGTTACTAATAATGCAACCTGAAAACTCAAGCTGAGTACATCCCAATGAGTCATTCTCAGCACAGCAGGTCTAAACAAGTATTTCAGTCAGTTTCTATTATCAAATGCTTGTCAGGTTATGTTATATTCAACAGGAATCTACACAGCTACTTTGCCTCCAAAATCAGAACATATGCCACCTTTAATTGACACTATGACATAACACAACCATGCATCTGCTAGTGCAGTTTACGTGTCAAAGAAGCAACTGGTATTTAGCTCACAAAAATGTTTTATTTACTTGTTGATTATCAGGCTAAGATGGGCAGACAACATTGTTTTGATAGGATTTATGCAGAAAGTTTGAATATGAAAGCATCTCCGCTACTCTTTTTAACATGCCCACAATTGAAAAGGATTGGTCAATGTTGTTTTCAAAGACAAGTAAATATAAAATATCACAGAGAAGTGTCCATGAAATAGAATACACTATAAGCACAAACAGTTTCAACAGATAACTTGTGTTACCTGTCATGCCAAACATTTAACTAGAATGGAGTACTCGGACTTACCATCCTCAGTCTTAAAAAGGCTTTTGTTATTTTTCATAGTTTCTATTAGTGTGTTTCGCAGTTCATCTTTAGGCTGGGAAAAACAAATGGTATTGTTTTAGGAAAAAAACTCCAAAATTAATCATAACTTCATTCAACTTATTTGGTATAACAGGTATTACAGGGAAAGCGGTAAAAACTATATGATATCCATATTACAAACCCTATTTAATGCTGTTTAGACATAAGTTGGAACAAAAGTGATCCCTATATTTTCTGTATTGGGTGCACTATGGCTGTATTTGATGCCCTGAAATCTTGCTGATAATAAAGTATAGAATTAAGCCCATCAATGTAACATTAAGTTCTGTTCTGAGCTTCTAGTGATACTAGAACTCTCAGTCCTTACTTTCTTCTAGGTCATATGGTATTTTGATGAAAGTAGTGAGTATTTACAGCGGTTACAGAGCAAACCAAATCTGATTTTTCATGTTCAACTACGCCACATGGCTCTTCTTCTAAAATGAAAGGATTTACTAAAAATCAGAAGTAGCTGTATTTTATATACCACACTTATATGCATTTATATTCATTAATCTCAAAGTTAAAGACAAGCTGCTCACCACTGCTCCTGCCAAAATGGCCTTCTCATAGACAGCAATAAGCTTTTCAAGAGGACCCATCTGTTCAAGACGCATACAGCAGATCCAATACTTTGCAAGCTTTTTAGCCTCAGGAATGCTCTGTGCCAGACCTTCCAGCATAGCACGTACTTCATCACCTTGACATTCCTGAAGTCAACACAAGAGCAAAGATTTAAATGCAATGAACATTTTGAGGTGTTCTATTTTAGCTGGTTTTGAGCTAGAAAACAAGGGGCTTTTTCTATCTTTGGCAGAAGAATTCTCATTAGTAAGTATTCACCAATTCTTCCAAATGAGAATTATTTGTACACTATTGTAAGTAGAAGGGATGGTAGAATGCATAGACATCTTCAAAACTACTTAAACCAGGCTTTTTTCAGATGCCCAGACAAGTTTCTGCAAATGCAAACTTGTTTTAGATTAATTACTTCATAGATACACTCATATTACAGCTTTTGTACTTTATTATGTTACCATATTGCCTGATCTTATTGGGTAGTTCAGTAAGTTACTGAAGCTTAAATGAGATCTAATGTCTTCAGGTGTCAGCAAAAAGCTATGATATTGCTGAACTTGAACAGCTAGTCATCTGTATCTGGTTCAGTGGTCCAGCATGCCAGTAGAACTTACATGACTGGAACTTGGTAGGCAAGGGACTGAATACCTGTTCAGTTAACTGCAGACATTCTGAGAGAGTCTTGTTGACCTTTTCATTGTGTAATATATGCTCTAGAGAATCACCAGATTCTTTGCTTTTAAACTGGGGTCCCAGAAGCATAGATATCGGAGGTCTCCTTATCACTTTTCCTCTAGATGCTCTCCATTCATTCAGGCGAGCTCTGCATGTAAGAATATTATTAAATGAAATGAAAGATGTTTTCTCATTTTTTACATTGACTGACACTAACTAGGATTAAATTATACAAAGATGTTCTTTCCAGATAGTCCTTGAGTCCCCTCTCTTTAACTGTAAAAGGAATATAGCTGCCATTTATACCTGCATGGAAATTTCAGAACCATGAATATTGCTATCTGGTATCTATCTCTCTTTTTCTAGCATCAACAAAAGACTTAGGTTACAGACTCTTTACTTCAAGGGAGGATAAAAAAAAAAAAAATGCTTCCAATTTATTCATCTGTGCCACCTCTCCTCCCTAATCCACTTAAAATCAGAGTAACTTGAAACTATCTCTAAAGAGACAAAGCATGGGGAGCCCAGAACACCCTCATCACATAGCTTTTAAACAGTGAAACTGATGTATAAATGTAATTCAGTCTTCATATATATTTCAGCTCCATCCCTCTAGACAACCAGTTTTTAGTAAATGCAACTTTCTACAAGGAGCTCTATTAAATTAATTTTAGATCATGAATCTTCACCCCATTGTCTAAATTGCATTCAACCAAGCTGAAAAATGTCATTGCCAAGTGCTCTCCCCCAGTCCCTAAACATGCTCTATATACATTTTCTATTTATAACCAGGCAGGACAAGCTGTAAGCCTGAAGAGCTGCTGCAAGAAGTCTGAATCCTGATTTCTCAATACTAAATCTACAGTTTTAGTTTGCTGCCCTTGGGCATCAGTTTGTTTTTCAGTGCATTTACAGCAAGAAATAGATCAAAATATTCTTGGAAAGAAAGTTTAGATACCTCCTAAGATCAAGCTATGACAATAACTGTTACCTTCTCTCTTCTGCTGACTCTTCCAACAGAACAGATGTTCTGTTGCCATTAGTTTTAGAATTCTGCCTCAACTTTGTACCAGGAACAACAGAAACCGGTTTTGCTGGAACTCCCAGTCTTGCATCTTCACAACAATCTCCACAGTGCTTCACTCCTCGTACTTTGCAGTCAGAATTGTTAGAAGCAGCCTTCAGTGGCTGTGGTCCTCTTCCACCATTCGTTTTTTGGACTGCTACTTTCTTTGGCACTATAGCAGATGTCAGTTGCCTTTTCTTCAGACCAGACTGGGAGTTCATAGCAGCTTTGTCAGATGGTTTGCTCTGAGTAGGAAGGACGCCATTCGGTTTCACAAAATTATGGTTATTTGTAGCTTTGCTGGTCTTCAGAGCCACACTACAAGTGCTCATGGACAAAGAACTTGCTGCTGGTTTGGCAGCAGAAGGAAGCAGCTTCTTGTCTGGCAAAGAACTCTTTCCCACTTCACTTTTTGGTGCTTTTCGGAAGGAGTTTATCTTGGACTGGATAACTTTGCCACGATACGTACCAAGCACTGGTTTCTTTGGTAGGCTGACACTTGAACTCTGTTTTTCTGCCAGCAATTGTTTCTCTTTTATGCTTTTTATTTTCAAGAAGCACTTGGTAAGTGACATATGCTGAGATCTTATTTCGGTAACTTCAGACTTGGAAGCATATTCTTCAGGAATATAGTTTGTCCCCAGTTTGGAATTTGTCAGTGTGACTATGGAAGAGTTTAAAATAACATTTTTTTCTGAGGGCCCGCTTGATTGGTCCCATGAGAGTTCATTAGCATTCTCTTTAGTTTCCTGAAATCAAAAGCATATCCATGGACATGTTAAAAGTACATTCATGCTGTATGTTATTTGTTTCCAAAGATATTTTCACTCATTTACAGGACTAAAGTGATTAACTGTAAATGCCACTTTGCCACCAAGTGCCTACAAAATTAGTGTATATATACCGAGTAGAATATTTGTCAACTATTATTGTAGAATTCACATTAAAGAAAATACCTAATAAGGATTGTTTAAACTCTGCCATGAAAGTAACAAGGCCTAATCTGAGGGCTATACTCCTCCTATACAAACAAAGCTGTCTAAATGGCTACCATCTTTTAACTGCAAAAATCACCTTCTAAGACGAGTCAAGTTGAAATCTGCTTTGGGCTGTATATAGTCAAAGGTAGTATCTCAGTCTGCATAGCCCATCATTTAATGGCAGCACCACCCTACTGCTTACTGTGGATAGACTTATAGATAAGGTGTATGTGTGTGTATATATATGTGTGTGTGTGTTTGTATAAATATAAGGTGAATAAAATCTTCAGTTAGAGCATTAGGATGTTACAAGAAAAGCAAGAAGTTTTCTTACTAATGAGCTGTAGGATGCAGTACTTATGAATAGACACATGAATTTTATACAGCCTTACTACCCCCTGAAACTCTCAACGATATGTTCTTAGCATAACCCTAGCCCAGAGGCCATGAGAAGTGAAACCTTGCCTTTTCCTCTAAAGAGGATGTTCTACAGCAACCAATTCAGCATTATCCAAGCAGCAGCTTATGGAAGACTGAAAGATCCAAAAAAGCATGGGGAAAAGAAAAAATGACACATGGAAGTCTGCAGAAGCTGATACTATTCTCCTGTAAGGAAGATGCCCTCAAACTGTAAGAAAATTACACTGCATCTCATTTCCTGGTCTGTCATTTAGGCTTAAAAGTTAGATTTGCCAATAACTGAAGCTTAAGTACAAAAAACTACATAGCTTTCTGGAATAGCAGTTAACTCAACTTAAATATCATGAGATATTAAAACTGATCAAAGTGTCTCACTTCAGGAAATCTCTAAAATTCCTTTGAAGTTAAGGTGTTTTGCTTTCTTCCTCACATAACTCCAGATCTCCCAATCTTTTAGAACCCAGACTCAAACCAATCTAACATGAACACAGGTTTTGTGTTTTGATTTGTTTTGTGGGGTTTTTTGTTTTGGTTTTGTTTTTGAGGTTTTTTTTGCCCCCTCCATCACCTTGAAAGCAGGTCTGGGAAAGAATCTGTATTTTGTTATTTCTAAGCAGCACAACCGTGTGTATCTTAACTCTGGAAAAGTGACACAGAATGATAGAGGGAAAGTATTCCTTTCAACTCTGATTAGGTATGAGCATCTTCTTCTGATTACACTATGTTTGCCAGCATCACAGCTGAACCACCACACATTCAACAGTTTTGTTAGGATGCCCTCTTACCCCTAAGTAACAGGGTACAATGGAATTTCTACTTTGACAGAAAACCTTGCTCATCTCTTAAATAACTTCCTCAAAGACTGAAAATACATCCAAAAAGCTCTGAGAGTTTCAAGAAAAATTGTTAAAATTTAGTCATATTTCAGCAATAATGGTATCTTCCTTAACCCTTTTTCAGCCAGGTACAAACTGAGTATTAGTATAATCCACTACATACAGTAATGCAACAGCTCTCCAGAAAGCACGTAATAAGCAGTCCTTGACTAAAGTTTAAGAAAACTGCACCTCTGCACCTGCAAACTATGTGTGCTCGAAATCATATAGCCAAAATACAGTTTAAGCAAGTGGAGTGTTATAGCCACAGAAACAGAGTGCCATCAGTATTGGAGTATCAGTCAAAAACTTACCATTTCTGTCTTTGGAGATGTTGAGAGCTGTATTTTGTCTTGCAGTTTATTGCTAGTTGCTCTCCTTGTTCTGCTACTGCTTAGGGGAAAAGCAAACAAAACAAAACTAAGACATCTTAAATCATCCTGCAGTGTAACAAATGAATATATCTTTAGAGTGAGTTCACATGGTCCAGGGTGGCAGTCTGCAGACTAAAATCATACTGAAGCATTTCTGTTCAGCTTGTACTCTTCCTCCAGAAAAAAAATAAATGCTTAAGCAATCACCAATCAGGGCACAGGCTGAAAAACATCCTTTCTTACACCATAAAAGAGCTGGCTAACAAAGGGGAAGGAAAAGAGAACAGATCATTTACTGCAGGTGTCATTCGCATGTTTAAGGATGAGCACCAACCTGTCTGGCTGGTGCATCTGCTGGAGAAGGTCAAGTTTCTGAAAGCTGCAGTTGAGGGGAAAGGAGGAAAAGCACAAGGAGCTGAAGCTCAGTTATTGCACCATCAGAAGCCAGGCCGTTTGAGGCAAGTCTGAACAAACATACATAGTTCCTACCACATTGACGAGTTCCAGTCAGGCACACAGATGAGTATAATCAGGCACCAGAGCTGGCACCAGACTACTCAGTGAGCAGCAAAACCACCAAGACTAGTATTGTCTCCTAGCAACTACAAAAATGTACTGACAGCTCAGAAGAAAAACACCTCTGTTTAAAGTTACAAATCCATATTTATTTTCTCAAATGCTTCAGTATGCATTATATGAAACGTGACTCTGGAATGTGGATCTCTGGTGGAAGAGAAGTTCAAAACACTTTCTGTTCATTCATGCTGCACTACACACCTAGAATCATAGAATGGTTTGGGTTGGAAGGGACCTTAAAGTTCATCTGGTTCCAAACCCCTAGCCATGGGCTGGGACATCTTCCACTAGACCAGGTTGCTCAAAGCCCCTAGATCCTGTGGCCATACAGAGTGTAGTCATGCTATTCAACTATAATAATCTTTGCAAGCATAGAGAGCAGTGCTCAGCCCATCCTCAAGTAAGCTCCTGCTAGATCTGAGCTCTGAGTAGAGCTCCATGTGTCTGTAGGCCAACCTGCTCGCACATAGCCAGGTCTTGTTTTGGGTGCAGCTGAGCTGGGCCCAAGGGAAGGCATTTACCAGTGAGCAGTTTGATTGCATTTATTCTGTCAAGAAAGAATCACAAAAACCTTTTAAGAATCATAAATCTTGCATTTTTTTTTCATATTAGTTGGTTTTATTATTCTACTTGTACACTTTCCCTGACACATTGCAGTACTTCTTTTAAAAAAACACATCTGCCTCTCTAATCTGTGTTTGGAAACTATGATGCTTTCTTAATTCACCAATCTGAGTTAAGACAAATACTCTTCCCTTGGAGCACTGTGTACAGTTCTAGTATCCTCAATATAAGAAGGACATGGAACTGTTGGAACAAGTCCAGAGGAGGGCCATGAGGATGATCAGGGGATTGGAGCATCTCCCATACAAAGACAGGCTGAGAAAGTTGGGGCTGTTCAGCCTGCAGAAGAGAAGGCTGCGTGGAGACCTCACACCAGCCTTCCAGTATCTGAAGGGGGGCTATGGGGATGCTGGGGAGGGACTATTCATTAGGGACTGCAGTGCCAGGGCAAGGGGCAAAGGGTTAAAACTTAAACAGGGGAGACTTAGACTGTATATAAGGAGGAAGCTCTTCAGTGTAAGGGTGGTGAGGCACTGGAATGGGTTGCCCAGGGAAGTTCTCAATGCTCCATTCCTGGCCGTGTTTAAGGCTGGGTTGGACAGAGCCTTGGGTGACATGGTTTGGTGTGAGGCTTCCCTGTCCATGGCAGGGGGGTTGAAACTAGATGATCTTAAGGTCCTTTGCAACCCTAATTATTCTTTGATTCTATGTAACTGAAAATAAAGTTCCAGCTAGCAACTGTATCTTTCCATCAGATGATCTACTGGAAGCCAGATGAATTTAACATGAAGGTACATTAGTGAAAATAAAGATAATTAGTGAGTTTGAAACACTGCAAAAAGCAGTCTGCATATCATGTCACCAATGATAGAGAATAAATGTTACAGGAGCTGATCAGAAGTTACAGAATCATAGAATTGTTTAGGTTGGAAAAGACCTTTAAAATTATTGAATCCAACCGCACTGCCAAGCCCACCACCAAACTATCCCTAAGTGCCACATATACACATCTTTTAAATACCTCCAGGGATGGCGACTCAACCACTTCCCTGGGCAGCCTGGTCCAGTGCTTGACAACCCTTTTTAAGATATTTTTTATAATATTCAATCTGACCACCACCCCCACCACCACCACCACCCCCCCCCCGGTGCAACTTGAGGCAGTTTTCTCTCGCTTGTTATAGAAGCAAACAGCAAAGTAGCATCCGAAGGAAAAGCTCTCCATAAGAAAGCAGTCCCTGGAGGAACAGATTATATGCTTCTTTAATTGTATCTATTATGCATTTGCTTAAAATCTTTTAGTACTTGCTGACAATAAAAGGACTTTAAGAAATCCATGCTGTCACCAGTCTCATCACATGGTCTCACCTTTTGGTTGAGGTTCTCTGCAAGAACTATTGTGTCTTTCCCACAAACCATGGACCTTTTTAAAGGAATGTAAGCTATAGTAGAAGTACTACCTGATGGATGCTTCGTTTTCTTGAATGGGCACACCAGAAAAGGTCTTTTTTCTAGACAGGTATTCTTCAACCTTTTGTCGTCTTTGTACTAATGGGTTTAAAAAAGAAAAATAAAGATTTACTACATTTCCTGTTATATTAGTAATACCAAATTTTGTCTCTCAAAAAAGGAAATGCAATTAGAAATATATCAAGAAATGACGAAATGTAGACACTGTGGATTAAGAAAGTTCGATATTCACATCTTATGATGTCTTACACATTCTCTCATTTCTCAAGAAAGGCTATTCAAGGGGTGGTTGAATGTAATTTCACAGCTATACAAGATGGTTTGCTGCATTAAGCTAAAAGAAATCGTGATGGCAAGGCCAAGCTCACTCTTCTACCTTTTGGATGCCTGACCAGTATTTCGCACATTGTAGGTTCAGCAAGCACATTTTGCTCGTAATGCAAGTATAGCACACATGAAAAACATCATGCACTTGAATCTGACCATTGTAAAATCATTCACTTCTCTTCCACAGTGATCTTGGCATCTGCACAAATGTTGGACCAACAGCAGTGTTAGTAACCACAGGAAATGATACGGAAAAGGTCTGAAGCCAGCTTTCACTGTCTTAATACAGAGAGTGATTCCAGAACAGGATACTTTCTCATGTTTTCAGTGGCTGACTGCATGCTAGAGACTTACATCTTTCATAAGACAATGCTGTTGTTCTTTTTCAGAGAGCATTCCTTATTCATGTAGGGAGTTAGTGACCTTGGCTTGCTGGAAGCAGCTGGGATAAGACAGCCCTGCCACCCAAAGCAAGCTCAGCATCTACAGAGCCAGTCTACAGTTAAAACTCCAAATCATAGCAGTTTCATATGCAGTAGGATGTGAGAGCAAGAAGTTGGAGCATTATCTTTGACTCAGCACAACAATTACTTTATGGTATTCAGGAACTCATGGCATTGCACCATCCCTCAACATAGACAGGCTCACTCGGCCGTGGAAGTCTCCAATGAATTCACATATAAACACTGACTTCTGCCCCTTCTAGGCAGGCAGAAGTCACCTTTTGAATTTCTTTGCATGTGTTCATTATCATGTTTTGTCCAAGCCCACACTGCACGAAGTCCTAGAGGGTGCATGCATAGCCTGCTCCTGAAGAGGTGCATACCAGCGGGGTACCTGCTAAGAGACGCTGCAGAGCAGCAATCACAGTGTGCATCCTAGAGCCTCCTAGGCACCTTCTGCTTCTGAAGTTCGAGGCCTGCCGGGTCAGAAGAGCAAAGCTCAGTCAAAGCAACTAAGCTTGTTGAACTTGCAGAAGCCAAACCGGTCAGAAAACAACGAACAGAAGAGCACAGGTGTATGTCGGAGCATTTGCTTGTTTCAATAGGATGCTCTTAGATTAAGACATGCTTGAAGAAAGGCTTTCCATCCAGAAGCCCTGCCTGGGGGCGAGCATCGGCCCCAGCCCTGCACGAAAAGGTTGAGGTCTCACAGCCTCACTCGCAGCGTTCAGCTCTAAGATCACGATCTCGACGACCGCTACCAAGGCCTACCCGGTCTCCGACCCTTCCTGAGGCGCTGGCTCTCTCCTCCCTCTCACCGCAGAAAGTGGCCAGCTCCACTCTCCCACCGGTTCCCGCCGCTACTCGGAACGGCAACGAAGGACAAGCCCAACAGAGACCGGAGGGCCCTCCATCCCCGCGGGGCTCGGTGCCCCTCTCAGCCTTACCTCTGTAGAGCGGATCGGACCTGCGGCTGTCCGGCAGCCAGGGCACAGACCGCGCAGCCATCACGACCCCGTATAAAGCCGGTCGTTACGGGGCAGTTTGAATCTATCGCCGCTCCGCGCCTCCCGACTGGGCCGGCCGCGGGGCTTGAACTGACCAATGGCGAGCGGGGGCGGGGCACACCGACAGGGCGCGTGCGGCTCTGACAGTTGGGCGGGTACTCCTGCCACGGTGGGAAGATGGCGGCACGCCCACAGGCTGCCACTAGGGGGCGAGGCGCGGCCGGTGATGGGGTCTGGCGTGCAGGCGGCCGCGGGCGGGGACAGGCGGCCGCGGCCTGCTCTGCCGAGGCCAAGGAAGGCGGAGGCGCTGCGACATGGACAGGTTCTCGTGGACCAGCGGGTTGCTGGAGCTGGGGGAGACGCTGGTGGTGCAGCAGCGCGGCGTGCGCCTCTACGACGGGGAGGAGAAGGTGACGGGAGCGGCCCTGGTCGGGGCCCCGCGGGCCTGGGAGGCCCAGCGAGCAGGGGGAGGGGGGAAAACGGCACGGCCGTGGGAACCGGCCAAGGCGGGCGGGGGGAGGGGGGGACGTGACTGCGGGAAGTATCCGGAGAGGTGGGGGGCGGTGAGACGAGGATTGCGAGGGGGCTCCGGCTGCAGGCGGAGAATCCGTCAGCGCTGAGGGGGGACGGTACTGTCCGTCCAGGGTCCGGGCCTGTGGGCGGACTGTTAGGGGGGTGATCCAGGCTTTGTGGCTGAGAAAGGCCTCGAGCGGTGTGTGCCACACGCGGGGAGGGCTGGGATCCCCGCTGGGCGTGTGTAGCTAGTGACACTGTCGTGATGTCCACTCTGTGGGCTGTCACTTCCAGGGTCAGGGCTAAGCACTCGCTTTGGCTTTGGTGCCATGTATATGTGTCATACAGTTCACACCTGAGTCATCCTGGTAGCTGTAAAATGCCTTCTAGCTCTGGTCCTGAAGGGTGCTCTCTTGCATCGTTGGACAGCGTGCTGGGGCATATAGTCTTAAGTCATGCTTTACCTGAAAAGGTGGGACCAGATGATCCTTGAGGTCCCTTGCAGTCTGGTATTCTATGATTCTATCAATATCCGAGCCTACCCACTTACTGCTTTGCTTCACTTCTGGACTAAGCTCTTGATCTTTTATTTTTATCACATGTCAGTAGTTGCATATGCTCATAAAAAGCCTCCTCAGGTTTTGCCAGTAGGAAGCAATTTGCTTAACACACATTTCCCACATCCTGGTTTGCTGTTTGATAAATAAAGAACTTTCAAACAGTAAAATGGGTGGAAGCAATACTTATGTGTGATATATAGGCAGGAAGATTTCAGACTGTGCATAGCATCTGCATAGCGTAGGTGGCTCTGCTTTTTTGTATAACTTTCACTTTCTTTGTCAACACATAGTGTTCCAAAGCCAATAGCCCTGCTTAAAACATGATATTTAAGAATGTTTATGTATCTTGCACAGCATATGGAGGGAGGATCCTTCAGGATATCCTAGGGGGAAAATTTATATAGTAGAAAAAGGAAGTTTGTGTATATCCATCTAGTCCTTTTATACTAATTTCTCCATTGTTTCCTAAACTTGATTTATTGTGTTTTCTGAAAAAAAAAAAAAAAAA
>NDXB01007645.1:0-11738 GCA_002631895.1 Agapornis roseicollis | reverse complement strand
GGGCCAGCGCCTCAGCACCCTCACAGGGAACAGCTTCTGCCCCAGAGCTCAGCTCAGGCTCCCCTCTTGGGGCAGGTTCAAGCCATTGCCCTTGGCCTGGCCCTACAGGTCCTTGTCCCAAGCCCCTTTCTCTCCAGGTTCCCTGCAGCCCCTTTAGGCCCTGGAGCTGCTCTCAGCTCTCCCCTTCAGGAGCCTTCTCTCCCCCAGGCTGCCCCAGCCCAGCTCCCTCAGCCTGGCTCCAGGCTATGAAGAGGATCTGAGCAAATCCCCCTGTGCCCCAAGGGGAGGCAGATACACAATGGGGTTTGGAAAGCTGAGGCTTTCCCCTGTGTAACCTGCCCCAGAGGAAGGCCAAAGCAACCGGAATTTCTGAGGATGGGAAAGAGAAAGCCATGGGAAAGGGCCTCACAGGAGCATTCCCTCTGCTCCCCTCCTGCCCGAGGCCTGGCTGCATCAGGGCAATGAGGAGACACGAGTTTAACCAGCACCAGATAGATGGGTGATGGGCTGGGACATAGGGGAACCAGCAGCATGGGAGGGTTGCAACACCCCTTCTGGGAAAGGGCTGAGGCTGGACGGGTGCTGGGGAGCAGCTGCGATGCTGGAGGCACGCTGCAGCACACCCAGATGTGCTGTGCTGGCTCCAGATGCGCCGTGCTAGCACTAAATGGGCCTTGCCAGCTCCAGATGTGCTGCCCTGGCTCCAGATGCCTGCACCCGGATTGCCCTGGCTCCTGCTATCTGAGCCAGATGTGCTCACCCTTGGTGCCACCCCAGCTCCAGATGTGCAGCCCCGCAGTGCCACCCTGCATCCAATGACATAACCTGGCTTGCACGTGCTTGCTCCAGGCCCAGATGTGCAGCCTTGGCCCCAGATGTGTGCCCCACAGGGTTTCCTCCCCAGCCCCAGCAGCCCTGCAGAGGGGCTGGGATTCCCCTGGGGTTCAGGGCCTCAGTCCCTTCCATGCCAGGACCCCCGAGCCACAGCAAAGCCCAACCCCTCTGCCTCCTAAAACTGGCTTTTGAGAGATCCCTACAAATCCTTTCCTTACCAAAGGCATTAAACACATCCATAACACAGAGAATTCCCACCAACCCCTCCCCATCTTGCTTGGGGTGTGTACACCTCTATGCACAGATGGGTTATGTATGTCACCGGAACTCCACGTTATGGATCCAGCATACAGTGAGGCTCCAATGCCATGGTGGTAGCACATGGACGCTCCTGCTTTCATTCACCCTTTGCTTCCACAACGTAAAACCCCCATGGATCATCCCAGAGCAGCTCAGGTCTGTGGCAGAGGGGGAGTCTGCCTTGCTGAGGGAGGGGGAATTAAGCTCCCCAGTGTTTCCTCCTCTGAGGGCAGAGGCGGGTGAGCAGTGTGGTATTTCCTGTGGTTGCAGCACTCTAATGAGGTTAACACTGTTACTGAGGTTAACTCTTCAACCGACATGAAAGAGGAAGCCACAGGCTCTGCAGCGGGGCTGGCTTGGGAGCAAGGGGGTCTCTGGTCCATCAGCATCCCTTAGGACCAGCACAAGCAGAGGGGGTGACAACAACCTCAGCCAGTAAGGAGGTTTTCATTGTGTGCTCCTGGGATTAGCAGAAGCACATTCTTTTACCGGTGGGGCTCCCCAGAACCCCTCCACTGAGCTCCTAACACCTGGTGCTCCTTGACTCCATCCGAAATCCACTTGGGATGGGCTTCACTTTGCCGGGGTGGCTCCAGATTCTCTGAGCCCTGAAGGAGCAAAGGAAGCCCTCCCCCCGAGGCTCCTCGTTAGGGGATGCTGGGTTTCCCCATGGACTGACTCACCCTGGAAACTCTCAGCTTCTCTATCTAGGTCAGGATCGCACTTGCTGATGCTTCTCACAGCGCTCGGCAGCCCCAGCCACAGGCAGAGGGGCCCGGCAGCACATCCTGAGCTCTGGCAAGGTAAGAACTCCCCCTCCCTGCTCTTCCCAGCTTCCAGCCTGCTCCCACCTGGATTTAAAGCCCCAGTCTGCGTGTGTCACCTGCTGCTTCTGTGCACTGCTGGGTCCGACACCGGCTGCCAGCGCAGGCTTCGCATGGTTCAGGCTTGCACAAGCGGGACAGCTCTTTCCTCCTGCAGTTTGCATCCCTTCAGCCCTCATGTACAAGGAGCCTCCAACGGAGCCGAAATCAGATCGTCGCCTCTCCAACAAGGGCAACGGCCTCGTTCCACCTGGCTTTGGAGCTTGCACGTGCCTAGAAATTGGAATGGAAACCCCTGAGTGAGCAATCCCAGGGGAGGCAGAGCAGCATTCCCACCCCAGGGCTGGCAGCGGGGCAGATGTGCTGTATTATCAGGTCTTTCCATACAGCACACGGTCAGGTTTGAGGCTCCCCCCTCCCCGTTTGTTCTAACTTGCATGTTTGCAGGCAGCTGGGAGGCCCTTCAAGCTCTTTTAGTGGGTCAGGTAATAGGAAAGCGCTTGAAATTTGACTCATTTATGAATAAACCAAATGGGGTCAGCTCGCAGAGCACAGAAACACACTTAGGAGCCTGGTTTGGGTTGAACAAGGGCATTCTGAAGCCGTTGCAGCTGGTGTGACTCTGGCTCAGTGTGTTCCTCAAGGGAAACCTCGCTGTTTGTAACATCAGACTGCACAGGGGGCCATTGCTGGTGTAGAGCTCTAGTTCTAGCCTACAGCTCTAGTTATTTCTAGTCTCTATTTGTAGTGTGAGGCATCCCTGTCACCTAACCTAGAGAGCTGGAGCTGGATGATCTTGAGGTCTTTTCCAACCCAAACCAATCTGCTGCCTTACAAAGAAAACTATGGAAGCCCTGTGGAAGGCTTGGCTCTGATTTCAGCTCCAGGAGCTGTGTCCTTGCACCCCACTGGTCTGTGCCGTGGCTGCTCCAGAGCCATTGAGCCCCATAACCTGTACCCTGAGCCCCATGGGGCTGCGCTTCCCCTTTGAGGGGGTTTCGCCTTGTTGGGTGAATCCAAAGAGGCTGGGAGAGAGGCAAAGGGAGCAGGGGAAAATTCAGGGGGGATGTGGGATGGAAGTGTGGCTTCTTGGGAAAAAGGGGAATGCCCAGCCTGGGGCTCTGGAAAGAGCCATGGCTTGGCTGGGGCAGGAGCTGCCATAGCAAAGGGGGGGGGGAAAGATGATGTGGGAATGGGGAAAGCTTCTGCTCCACAAAACCTTGTCTGGGGAGGTCTGAGCATCTCTGGGCTGCAGACTGCAGGGAAACCCCTCAGGGCTGCCGGCCCCTTGTGTGGTCACGCTCAAAGCGCCTTTTCCTGTGTTTTACTGTGGAAATGGGGAATTCCACATCTTCAGCATGAGCCCATTGCCTCCAGTCCTGTCCCTGGGCTCCACTAACAGGGGCCTGGCTCCCTCGTCTCTACTCCATCACACACCTGTATAAGTGTGATGGGGAAGGGCTGAGGGAGCTGGGGGGTTCAGATGGAGAAGAGAAGGCTCAGGGGGGACCTGATGGCTCCCTCCAAGTGGCTGAGAGGAGGATGGAGCCAGGAGGGGCTGGGCTCTGCTCCCAAGGAACAAGGGATGGGACAAGAGGAACCGGGCTCAAGCTGCCCCAGGGCAGGTTTAGATGGAGCTGAGGAACAATCCCTGCCCCACAGGGTGCTCAGGCATTGGAAGAGGCTGCCCAGAGCAGGGCTGCAGGCACCGGCCCTGCAAGGGTTCACAGAGCGTGGAGACGAGGCCTCAGTGCCATGGGGCAGGGGTGGCCTGGGCAGGGATGGGGAATGGTTGGACTGGGTGAGCTGAAAGGGCTTTTCCAGCCTGGTTGGTTCTAGGATAGTTCCTTGCATCTTTCTCCCTGCCCAGGATTACCAAACACTGCAGGAATGTGCTTCTGTGTGAGCAGAAGTGAAGCACTGGGGACACTTCACAGATAGGGAAACTCAGAGGAATGCCACTGGAGATGGGGAATGCGGGCTCAGGGCTGCTCCCTGGGGCAGACACCGGGTTACTCAACTCCTGAGTGCCCACGGGCTCATTCCCCCACACTCCTCCTGTGAGCACAGCCTTGCCTGACCCCAGAGCCCCAAGGAAATCCTTGCCATGCATCCCCATTCCCACCTCCGGGATGGTCCCTGCGCATCCCAGGGTGAGGGCAGACGGTGTTCCTGGTGTCACAGCTCCCACCTTTCCTCCCTCCAGACTATGCCACTTGTGGGCAGTGACCACAGCCCAGGCCATGGCGGGGTCCAGCAAGGCTTTGGCACTGCACATCCTGCTCTGCTGCCTGCGTGCAGGTAAGGGGCATTCCCAACACTCACCACTGATCAAACACCATGGAGCTGCAGGGAACTGGAGTGGGAGAAGGAAAAGGATGAGGCTACAGCTATGGGTTTGGGGGAATGCTTTGTTAGCATTGCAGGGAGCTCCCATTGCACCCTTTTCTTCCCACTCACATCCTTAGAGTGGGGTCACATCCAGCTGCAGCATGGTCCTGCCTTTGCATAGATAGAGCCAGAGCACCTGGTTCCAGGAAGGTAAAAGGAGCCGGATACAGTGCAGAGCTCTCATCTGATAGCGAGGAGCAGTGCAAGGGCTGCTGCCCTAATCTCAGGGGATCAGAGATCTCGAGACAAGGGGTTATTTCCCTGCAGTCACTTGAACGTTAGAGCAGAACCAGCGCTGGTGAAAGGAAGGGTTGGTGAGCAGAGGGGAGGAGTCAGGGGTGCTGGGCTGTGCTGAAGGCAAAGGGGTTTATCCCCATCCCGGGGGGGAGCGAAGGGACAGACCCCACTGTGGGTCCTGCCGGGCTGCTGCCTGCATCCCAGCAGAGCAGCCCATGAGCATCCCCTGCTCCCACCCGGACCTGCCCTGACTCAGTGGATGCTGGTGCAGGGGTTGCCAACATCAGGTGCTCGGGACACGTCTGGATCGAGCCCGCGCCAGTGGTGCGGATGGGCACCAACATCTCCATCACCTGCACCTCCACCCTGGGCTGCCCCTGGGCCAAGTTCCGCATCTTCTTCAACCACAGCCACGCTGAGTGGACCCCGGCTCCCCTCAACAGCAGCAGCGTCCAGCTCCGGCTGCGGGAGTTCCAGATGCCCTTCGGGAGCGTGACCTGCTTCGCCCGCTGCCCCAACACCAACATGTACCAGCTCGTGTGCGGCACCACCGTCCTGGCCGGCTGTGAGTACCCCTGGCTGCGGGGATCCATGGAACCAAGGAATGGTTTGGGTTGGAAGGGACCTTAAAGCCCATCCAGGTCATCCACGGGCAGGGACCCCTTCCACTGGAGCAGCTTGCTCCAAGCCCCTGTGTCCAACCTGGCCTTGAGCACTGCCAGCAATGGGACAGCTTCTCTGGGCCATCACCCTGGGCCAGCGCCTCAGCACCCTCACAGGGAACAGCTTCTGCCTCAGAGCTCAGTTCAGGCTCCCCTCTTGGGGCAGGTTCAAGCCATTGCCCTTGGCCTGCCCCTACAGGCCCTTGTCCCAAGCCCCTTTCTCTCCAGGTTCCCTGCAGCCCCTTTAGGCCCTGGAGCTGATCTCAGGTCTCCCCTTCAGGAGCCTTCTCTCCCCCAGGCTGCCCCAGCCCAGCTCTCTCAGCCTGGCTCCAGAGCAGAGCTGCTCCAGCCCTCGCAGCAGCTCCATGGCCTCCTCTGCCCTCGCTCCAACAGCTCCACGTCCCTCTTGTGCTGCTGCCCCAGAGCTGGTCCCAGCTCTGCAGGCCTTTGTGAAGCTGCCAGCACTGAGGAAGCTGCAGCACCAGTTGGGGCTTTCCGCACTCTTTGCTTCCACAGACCCTCCTGACCCCCCCAGCAACCTGACCTGCATCATCCACGAGCGCTCGGGACACATGGCATGCACATGGGATACGGGGCAGACAACCCACCTGCCCACCCAGTACACCCTCCACCTGCGCAGGTAATTCCCTCGGGATGGAGCCTGGAGGGAGCCCATGGGATGGAGACAGGGCCAGGAGGAAGTGCGGTAACCGGCAGGGCCGGCACATGGCGCTGCGGTCACCCACAGACGTGGGTGACACCAGGGCTGCTCTGCTGCTAGCACCCGTGCCCTACTTACACTTCCTAAAGCTCCTTGGTGCCCTGCTTGCAAACCACACGTTAAACCACGGGTCCGACCCTGCAGGGTGGACTCTGTGTGCTCAGCGCTGCGGGCACTGCCTTGTGTCAGAGCACATCCCAGCGATGCACCTGAGCCGGGCTGGGTCCTCCTGAGCTGCAGGGGTGCAGAGGGTGCAGCCCTGCCTGCACCTTGCACCGCCCCAAGCCCGAAACTGAAACCCCAGCAGGGTGCAAGGACTGAACCCAAGCAGACGCGCTCGGTGCCGCAGCCCGTCCTACCCAGCCGGGGAGGCTCCTGGCACCGCAGCCCCGCTGACAAGCATTCAACTGCCAGCCTCACTCAGTCCTTAAAGCAAAGGCACTAAATCCCATCATACATAGGCTTTGTGAAGGGAAGTGATTAACCGTCTGCCTAAGCCTGCTTGGGCTCAGACTGAACGGTGCAGAGAGCTGCGAACGTTCTCCTCCAACAGTGATGCTTCCAACACAGATGCTCCACAGGCAGGTTAAGAACTGAAGGCACCACTTTCTAGTTCACTTTAGGAGTGACAAACGCTGGCTTTGGAGATGACTGTGCCCCAGTTACAAGCTGCAACCTAGAGAGAGCTATAGCTGCTTTTCCAATGGGTACATACTGCTGGACGGGATCTGACCACGCTGTCTTCTTCCCAGAGTGGGGACAGCGGTGACAGAGGATGCTAAGGAGGAGGATGAAGAGGAGAAGGTCTTCTCTGCGGGCTCACTGGTACCACTGAGCACACTGCATGGTGGGAACCACTACTCAGCATGGGTGCAGGCCAGCAACGTGCTGGGTGCTGCCCGCTCAGCCCCTCAGCACCTCAACCTGCAGGAGCTCGGTATGTTCATCCCCATCCATCTGCCCCTTCATCCTGAGCTGCTCTGTGTGCTGGAGCTCTGCATGGCCCAGACACCACCTTGAGACGTCACTTTAGGGACACCAAGGGAAGGTTGGAACTGGACGAGCTTTCAGCTTCCTCCCAATACAAACCATTCCATGCTTCTATGACCTACATGAGCACTGCAGCTCACATGAGGGAGGACAGCCCCCCATGGCACACCAGCCCTCCAGCCCATGCTTTGTCTTCTCTCCCTGCAGTGATCCCCACTCTGCCCCTGGTCACTGGTGCAGAGACAACAGAGACCTCACCTCCCATCACCACCATCCACTGGAAGAGGCAGACGCTGCTGGAGACCGTGCGCTGTGAGGAGCGGCACAAAGCCACAGGCAGCACAGTGTGGCATGTGAGAGCCCGGGACCCCAACCTCCCATGGGCACAGCAGCCCATTAGGGCACGCACCAGTGCTGGTCCTGCTGGAGACGCCCGGGGTACCCACAGGCCATGGGAGCATTTGGGGTCATTCAAAACCCACCCCTTTGCTTCAGCACCGCCAGCCATGGGCACCCTGCTTCCCTTGCAGGTGGAGGTGTGGGACAGCACGGCCCAGCACGGGTCCCGCTCGCAGCACAGCCTGCACAGTGACACCCAGTACACGTTCCAGGCCCGGTGCCGGCTCAGCGCTGCTGACAGCCCCTGGAGCACCTGGAGCTCCCCCTTCCTCTACACCACCCCCGAGGCAGGTAAGCTCAGCCTCAGTACTGCGTTATCCAAGCAGCCATCAGCTCTGTGGGATGCTCTGTGGGAACCTGGCCGTGGAATGGGAACCAGCACATCCCTGGAGACACTGCTGGCAGGTATCAGGCATGATGCTGTGGTCCAGGACTGCACCACATCACCATCCCCACACAGCAGCTGAGGGATGAGCACTGTCACAGGCTGGCGACTCATCTCATGCCCTCCAAGCGCTCCCTGCCCTGTGGCATGCTGCAGGTCGTGGTGATTTAGGCAGATTCCTGAGGCTGCTGCGGTATGGTAGGAACAGAAGAGAAACCAGGCTGGCTTTGCAAGCACAGGGCTTTCCAGACAGAAAGAGAGATGGGATCTGCTCATCCATCTTTGGCAGCTTTCTTCCTCCCCAGCAGCAGGGAGTGCCTCTTGCCCAAGGTGGAAAATCCACATCGTGCAAGGTGTCCCACCAGCCACAAATACCCCTTGTCTTGGGTCAACCTCACCCTGTGCATCCTGGTTACTACCACCAGGATGAGCTTAGACACTCAGATAGCTCAGCCTGCAGCAACAGAGACACTCAGCGAGCGATGCCCACACATCCCGGTGACAGTGAGGAACCTGCAGACAAGCTTGCCCTAAAAAGCATCCCTCACTGCTGTTTGTAGTCTGGGTCATTTCCTCCCCACAGCGGCAGAGCTGTGCAGCAACGAGACTGCTGCTGGGCTCCCAACCTGCATCCCTGCTGCTGCTGGGCTCCATCCCCATCCCCATCCGCACGGGAAGCAGCCCTGCATGGAGGCACCAGCCGAGCTGGGCTTTCTGCAAAGGCTGTGCGTGGATGGGAGCGCCATGGCACGACCTGCATGGAGGGAGCCCCAGCCGCTTCCACTCGGGGCTGCTCATCCCGCACTTCCTCCCGCAGCCCCCGCTGCAGCTCCCGATGTCTGGCGGCGCCTGGGCCCGGCGTTTCCGAACGGCAGCCACGAGGTGACGGTCTTGATCAAGGTAAGGGCTGGGTTTGGCAGCTACTTTGCTCCTCCCCTTGGGAGAACCGCGGCCAAGAGGCGGCAGAAGGCAATGCCNGGTCTCCACGCAGCCTTCTCTTCCCCAGGCTGAACAGCCCCAACTTTCCCAGCCTGTCTTTGTATGGGAGATGCTCCAGTCCCTGCTCATCCTCGTGGCCTCCTCTGGACTTGTTCCAACAGCTCCATGGCCTTTCTATGTTGAGGACACCAGAACTGCACCCGATGCTCCAGGGGAGGTCTCACAAGAGCAGAGTAGAGGGGCAGGATCCCCTCCCTCGACTGCTGGTCCGCATCAATCAGAATGCCATTTCTTTGCTGTTACAAGAGGCTGTGGTCATAACCAGCACAGGGATGTGGCTCTGCCTGGTGCCGTTTGGCAGCACTGGCACTGAGAGGTATTGCCAAACCTTCTGGACAGATTCGGGGAGCGGGATGGAGTAATGCTGTCTGAACCAAGCAGCGATGCTGCAGTGCCCAGCACCAAAGGTCAGCCTACCTTTGAATCCAGCTTCTGTTTCACATAGGCCCCATTTGCAGCTGTTAAGGCATCATTAATCAGGATAAAAATATATCCTTCCAGATCAAATGCCAAGTCAGCACTGGGAAAGGAGAGGGAATAAAACCAAGTCAAAGTTTGAAGCTGCACTTGCAAGATTCCTTCCACCTCCTGTTTAGCCAGCAAGTTGTCAGGAAAAGTTAATCATGGGAGGAAGGGCTGGGATTTGGGTCGGTGAAACATTCTTTCCTACTAGAGAGCATGTCTGGGGGGGGGGAGAGAAGGAGTCAGCGTTCCCTCTGTCTATTCTTGGAGCACACCGCAGTGCCGGATTCCCTTTGGCTTTGCTATCTGGCACCCTTCAGAGCCCCAGGAGAGGGGAGAGCAAACAGGGAGCTCACCTGGCAGCTACGAAGGCGCCGATGATCATGGCGAATACCGTCATCTGAATACCCCAAGAGAACTTCTTCCTAAAGGCAGAGGCAGCACAAACCTGCACTGAATTCTTGTGAGAACACAGGAGAAGCTTTTCCTCCCGGCATGTACGAAGGGGGAGAACACCCCAAGTAAAGCGTTGCAGCAAGTAAAAACAAGATGGTTTTAGACAATTATCTCTGATTTAAAAACAAACACGACTTGGCATCGGTGAGGTGCGAGTTTATGCAGTCAGCCTGGCTGGAAAGGAACAGTAAGATCAGGTCCAACCATCCCTGCCAAGGCCACCCCTGCCCCATGGCACTGAGGCCTCATCTCCACACTCTGTGAACCCTTGCAGGGCCGGTGCCTGCAGCCCTGCCCTGGGCAGCCTCTTCCAATGCCTGAGCACCCTGTGGGCAAGGAATTGTTCCTCAGCTCCATCTAAACCTGCCCTGGGGCAGCTTGNGTGAACCCTTGCAGGGCCGGTGCCTGCAGCCCTGCCCTGGGCAGCCTCTTCCAATGCCTGAGCACCCTGGGGGGCAGGAATTGTTCCTCAGCTCCATCCAAACCTGCCCTGGGGCAGCTTGAGCCCGCTTCCTCTTGTCCCATCCCTTGTTTCTTGGGAGCAGAGCCCAGCCCCTCCTGGCTCCATCCTCCTCTCAGGCACTTGGAGGGAGCCATCAGGTCCCCCCTGAGCCTTCTCTTCTCCATCTGAACCCATCAGCCGTTCTCCATCACACTTGGGCTTCAGGCCCTGCATCAGCTCCATTCCCTTCTCTGGCCCCGCTCCACCAATGGAGCACTTACGTGTCCAGTAAAGCAGCACTTACAGAGCACCATGACTCTGCCTGCTGCAGAGAAGGGCTCAGCTGGCCAGGGGCAGGGCCGAGCCATGAGATGGGATGGATGGACACTGCACCCTCCACTTCCACACCCACCCTGCACGGCCTGAGTGCATCCATCCCTCCCTCCCTGCACAGCACCTGTCTCACCCCACTCCCTCCAGGCACACCAGAGGAGGGCTGAGCAGCTCAAGGCAAGTAACACACCACGTAACACACTGCAGCTCCCTGCATCCGCTTCCTCCTCCCGCTGTCATTCCCAAACCCCGGCTCAGCGCCAAACCCCTTGACCAGATGGCTATCCCAACACACAAGAGCTCGCTCGCATGCCACACATCACCCCAGTACCTTCAGGCTTTGGGAGCTCTATCCCTGTCCTCTAACCCTACCCAGCACCGAGGGACGGGGCTGGGAGCACTCACTTGAGTAAGAATCCTTCAGCAAACATGGTAAAGAGGATGGAAAAGCGTCGCAGGACAGTGAACATGGGCAGGCTGCAAGAGGAACGAGGGTCAGCAAAATCCCCTCCAGAGCACGGAGCCACTGGAAAACCCACAGCTTCCTTATGGAAACGGTGCTACCCCCACACCCCAAAAGATATCCCCTATATCAGCCCTTGCCAGCGTGGGGGACCCCAGGGGCAGCCCCAAACCCTCACCCAGGGGTGACCCAGTGCCTCTGCCTGGGGTAAAGGAAACGCACATATGGCTCCTTCTAGCATGGATAGAGAAGGACCTGCATTGCCTTGAGCAGCTCCTGCTTGGGTCACCCTCACCCCTGCAAAGCCTCAGGGCCCAGCAGCAGCTCCCCACAAACACCAGGCCCCCCAAAACACCCCAGTTTATGTCCCCCCCCACCCCCCACCCCCCGAGAAAAGCCATCCATACTTGAGCTTCTTTGTGCTGAACAGTCCTGTGATCTGGTTCCCAAAATACAGGAGAGGTAGAGGAAACGTCTAGAATGTTGCGAGAGGGATAACACACGGGTGAGCAACGGAAAGAAACCAGCAGCATCCCTACCTTACCAATAGCATTCCCTGCCACAGGCTCCCAGGACAAGGAGATCCGAGCACAGCCCGGTTGGAGCCATCACCGTGGCCTCGGGGCACACACGGCAGGGCCTTACCCGCCGAGGGATGTGCCTGTCCAGGTCCGGGAACTTGACCACCCGCAGCGCCTTGCCCGCCCAGAGCACCGCCACCGTGGCCAGCATCTGCAACAGAGCAAGGGGGGAGGGGGGGGTCAGCCCCATGGCAACCCCGCCATGGGGGGCATCGGGGTAGAGGGGGGATGCAAGGGGGGGGGACCCCACTCACCTGGC
>NDXB01007644.1:39159-67924 GCA_002631895.1 Agapornis roseicollis | reverse complement strand
TTTGTTTGTTCTTCCTTCTTTGTTTCCTTTTTTTTTTTTTTTCTTAATGTAACTTTTCAACATTCCTTGGAACTTATCTTCTGTCATAGGTACAGTAAACATATGGTTGACGCAGCACATTGTGGAAAGCAGAAAGACTTTCGTTGATTCAGAAGCACTCTTTTAATCCAGAATTTGAGAAAATGTCATCTCTTTTGCTATTAAACCTTGGGTTTGCAGATGACTGACATGAAAGTTTTAAAATGAGAGCAAACCAGACATATTCCATATTTTGCTTTAGGGGTTCTTGTTTCACTAACTCATTTAGGGAGAAAAGGTCTCAGACCATAAGACTGGCCACACTGGATCAGACCACCTAGGCCTATAACCACTTTCCACTACTTCCTAGCAATTGACAACTAAAGCAAACAGAATAACAGGCAGGTTTACAGTACACTTTTCTAGTCTATTTTTATAGCCTTCAATGGTTTGTGCCTTGGAAACTTCTTGGGCTAGAGGCTGCATATGTTTATTTAGATGCTTAGGTGAATTTACCTTTCATTTCTTTGTCTAATCATTTCTTGAACTCAGGTAAATATTGAACTATTAGACAAATGAAATAGCAGATATATTTTTCCCACCATTTTGAATCTATCTGACAGTTTATATATATAAACATTTGTGTATGTACAGGTATAGATATAAATACATAGATAAATACATATGAAATAGCAAGTATAAATGAAACAGAATGAGTTTCTATGTTATTGTCATTGCTGCATTAAACACCTTCCAAGAGAAATTAAAAGGAATGGAAAAATCTCAAGTCAACCTCACACCCAAGAGGATCACAAATCTCTGTGGGGCTGATAAACCAAATTACCTTGTACTGATCTGTGTTTAGTTGTTTAAAGTCAAAAAGCAGTCATCATGGATTCAGAGATACATGAAGAGTATGTACTTTTGCAGTTTAGTGATTAAAGTCCTTATCTAAGTGGCTGAAGATTTTAGACTACTGTCAAGATTATTCTAATTAATTATATTTTTAAAACCTACCACTGGATAACATAAATAAACAATCCTGCAAACAGATAAGACAATTTAAAGCTTTTCTTTTATAAGAGAATGCTAGAGTGAAAGTCTGTTTTCCTTCCTTGTCCCTCTGCAGAATTTGCTGTTGAATCGCTAAGTTTCAAAGATGGGGACAGGTAAGTATTTGGACACTAGATATTTCTGATATTCCCATGATCTGTGCTGGTACATAACCAACATAACCCTATGGGTTTGTACTGACCTGGCAGTACAGGGTCTCTAGACTGAATATTTAAGTCACATGTGTAAAGAACAATAGCTTTTTAAGCTATTTGTGATGGCTATAGTGCATTTTCAAACTTTAACTAGGAACCTATAAGGAGGGAGCAGATCATGGAAAGAAAATAGGAGGGGGAAAATTCTGAAATGGATTAAAACTGAGGAGGAAGACTACCCTACCATGAACATCAGACACATCACCACATCAGGATGTGGTCAACTTGTAACTCCATCACATGCATTCCACATCAGGAGGACTGAAGCTTTCAACACTGTAACTCAGTGGCACATTGGAAGTGTAAGAATGAAAGCAAAGAGAACTATTAAGTTTTCTAAATAACAATTTTAGCTGTAAAGGGCTTTTCTGTGTTAATTTTCACCATGTTTATTGGTACAAGTACTAATAAGAAAAGAGAATTAAGCTTTTATTAGGCTGTTAAACATTACTTAAACTGACAATAAAGTCCTAGCTCCAAATATGGGAGGCAGTGTTCCCTTTCACACCAACAACATTTTGGGTTTAATACTACCAACATCTAGTAGATTTTGGATATACATCCTGAGCAGTTTTATTCACTACATATGGGAGTGACAGTACTGAAAGACATACACAGAGTCAATTCATTTGGTCTTATTTACCTGTAAAAGTTCCCCTTATTACTGTATTTTGATCTGCATTAAACTCCATGGACAGATAGTATAGGTAGTAGGTGAGCTGTGAGCATTTCAAATCATTGAGCCACCTGAGGATAGCAGGCATGAGAATCCCCATTTCTCATAGAAGAAGGGTCTGGAATCAAGGCCAAATAAGATCAATTTGCTCAAATCTCCAGTTGAGATTTGAAGAATTGTAAATTAATTTAGGTAGGCCAATTTGGCTGCCACTGTTATCAGGTGAAAACCCAGAACTTCAGATTCTTACAGTTTATAAGGTTTTCTATGACTTTACAGAAGGTGAAGGTACTAAATGATGTTTAATGACCACTATCTTGGACATAAGGGCATACAAATATTGCACAAAGGTCGCCTTAACAGTATAATTTCCTTTTGAGATTTGGTTTCTTGTATATTATACACTAACATGGAACATAAACTACTATTATATGTACTAATTAGGAATAAACTGATAAAGATAAAAACCAATTATAGTAACAACAAAGCAGATCTGGAAGTGAGAAAAAAAACCCAAAACCAAAACCAAAAACATAGACTCCTGTGGATAGGACATCGATTTCAGGTTCCACCTTACCCAAGATATTTGAAGGATAGTAGGGTGAGAAAGAACACAACAGTGAATTAGAATTTTTACAGCTCAGAGCAAAACCTGCTAGTAAGATAATTCAAGAGGGACTGCATCACCTTTAAAAAGAGTATGTAATCAATAACTAACCCTTCGCCACAATCCTTGATTTGCCACAGATCTCAGTTCTTGGTCCTGGAGTAATTTGTTGGGTATTAAGTAAAGCAAAGCAAAGTTAAACTAAACTAAACTATAAAATGAAATAGAATAAAATAAAGTAATTGAAAATAATGAAATGAAATAAAATGCATATATGAATAGTGAAATGCCTGGGAATTCTAATTTTGGTTGCAATGATCACACTCTCCCCATTTTCAAATGTTATTCCTAATTCTGTAGTGCACTATGCCATCACTAAGACTTCCATTTAATCAAATGCTTTCTGCACCTGGGACACTGCTAGTCAATATGTGGTAAACAACCATGTGAACCAATCTAAAGTGTTTCAGAGAGATCCATTGATCTCAAATGGCAGAGTTAGTCTTCTTTTGTAAAAAGAATCTTTCAAATAAAGCTACTTGAGTGTTTGAAAGTGTGAGTACTTTGATGTTTCAAAGCCTCAATTATTTAGGTACCACAGAGCTGAGCATTGTGTATCTGCCAAAGTCTCCTTTAAAAAACTCAGATGGCTAAGATGTCATGTTCTGTTCAAAGTCTTCTGGTGACTGAAATTAAGAGAGAAGCCCTTTCATTTTAATGACTCCTAAGGCTTTCTCAGCATCCACTCTGTTGTGCTTCAGCATGACACCATTAAATGCTTGCTTGCAATTTGAGTACATTGTCAACAGAGCAGATGGATTATAACTAAGAAAGTGGTATTTATGCTGATAGGCTGCGGTAAAAGCAAAACAAACAAACAACTACACTCTCCCTTCCAGCTTCTGTATCTCTTATTAAGGGATAAGATTCAAGTGCCTCTCCGAAAAGTGGTTGTACTGATGCCATAATTTTTAATAATTAATTCAGTCTTTGTTTCCAGGACTGTGTAAAGGCAAGTGTTCACCTATCCTCAATTTACTGCAGTTGAGAAAAAAGTAATTTCATCAATGATGTCTCATGCTGCTTTCTCTTATTACTAACATTTTATTGATTATTTCTATGTAGACTCCTGAGCTAAGTTACATTACAATAGTTCAGCAAGACAGCAAGATCTGGTCAACTGAGAAAAATGTGGTATACAGGCAGCACTAAGATCACCCTTTAGACAAAATGGTTGAATAGAATGGTTGAGAGAGGCAAGGAATGATACACAGGTGGTATTGTGTGAAAACACAGGCTCAACCCAACTTTAGCCTCATAACTGAGGTACTTAGGTTAGAACACCTTATATAAATCACTCTGCTCTCTCTTTAGCTGCTGGAAAGCTACTGAAACCTCCAGCGTGATTTAGATCTCAGGAGAGTAAATTGCCACTTCAGGAAGTATCTTTTTCTCTTTTGATTATATAAATAGACTGAGGTGCTAAGTAAATGGTCTTAGCTTAATTCAGTGGAATTAATTTTTGCCTTTATTCCTGTTCATGAAATAAGATGTGTCTCCTGATTAAAAAGGGGAAATAATATGAAGAAAGAAGAAAAAGACAGGTGGGAGAATCAAAGGTTTAACAAGCAAAGAGATAACAGACCCAAGTCCTTTTTATATCAGTATAATTTCCTATTCCTTAGAGTTGAGTCTAACATTGAGTCTTTGGGCAAAAGATGGAAACAGCTCTGAAAAGGCAGACTATTCAGTCACTGTCCACTACACAATGTTTAGTATCTCTTTCTTTGGACTAGCAGCTTGTAACAATGCAGCAGTTCCTGCTCTGCAGTGAAGTGGAATAAAGCAGCAAGTTGTCCTCTCTTGACGCCATATAAACATTTAATTTTCACACATTGGGCCTTTCATTTTCATGCTCGGTGAGTATTCAAATTGTGTCTGGAGAAGAGTGGTTTACGGCACAATCAGGTAGAGTATGGCACCCTCCAGCTGGACCTAGATGTATCAAAAGACAAGTCTGGGTGTTAAACAGCTGAGTCTTCCACAAGTCAATTTTCCATAAGTGGTGCTAAGGTGAACATCTTTGAGCACTTGTCCTGTTTTCAGCTGGTAGGGAATTATGTTATTTTTTTTCTTAGTAGCTGGTACAGTGTGTTTTGGATTTAGTATGAAAATAATGCTGATAATGCTGATGTTTTAGTTGTTGGTTAAGTGTTTCTTCTCCTCAACAAGGACTATTCAATTTCAATTATTACATTGTTCTTTTGTAAACCTGTGGGTTTTTACAATTTCCCAAATCGCTTCCCCAACTCACAAGGGGAAATGAGAGAGTGACTGAGAAACTGCATGGTGCTTAGTTGCAGGCTGGAACTAAACCCCAGCAGCAGTTCTTTTGTTTGGTCTACTCAGGTGCTGGTACTTACTGCAAGCAAACCATTACCTGCTGCTATTTTGTATAGTACTCTGTTCTACCATGTAAAAACAAACTACTTTTCCTTTTTTTCTTTTTTTTTTTTCCCTTTTGTTTGCTATTTTTCCCCCGAGAGAATAGTATTGTCTACAGATACAGATTTTTGTCCAATTGTAATTGTGCTGTTATTATGTTGTCAATAAGAAAGATGTTTCAGCTTCAAGCAGGTTGACACACGGGTAGTGGGTGTGGAGACTGTTTATGGAAGTGACTTAGGTCAGCTGAGAATTGCAGGATTCACTATGGACACCCCAGGAGTTGGAAACCTGACATTAGGGACTGTGAACTTCCTTGTAGTTGCAAAATGAACTTTAATTTCATCATTTCACCATTATCTTCAACTAAAAGACCTCTCTCATGAAAAGTGCAAACTTCTCTCCATGTTGCTATGTGCTGAGTTTTGATTTGAGCAAGGGAAAGATCTGCTGGTTTTTTTTGCCTTTTTCTTCTTTGTAATGGAAACATACACCTTTCAATATGGCACCACATTCTTCACCATTTTTCACTCACAAGGCACCCTGGAAAAATGGTTTGATTTGCTATTAGGCATTTTTGCCATATTTAAAAACTAAAAGACCAAGGAACTCAGCCAGGAAATCAGTTTTCCTTTCTTTATTTTAAGTCCAAGATCTGGATAAGTTTTCTGTTCAAACAAACCCATGAGAGAATTTAATCACACTATTCTGAGAGAATTTGTCACTTCTATCACTATTCAGTCTTTTCACAAAATTATGTGAGGATTTACCAGGAGAGAAAAATGCAACATAACTATTTAGACAATTAGCTTAATTTGTTTGCGTTTTTTGGTTCAACCACCTTTAAAGAATTCACTTCTACTTGAAAACAAAAACTGGGGAATTTAATCACTCTGACTCCATCCTGACATGGAAAGAAAGGAGAGATATCAGTGTGGTTTGTCTTCCTTGAAATCTCAGCTCCTGTACCGTGGTTGCCAATTAAAAAGATAGATGGACACTTCAAGTTCCTCCATGCCCTTATGCTGAGCAACCTTTTTAATTATCACTGTTTCATGTATCACAGACAGGTAAGTAGTCACACCATTCTGAGTTTAGTTAGATGCTCTACACTGGGTACATCAACAAATGCCTCATTTTGGTGTACCTCCCTATAACAATATCAACTAGAGAATGGGGATATATCTGTTGAGATAAAACTGCAGGTCAGCATAGGTTTTAATTATTTTTTAGCTGCAGTTTCAAAATATAAGGGGAGGAGAGAGAAAGAATTGAGCAAAAAACATAGGAAATAATAATAAAAAAGAATAAAAATAATTTAAGCTAACTAGTAAGGTAAAGTGACTTAAAATTTTCTGGTTTATTAAAACATATTCAAGTCTCTGATGGTGTATGAAATCTGGTACACCATCAATTACAATCTCAAAAAAATTCTGAAACATTTTTTAAGTGAGAAGAAAGTAAATTATTGGGTTTGTCTTTTAAAGTGTGTTTTATTATGTCATTACTTCAAATAATGTCAGTAACTTGGTACCAGTTTGAATGGTTATGGAACATTTGTAATTCAAGGGGGTGTGATTATCAGTGTATATTCTGGTATAAAAGAGACTTTATCCAGATTACTTTTTATCGGCTCATGAATTTAGATGCAGTTCCTTTAGCTCCATAATGCAGCTGTCTGGTGGTAGATATATGCAGTCCTCCAGATTGGCTGCCATTGAAAACTTGTAGTGTGAAACTTGATAGTTTGTACTGGGAGGATTTCTACTGGCTCATGGGTAAAGACCCTTTGAATCTTAAAAAAAAAAAAAAAAGGAAAAAATAATAAATAATACTGAAAGCCAGCCAGCCATTTCACAAGTTGAGATCTGTTTTTGCAACTCATCCTGTGGACAAAATGTGCTGGTCAATAACCTGAAGCCATTCAGTAGATTTAATGCATGCTTTAGCTTCTTCTCCCAACAGACAAACCCTGTACTGTCTCTGACATGAACTATTAATTCAAATGCCAAATTCATTCTTTCTACTTAGTGTGTTTGCATTTTGATTCTAAAAACCAAGTAAGGAGAGGGGCAGAAGTAAAGGTTGGCAAAATTCACACTGCCAGCAATTTTCCATCGATTGAAGATTAAATGCTGCACATTCTGTGTACACCTACGTGACTATGGCACACAGCACAGTAACTCAGCAACTTCAAATGATTTAATTGACAAGCTGCAAGCCTCTGAAAACAGCCAGTGGAATAATGCAGAAGTTACTCATGTGAACTTGATCAAATGGTTTCTAAAAGATGACAAAAAAGCCTTCTTATGAAGGAAGATATGTGTCCTAGATCTGGTTAACAAAGATTAGCATAGGACTAATACAACATATATATTTCTCTCAGGATATAGCTGCATATAGGCACAGCTTACTGACTGATCTGTTGGAGTTGGACTTTTGTCAGCTGAACCCTGTGATTAGAAGACTCCTTTAGTAGGTACAGATGAAGATTACGAAGTAAAGGACATACTTTTTAGGGGGGAAAAAAGCCCACTAGGATGTATTTCAGGAAAATAGATAAGTTTAGGAAATATATGAGCACTATGAAGGGAAGGAAAGTAAAATGTTAAGTTTCTTACAGTTCCTGAGCAGTCTCTGTCCTTGTAGGATATTGAGAGTATTAGCTACATTCACAACAGATTTTGGGAACTGAGATCCTCAGTATTTTGGGAACTAGCTTGGACATGACTTCTTGTCAGTGAGGACTGCAAAGCTTTGATTTTTTTTTTTTTTAAATGAAAACAAGAAAGAGATAGAAAGCAAAGTTATTCCTTTACTCCTAACATGCGTGGAAGAAGTTGCAGAATGCCTTAGCTCATTTTTCCCAAAGACAGTCAGAATTGGTTTAATACAATGTAGTGTAGAAACACAAGGGGAAAAAGAACCTGTACTTAACACTGAGTGTAAAATGTTTCACAGGATTATTATGGTCATCAGTTTTTTGTAAGTACAATAATACATATTGAGAAGAGCTGACTTTTTTGGGTTAGACTTGCGAACAGGCATCTTGATGTCGGCTGGGAGGTCTCACGGTGCATCATAGAAAACTTTATAATTCATCCCCCTGTTGTTAAATGCTGTTAAACATGCTTAAAATACAAACTGTTTGTGATTTATTTTGTCTCAGGTGAGTTTAAAATTACGCTGCTGTTAAGTGCTTGTCATATTTCAACTACAACTTGCAAGTATCCTCAGAATTCATTAATGTCTGTCCAAACACTTCAGTGATGGTGCTCAGTATTACTATAATATCAATGATAGAATCATAGAATAGTTAGGGTTGGAAAGGACCTTAAGATCATCTAGTTCCAACCCCCCTGCCATAAGCAGGAACACCTCACACTAAACCATGCCACCCAAGGCGTCATCCAACCTGGCCTTGAACACTGCCAGGGATGGAGCACTCACAACCTCCCTGGCCAACCCATTCGAATGCCTCACCACCCTAACAGGAAAGAATTTCTTCCTTAGATCCGATCTAAACCTCTCCTGTTTAAGTTTGAACCCATTACCCCTTGTTCTGTCACTACAGTCCCTAATGAAGAGTCCCTATCCAGCAGCCCTAGAGCCCCCCTTCAGATACTGAAAGGCTGCTATGAGGTTCCCATGCAGCCTTCTCTTCCACGGGATGAACAGCAACAACTTTCTCAGCCTGTCTTCATATGGGAGATGCTCCAGTCCCCTGATCATCCTTGTGGCCCTCCTCTGGACTTGTTCCAACAACTCCATGTCCTTTTTATGTTGAGGACACCAGAACTGCACACAATACATGGAGGTCTCACGAGAGCAGAGTAGAAGGGCAGGATCACCTCCTCCAACCTGTTGGTCACGCTGCTTTTAATGCAGCCCAGGATACGATTGGCTTTCTGGGCTGCAAGCACACACTGAAGTCAACTCATGTTCATGTTCTCATCAACCACCACCCCCAAGTCCTTCTCCGCAGGGCTGCTCTCAATCTCCTCTTTGCCCAACCTGTAGCTGTGCCTGGCATTGCTCTGACCCAGGTGTAGGACCTTGCACTTGGCATGGTTAAACTTCATGAAGTTGGCATCAACCCACCACACAAGCATGTCAAGGTCCCTCTGGATGGCATTCCTTCCCTCCAGCATATCTACCGAACCAAACAGCTTGGTGTCATCGTCAAACTTGCTGAAGGTGCACTCAATCCCATTGTCCACGTCAGGGACAAAGATGTTAAACAAGACCATTTGTTGTCAGGGATTTATTTCTTTTTAATTAGTATGGAAAAGGTACAAAACTTCTAAGAAAGAAGAATTTGACTTAGCAGGATCCCAAGGGAAAGACAAGTTTGGATGATTCCCTTAGTGCAGTAGCTGCAGGGAAGCTTTGCCCCTCTTCCTTCTCCTTTAAAACCAATTCTGTAAAAGCAGTAAAAGAAATAATACAAATCAGGGTGTAAGTTATGTGTTGTTGGTACAGCACTTTGTGAATGTAAAAGGCTATGCAACTGCCATTATTAGTATTATCAGGTGAGTTTCTCCTTGCATAAAAGAGAAAAATTGCATCAATATAATTGCTGTGTCCTGAGTCTCTGGGAATTTTTAATTAATACACTAAGACTGAAGCTTAAGGTAAGGTGGGTTCTTTATTGATTTTACCTACCTTTGCTGGTGGCCTACCTAAATTTCTTGGCATATTTACAGAATCATAGAATAGTTAGATTTGGAAAGGACCTTAAGATCATCCAGTTCCAACCCACCTGCCATAAGCAGGGACACCTCACACTAAACCATGCCACCCAAGGCTTTGTCCAACCTGGCCTCGAACACTGCCAGGGATGGAGCACTCATAACTTCCTTCAACAACCCATTCCAGTGCCTCACCACCCTAACAGGAAAGAATTTCTTCCTTAGATCCAATCTAAACCTCCCCTGTTTAAGTTTGAACCCATTACCCCTTGTCCTGTCACTACAGTCCCTAATGAAGAGTCCCTCCACAGCAGCCCTAGAGGCCCCCTTCAGATACTGAAAGGCTGCTATGAGGTTCCCATGCAGCTTTCTCTTCCACGGGATGAACAGCAACAACTTTCTCAGCCTGTCTTCATATGGGAGATGCTCCAGTCCCCTGATCATCCTTGTGGCCCTCCTCTGGACTTGTTCCAACAGCTCCATGTCCTTTTTATGTTGAGGACACCAGAACTGCACACAGTACTCCAGGTGAGGTCTCACAAGAGCAGAGCAGAGGGGCAGGATCACCTCCCTCAACCTGGTGGTCATGCTCCTTCTGATGCAGACCAGGATACGATTGGCTTTCTGAGCTGCAAGCGCACACTGCAGTCAGCTCATGTTCATGTTCTCATCAACCACCCCCAAGTCCTTCTCCGCAGGGCTGCTCTGAATCTCCTCTTTGCCCAACCTGTAGCTGTGCCTGGCGTTGCTCTGACCCAGGTGTAGGACCTTGCACTTGGCATGGTAAACTTCATGAGGTTGGCATCAGCCCACCTCACAAGCATGTCAAGGTCCCTCTGGATGGCATTCCTTCCCTCCAGCGTATCCACCAATCCACACAGCTTGGTGTCGTCGCCAAACATGCTGAGGGCACATTCAATCCCACTGTCCATGTCAGCGACAAAGATGTTGAACAAGATCGTTCCCAGCACTGATCCCTGATGGACACCTTATTACTGGTCTTGAGCTGGACATTGAGCCATTGACCACAACTCTTTGTGTGTGGCCATTGTTGTGGTTTAAACCTAGCTGGCAACCCAGACCCACACAGCCACTCACTTACTCTCCCCCCTTCCTCTCCTGACTCCCAGAGGGACGGAGAGGAGAATCAAAAGAATGTAACTCCCACAGGTTGAGATAAGAAGAGTCCAGTAACTAAGGTATAACACAAACCACTACTGCTGCCACCAATCATAATAATGATAAGAGAAATAAAAAGGGAAGAGAATACAGCTGCTCACCATCCCCTGATTGATACTTAGCCTGACTGAGCAGTGAGCTAGCCCTTCTGGGTTTGCCCCCGGTTTATAAATTGGACATGATGTGCTGTGGTGTAGAGTTCCCCTTTGGCTAGTTTGGGTCAGGTGTCCTCTCACTTCTTCCTCTCAACTTCCTATCCTCCTTTGCAGAGCATTAGACTCAGAAAGTCCTTGGTCAGAGTAAACATTACTGAACAACAACTAAAAACCTCAGTGTTATCAGTGCTGTTCCCAGGCTGAAAGTCAAAAACACAACACTGCACTGGCTACTAAGGAGAAAAATGACTGCTACTGCTGAACCCAGGACAGCCATCTAGCCAGTTCTTTATCCACCAAGTGGTCCATCTATCAAATTGATGTCTCTCCAATTTGGAGAAAAGGATGTCGTGTGGAACAGTGTTGACCGCTTTGCACAAGTCCAGGTAGATGACATCAACTGCTCTACCCCTGTCCAGCAGTTCTGTAGCCTCATCATACAAGACCACCAAATTTGTCAGGCAGGACTTCCCTTAAGTGAAGTCATACTGGCTGTCACCAAGCACCTTGTTGTTTTTATGTGCCTTAGCATGCTGTCGTGGTTTAAGCCCAAGTGGTAACTCAGAACCATGCAGCCACTCTCTCACTTCCCCCCCTTTTCCTCCCCACCACTCCCTGAGGGATGGGGAGAAGTATCAAAGGAATGTAATTCCCGTGGGTTGAGATAAGAACATTCAAGTGATTCAGGTGTTATGCAAACCCATTACTGCTACCATCAATAATAGTAATGGTAAGGGAACTAACAAGGGAAGAGAATACAACCAATTACGACCCAGCCCAGCCAGAGCAGTGATCTACCCCTTCCGGGTGGCTGCCCCCAGTTTATAGACTGGGCATGACGTGCTGTGGTATGGAATACCTTTTTGGTCAGTTAGGGTCAGGTTGCCTGTCTCTGCTTCCTCCCATCATCCCTGGTAGAGATTTTTTGGTCAGAGTAAACATTACTGAGCAGCAACTAAAACCATCAGTATTATAAGCTCTGTTCCCAGGCCGAAAGTTAAAACCACAGCACTGCACGAGCTACTAAGAAGGATTAAAAATAACTGCTACTGCTGAACCCAGGACACATGCCTTCCAGGAGAATCTGCCCCAAAATTTTGCCAGGCAGAAAGATGAGACTGACTGGTCTGTAGTTCCCCAGGCCATCCATTTTCCTCTTCTTGAGAATGGAGGTTATATTTCCCTTTATCCAGTTTTCAGGAACTTCATATAAATGCTATGATTTTTCAAATATGATGGACGATATAATCCCTTAACACATAAATCTCAGGTTTGATGTGCCTCGATTTCCTGTTTATAAAGCATTTGAATACAGGTTTAATTGTTAGCATACACTGATATCCCAATGCTACAAATTTTCCTAAAGTTTAGTAGTTCATTGTAGGGGACTCATCTATAAACACAGCATTCCACATCTAATAAAATTAAGGAAAATAATGTCAAAATAAAATTCTTTATCTAGTAATTAAATCACTTGCATGTGCCAAAAAAGTAAAGTAATTTAAAATTTATAATATTACAATATTTATAATGTCATAAATTTATAATAATAATTAATAGTTTCATTTAAAATGTAAAAAGCTTACTGTGAGAATGAAGACCCTAGGCCCACTGTAGGAGAGGATATAGTTCAAGACCATCTTAAGAACCTGAACATACACAAGTCCATGGACCTGATGAAATCCATCCGCTGGTCCTGAAGCAGCTGATGAATAATGTTCTTAGCCACTGGCCATCAAAGAAGGGGAAAATGAATGATCCCAGGAATTACAGACCAGTCAGTCTCACCTCTGTGCCTGGCAAAATCTTTCAGCAGATTCTCCTGGAAGGCATGCTAAAGCACGTGAAAAACAACAAGGTACTTGGTGGCAGCCAGCATGGCTTCATTAAGGGGAAGTCCTGCCTGACCAATCTGGTGGCCTTCTACAATGGGGATATGGAACTGCTGGACAGGGGTAGAGCAGCTGATGCCATCTACCTGGACTTGCACAAAGCATTCAACTGGCTGGATGGCAGCACACAAAGAGTTGTGGTTAATGGCTTAATGAGTGGTGTCCCTCAGGGATTGGTGTTGGGACTGGTCTTATTTAACATCTTTGTCACTGACATGGACAGTGAGATTATGTGTGCCCTCAGCAAGTTTGCCAATGACACCAAGCTATGTGATTTGGTTGATATGCTGGAGGGAAGAAATGCCATCCAGAGGGACCTTGACATGCTTGTGAGGTTGGTTGATGCCAACTTTATGAAGTTTAACTGTGACAAGTTGCCCTGGATTCAGCAGTAGCAGTCATTTTTGAACTTAGTAGATTGTGAAGTGCTGTGTTTTTGATTTTTGGCCTGGGAACAGTGCTGCTAACACTGATGTTTTTAGCTACTGCTCAAATGTTTAGTTTGACCAAGGACTTTGTGAGTCTCATGCTCTGCCAGGGAGGTGGGGAACTCGGGAGGAAGCAGAAACAGGACACCTGACACAAACTAGCCAAAGATGTATTCCATACCACAGCAAGTCTGAGAGTTACCAGGAAGGACTGGTTCACTGCTCGATTGGGCTGGGTATCAATGGGTGGTATTGTATTTTGTTCCTTTGTTATTTCCCTTCTCATTTTTATCATTGGTGATAGCAGTAGCGAGTTTGTGTTATACCTTAGTGTCGTGGCTTAAACCCAAACAACCACGCAGCTCGTTCACTCACTCAACCCCCCTTTCTTGCCCTCCCCTGCTTCCAGAGGGATGGGGGGAGAATCAAAAGAATGCAACTTCCACATGGTTGAGATAAGAACAGTTCAGTAACTAAGGTATAACACAAATCACTACTGCTACCACCAATAATAATAATGATAAAGGAATACAGCATCCCATCAACCACAACAGATAACTCACGACACCCCACCAACCGAGTGCTGACCGACCACCTCTTACAACCACCCCGAGAGAGCTAGACCTTCCGGATCACCCCCAGTTACATCCTGGGCATGATGTGCTATGGTATGGAATACCTCTTTGATCAGTTTGGTCCTGTCAGTAGTCTTGTCCCTCCTTCTTCCTGGCTTCCCCTCCTCCCCGGCAGAGCATGAGGCTCACAAAGTCCTTGGTCAGGGCAAACACGATTCAGCAACAACCAAAAACATCGGCCTTATCAGCCTTGTTCCTGGGTTAAGTCAAAACACCAGCTACTAAAGAGAAGAAAAACTGACTGCAACTGCTGAACCCAGGACACTTAGTTACTGGGCTGTTCTTATCTTAACCCATTCTTTCGATTCTATCCAGGAATGAGGCGAGAGAGGAAGAATGGAAGATAGTGAGAGAGAGGGCTGCATGGCTGACTTGCGGCCTGGGCTTCAACCATGACACAAGTGCAGGGTCCTACACCTGGATCAGAGCAATCCCAGGCACAGCTACAGGTTGGGCAGAGAAGAGATACAGAGCAGCCCTGCAGAGGAGGACTTGGGGGTGTTGGTTGATGAGAAAATGAACATGAGCCAGCAATGTGCTCTCACAGCCCAGAAAGCCAACCGTACTCTGGGCTGCATCAAAAGGAATGTGTCCAGCAGGTTGAAGTAGGTGACCCTGCCCTTCCACTCTGCTCTTGTGAGACCTCACTTGGAGTATTGTGTGCAGTTCTGGTGCCCTCAACATAAAAAGGACATGGAAGTGTTGGAACAAGTGCAGAGGGGGGCCATGAAGATGATCAGGGCACTAGAGCATCTCCCATATGAAGATAGGCTGAGAAAGTTGGGGTTGTTTGGCCTGGAGAAGAGAAGGCTCTGTGGAGACCTCATAGCAGTCTTCCAGAATCTGAAGGGGGCTTATAGGGGTGCTGGGGAGGGACTCCTCATTAGGGACTGTAGTGACAGGACAAGGGGTAATGGGTTCGAACTTAAACAGGAGAGGTTTAGATTGGATCTAAGGAAGAAGTTCTTTACTGTGAGGGTGGTGAGGCACTAGAATGGATTGTCCAGGGAAGTTGTGAGTTCTCCACCTCTGACAGTGTTTAAGTCCAGGTTAGACAGAGCCCTGGGTGAGATGATTTAGTGTGAGATGTCCTTGCCCATGTCAGGGGGGTTAGAACGAAATGATCTAAAGTTCTTTCCAACCCTAACTATTCTAAGATTCTATGAGTCTATAACATATTTTTTTTTATTTTTTTTAATTTTTTTCTGCAAAGATATCTTGATGCCATCTGTGGAGTAATGTATAAACACTGAAACTAAGAGCTACTTTGATGAGATACTAGAACACAGGCAATGGATGTTTAATTTCCTTGTTACTACCTCAAATGCTGACTTTTTCAGATGAGCTTGGGTTTTGGTGGGATTATTTTTATATTGGTTTTTTGTTGGTTTATTTTATTGCTGCTCAAATGACAGATTGATTGAAGGCAAGTGATTTACCCAGTCTTGCCCTCCAGTGAACAAAGGTGTAAAATTATTAAATGAACAACTGTACGTAGCTTTATTCATTAAACATCAAATATGACCATTTTATTAAATGCTCTGTATAACCATGGTTAAATGACAATAGGAGGTGACTGAGTCTCAGCAGTGATTGGCAGCAGGCATCAATCATTATTCTGGCAAGGATCTTCAGGAACATATCACTTCATAGCAAATCTGGCATGTTTGAATGGGATTATTTCGAATTGATTTACCAATAACTGTCATGCCTAAAATCTCAATGCAATAAGAATTCATCATTGGTGCCAATCACATACTTTGTGCCAACCTCAATTCTCATCCTCCCCTGAATAGTCTTGATCCACACTAATACTCCAAACAGAGTGACAAAGCTTCAGTGCTGAGGAGCAAGTAGTGCAAAATACCAGGAACAAGATTAGAGTTTGCCCTGTCATTAGGAAAAGGACAAAGTGTTTTGTACTAAAGATCCACAATTTCACTGGACCTTACAGTGCTGAAAATAGATGAATAAAGCAAGCAAAAGCAATCATTTCAACTGACAATTAGTGCAAAGACTCCTGTTGATTGAAGGCACAAGTACATATACACATCAATCTATGGTAGTAACAGGGTCCAGGATCCTGCTATCATCATATTTGAGAACCAGTAGGAGGTAGGAAAATATAAGAGTTTTAGTCATGGAGAGAATAAATGTAATTTCTGAGGTCATATAAAAGTTTTCTGTTAAAACAGAATTTGAAATATCTTTGCTGCTGCCATGCTATAGCAGCAGTAACTAGTAGATACATCCCAGAAAAGGGCAGACCTTATGTGCAGGCATTCCATACAACATTCAGGGTCAAGCTGGATAACCACTGAAATTGGAGGAAATAGAGTTTATTCATCATGAAATAGCTAGTGTATAAATTAACTTTAGAGAAGAGCTAGCTTTAGGTCAGCCACATATACCATAGTAAATGGAGAAAATAAGAACTGGAGCTATAAAAAAAAAAAAAATAGAAAAAGAGAGAGAGAGAAAGAAAACATAGGAAACAAATCTTAGATGTCGTGGAGACACAATTTCCAAGACCTATTGCCTGAATCAAGATGTTATCAGTTTTCTAGTATAATATAGGATTCATGTTACCTTGTTTCTGCCAGGCATGCCTAACCATATAATCTGACTTTCCATTAGTTTCACCTTGTAACATGATATCAAATCTAGAACTCTGTATACTATGAGCACACTGTAGCAAAAGGTTTGGCTAGGAAAAATGAAAGTTGGTTGTATAAAGTACTGAAAGTCAAGATTTCTTCTGAAGCCCCCAAATGATGGAGAAATCTTACGGGGATCACGGACTGACAGATTTCCACCATCAACAGAGAAACCTTCCTATAATGACCCATAAGCCATTAGGTAACAGTGGAAACATCACTGATGTTATTCATACAATCTAGCTTCACTAAGGAACCCAGGAAGTGTGTACTTTTTTGAGGTTCCCTGTATAGCAAATGACAAAAGTGAGATAACCATCTTCAGAAAGTAGTTTACTTCTTTAAGTTCTAGGGCTTTGCAGCACAGCAGAAATCTCACACTGCAATGAGACTGATATTGTTATGTGTTGAGCAGTATCTAATACAGTAGGAATAGAGTGCACTGGATGCCATGGTAAAGTAACAAAAAATAGTAATTCTTAACTAATTTTAGGATTGGGATTGATGTATTATTTTCATAAGTACAGCATGTCTTTTTCAGTAAAATGAATGGAGTTGTGGCCTGCTGATGATCAGGCCATTTTTTTTACAGGAGACTAGAAGCAGACATTTTCTATTTGCTGGGGGTATTTTAAATGCAATTGAGAGAACTGGAGTTGTTTAGCCTGGAGAAAAGGAGACTCAGAGGTGACCTTATCACTCTTTACAACTTCTTGAAAGGAGGTTGTAGACAGGTGGGGGTTGGTCTCTTTCACCAGGCAGCAACGGACAGAACGAGAGGACACAGTCTCAAACTGTGCCAAGGAAGGTACAGGTTGGATATTAGGAAGAAGTTTTTCACAGAAAGAATAATAAAATGTTGGAACAGGGAGGTGGTGGAGTCACCATCCCTGGATGTGTTTAAAAAGAGGCTGGATATGGCACTTGATGACATGGTTTAGTTGAGGTATAGGGCATGGGTTGGACTTGATGATCTTAGAGGTTCCTTTCAACCTGGTAATTCTGTGATTCTGTGAAATACAATTTGTGGAAGGAGAAGTGACATGAAAGGAGAAAATGACAACACTGAGGATCAATGTGCTCTATTAATAATAAATCTAACTTTTGTATTATCATTTAACCCATATCTTCAAATGAGTATTGCAAGTACGTCCACAAAAAGCTATGTCATTGGTTACCTGGCATGCAGAATGGATTGTAGCAGTAGACTGGAGTTCTTCTGAGCCCTGTAAATCTCAGATCTCCTAGCATATTTAGACTTTTCCTGGGAAGATGGTGTAGCAGTATTCATATATCATTAAGGAACAACAAGGACAGGCTGCTGAGCGGGGCAAGGTGAGCCAGGAGCCAAAGTTGGCAGCAAGAGCAGGTCTAGTGATGGTACCAGGGTCAATCGCAGGCAGCAGTTCCCAAACAAGTACCTAGTGGTGAAATAGGTACGAGGCCAAGCCAGGAAGCCGATCAGCAGGCCAGAGGCAGTATCAGTAAGGACTGGGTCAGAAGCATGCCTGCAGTGTATTTCAGACAAGGACCAAAGTCTCAGGAAACAGCAAGAGCTCCCAAGCCAGAGAATGGAAGCCCGAGCTGAGTCTTCTCACAAAGAGAGGCTCTTTTTCACAAAAGACTTACCAAATCAATGTTCCCTAGAAAAAGTTTATTAAGAAACAAATTCTTCTTACCCTTTTCTTTTTCTTCTTACATTTTCTTTCTTCACTTCAGCTGGAGAGCTGTATATCATGGATTCATGTTTAGACACTTAAGCCACTTTCTTCAAAGACATGGAATTTAGTCCATAGGAGCTGAAATATGAACTCTGTGTGTTTCAATTTCTATACAGGTGTCGTAATGGCTAGATGTTACATTAAATGTTTTCTGCATCATCTTGTCCTCTTCATCAAATAACTGAATATCAGTATAGGGCAGCCCAAAGTTATAATATACATGGCTAAATTCAGAAAACTGGTTTATACGTTGGGGACCATGCTCTCAGAGATAGCTTGTTCAAAGAAGTGCTCAGACACTTAAAAAAAAAATGAGTATTTTTGAACATTCTGCTGTCCCTAGTGTCTTTGCTTTTGCCTGACATATTTTTAACTCCCGTTACATACCCAGCTTTCTTAATGCAGTGGAAAGGGAAATACAATTACTAACTTCCAATTATAGCAGACACCTCAGTCTATTTTGAGATCTAATGCCCATGTTACCTACATCACTTCTGGGAAATATCCCTCAAGACTTTTTAAAGAAGAGAAAGAAAATGAAATGTTTACAGTCAGTTATACATTAGATGCTCTTATATAACCTTCTTATTCAGTTAGCTTACACATTTACAAAAGATTTAGTATCACATTCCTCCTCTTCCTTAGGGTATACTGAGACCTAAAACTGCCACCATTAAGAAAAGAACATGTAATGTTATGAAACTGTTTTTAGTGTTTGTTGTTGGAATTATTCTAGTTTATGTGGGAACTGGAGAACAAACAAGGAATAGAGGAAGAAAGGCAGATGGTCAGAAGATGCAGGCAGGCACAGAGGCACATTTCCATGGCCTAGATACTTATCTGTGGGACATAGGGGTTCCAGTTCTCTTTTGCAATAAATTATAATTATGTGTAGGCTGTTTTCCTGTGGGAATGAGGCAACATGATCAATTGGTCTGTAAGTATATCTGGGTCTCATAATATCTTTCTGAACTTTTTGTTTCAAACCCAGTGGGGCTTAGGAGTGATGGTCTCAAGGTAATTAGGTACCCACAGATTTTGAAAAATAGTAACAGAGAAAGAAGATGAAGTATTTGCTGTAGCTAGATAGAACACAAGCTTATTTTCATCTCATGAGATCTTCATTATGGAAGTCAAATGCAACTGTTTCACAAGCAAAGCAACACAAAGTCCTAGTCTTCTCAAATACCAATAAACCATCAAGGCAGATGGCTTCAACATTAGCTGAAATAAATTAAAAAAAAATGAAACAAAAAAGTAGCAGAACTACCTGGCTTTGCAAATGCTAATATTCAATGGCATGAATGCACAAATGAAGGAATACACAGTGTCTATTTCATGAGTGCAGACAGCTCAATGGCTACTTACATTGATATTTCTACTAAGAAGCATAAACCACTACAGATCGCTAATAGGAGACAAGAAAAAAGTACTATCAGTAAATATGAAGATATAGAAAATTCTAGTATAATTCAGTAAAAAGTTACTCACCAAAAATCTCATACATTTATTGGAAACCAGACTGCTTCAGCTCTAATATTTGTGGTCTGTCATTGGTGGATCCTCAGTTTTCCTTTCCTGATACTGTACCTAACTTTTGATTCATTTTGCTTAATAGTTTGGTTTTATTTGTTGTGTGCCTTTGTGGTACAGACAACTATGGAACCTCTCAAATACACAATTCAGTAATATCCTATACATTGCTATATTTTCCTTCTAATAAGAGTCATGATCCTGACAGCTTGAAGTCATGTATAAATCTTTCCAAGAATGGAAATACAAATGCTGTTACCTATACTTTTTATGCTTTTCCTTTTCCCCTTCAAACTGGAAATGGCAGCTATATTCGTTCAATCTTCTGTTTAAAATAATTTTCAATTCTGGGTGATATATATGATATGAGACAATTCTTAGTTTATTTTCTAAATAATTTGCAAAACAGTTTGAGGACTATGAATGTGGAAGGTATAATGTATGTTTATTTATGTTTATGTGTACATACATATAGACATCTCTGTGGGGAAATATTTAAGCACTAAGAAATTCCAAAATGTATGAACTGAGATTTCATATGAAACCAGTAGTTTGTTTCATTATGCAGTAGGAACTTGACTGTAACTAGTATGAAAAAAAGTCTTTCCTGTTCATGAGAGAAGATTTTTCAGATGGGAAAAAGATAATTTAAACTCTTCAAAATAACTAAATACGTAAGCATTCAGATGTGTTGTCATCTCAAACTCACACTGAGAAAGTGTCTTTTGGGGTTACTGTGTATTGTAGAGTATGGAAGTCTCTTTCCTGATTTTATCAGTAATTCAGTGCTGCACATGATGAACTGCATAACATCTTTCTTTTGAACGGCCAACGCAATATTTAAAATAAATAAATAAATAAAAATTTGTTATTCTGTGTGCTATTAACACCTACTGAGATAGGTTTGCCATTATGTCTACATTACATATGCATATATATACATACACAAATATATATATACAATTACATACATTATAGACATAATACCAAACACACATGTACACATCATGCAGACATATATATTCCATACAAACATCCTCATACATTCATTGAAGTTAATTCTCAAAAAAAGAATCTTCTTTCTTCCCTTTCTGAAAATTTACTGTGAAATTTCAGGTTATTCTCTACTGCAAATGAGAATGGTAATGCAGAAAACAGAACATTTAACTTTAAAGATGGAGAAAGAAAAACAACTGGTTAATGCATAGATGAAAACATAACCAAACAAATTAATCTTTTTAGCTCTCTAGATCTGAGAGGCTGCTGGTCGTACTGATAGAGGGAAGAGCTCATTATCCAGAGAACACATATGGTGTCCTTAAAATATAGCTCCTGAAATACATTATTTTAAGAACCGTTATTTACTGTGTCTGTAATATGCTTTTTTATTTATGGCCAGGTAGTTTTTAATTGGAAGTGGACTGGGTGGCTTCCAAAAGGGTTGGTACCATTTGCAATGCGTCTGACTGATAATCAAAGAACACATTTAATTATATGTTGGTATTTCGTTTATCTTTAAAGGGGGAATCTAGGGAGGAGTTAATCAACATTCTGTGGGGTGACCCTTTGAGAGGTTCTCAGTATCCCATTCTGCAGAAATACAATAAAGGATTTATATTGCTTGTGATCTTCCTTTTTAGGCTGCCAAATTATTTATTCTAGACAATAATAATAATGATGTATACCTGACTTTTCTCTGAACAGTGGGAATTTTTCTCTGTCTTATTTTCTGCAATACACGGCAAAGGATAAAATTTAATATAATTACTGCTCAGAAGAATCTTCCTGCCACTCTTTAGAGTCTAGCCTGATTTCTTGTCTAGTGACTAGTCAGTTACACCAAGCTGTGTGGTTGGGTGGATAAGATGGAGGGAAAGAATGCCATCCAGAGGGACTTGGACACACTTGTGAGGTGGGTTGATGCCAACCTCATGAAGTTTAACCATGCCAAGTGCAAGGTCCTACACCTGGGTTGGAGCAATCCCAGACATGGCTAAGGTTGGGCAAAGAGGAGATTCAGAGCAGCCCTGTGGAGAAGGACTTGGGGGTGGTGATCAATGAGAAAATGAACGTGAGCTGACAGTGTGCACTTGCAGTCCAGAAAGCCAACCATATCCTGGGCTGCATCAAAAGGAGCGTGACCAGCATGTCAAAGGAGGTGATCCTGCCCCTCTGCTCTGCTCTTGTGAGACCTCACCTGGAGTATTGTGTGCAGTTCTGGTGTCCTCAACATGAAGAGGACATGGAGCTGTTGGAACAAGTTCAGAGGAGGGCCACGAGGATGATCAGGGGACTGGAACACCTTCCATATGAAGACAGGCTGAGAGAGTTGGGTCTGTTCAGCCTGAGGAAGAGAAGGCTGTGTGGAGACCTCCTAGCAGCCTTCCAGGATCTGCAGGAAGCCTATAGGAATGCTGGGGAGGGACTCCTCATTAGTGACTGTAGTGACAGGACAAGGGGTAACAGGTTCAAACTTAAACAGGAGGGGTTTAGGTTGGATCTAAGGAAGAAATTCTTTCCTGTTAGGGTGGTGAGGCACTGGAATGAGTTGCCCAGGGAAGTTGTGAATGCTCCTTCCCTGGCAGTGTTCGAGGCCAGGTTGGACAAAGCCTTGGGTGGCATGGTTTATTGTGAGGTGACCCTGCCTATGGCAGGGGGGTTGGAACTAGATGATCTTAAAGTCCTTTTCAACCCTAACTATTCTATGATTATATGATTGATTTTTTTTGTTGTTGTTTTTGTTGTTGTTGAAAGGAAATGTGTGCCTTCTCAGAATGGTGTCTTTTCTCCAAATTTGGTCCACTCTGCTTTTTATTGATATGAAGTATTTGCACATTGTAACTCATGAGAGTTGGAACAGGGATCTTAAAGAATTCATGCTCCTTTGATACAGCATTCAGGAGCGACTGCAGTCCTCCACTCACTGTTTCTAGAGTTTGCACATTCAGATTGCACATAGGGATGATCATTGCAAGGGACCAATAAAAGTTATTTAAATTCTCTAAGCATTCCTCAAAATTAAAGGGAAGAAGAAACTTTTGGAATAAGGACCCTTGTTTCATACAGAGAAACATATCCGGACTTTTGCTCATCCAGCTATTGCTACTTTCTAGGCCAATGGAATTTTTTATGAATAATTATCAAGATTCTAGTTTTAAACATATTACTAAGAAATTTCTAAAATCCCACATGAGAACCTAATCCACAAATTTCAATGCCCTGTTCTTCATCATAGACACACCTTCTTTTTAATTTAGAGCTGATTATGCTATTAAAGTATTGGCTCATCTTTTTTCTTTTTTGCTTAAAACTGTGCACCTGAGTTCATTGTTGAACCCCACATAAAGTCTCATATTCTGTGCTACATACAGCCATGACTGGTTCTGTACAGCTGGCACAGAAGTTTCAGTTTCTGGGCCAAGAGAGATTAAAACTTTTATAGCGTCACTAATTTAGTTTAAGACTAGAGACACAGAGAGCTTTAAGGTACTAAAAAACCTACCTGACTGCAAGAAAGTTTAACACAGATACTCACATGCATGCACACACACGCAAAATATATATAGATGGTCGGAGTTTTATAGTGATTCCCTGAGGAGCAGATTAGACAGAATTCTTTTTGTTTGCTGCAATGAAAAGGCAATAATAGACTGTTTGCCTTATGCCAGCATTTCCCCTCTCCCTCCTTCTCTTCACCCTCAAACCTAATGTGTCGTTCAGTAATGCCCATCAGTCCTGTAAGAATATAACAGAATTATTCATTACTTCATTCGATGCCCCAAAGATTGAAAAATAGTTGTTACATACCCACAGATGATTGTGCACCAAAAGATTAATGGGCACAAGGATTCACCAGCTGTCCACTCTATTCAGGGAGAGGAAAAAAAATGTATGTAAATCGCTTTGGCTGCTGGCACAAGATGTTGTACAATATTTGCCTGGTGCTGGGGGTCACCACAAAAAAAATATTCAGCTTCATTTAGGCCTTATTACCTTGCTACCTAAGGCTGTGCCGTGATGGACGGTATTGTTAGAGCCTGAACACCACGAGCTGACTTATTCAGGGACTCACACCTTTAGCTTTTCATGCAAACGAACCTCTCTATGCAACCGACCCTCTGTGTGGAAAAGTTTAAATAGAAATGCTTTCAAACCATGAATTAAAGCAAGCATCCCTCCATCTCAGTCCCCTATTACTTTCTTTCTGTCTCCCTCCATGTCTGGATATGGAAACTTTACTCTGTATAAATCTGTTTTTCACTTGCTTTGTATTTTAGCACAATACAGCTTTCTTCACAATAGCCTCATGTGGGTGGTTGGGTTTTTATGTTTTGTTGTTGGTTTGTCTTTTTATCAGAAGCACCAATTGTGATCAGATCTTCAAAATCAGTATTACATACATTACTAACAAAGTAGTAGAAGAAAGGGAGTATAGAGAGATGCATGGGCAGAGAATAATAGAGATTTGCAAAAGACTGAAAGAGGATCAATGAGGTAAGTTCATAAAATTGTTTTTAGATTGTTATGAATGATAGATATTTTGGTCAGACTTCCAAAATCCATACACTGTTAGGTCCCCTTTTGGATTAATTTCTTTACATAAAAATATGACAGACACTGTTTACATATAGTTAAAACTGCATGGATTCACAACACATTGTGTTCACTAAACATGATTTTACACACTGTATTATCAGTAAAGAGAAAAATAGGTGCTACTAGAGTGATCCAATGGAGGTACCTCTTCTTCCCTTCCTGCAGAGGCAAATTAATATTCAGGTTACTACGGAGCTGAATATTAATTTTAAAAAAGGCCCCAGTAAGGATGCCAACAGTTAGAAAATAAAGAAGGAAATATATCTGTCACAGGCATACAAGTTACTAGAGAAACTGAGAAGAGGATATTAGAATCCTTATTTTCCAAGATGGTAACTCTTATTGTAACAGGCTTTTTGCACAGGTTGACAAAGAGATGGCAACTGGTGGCAAAATATTAGGGAAAAACTTTGGCGTTTAGGTTGTTGGACCTCCAGGTTTCTGTAAATGGAAAACTTATTTTGGGTAAGAATTCACTGGATTAAGGAAATGTTCACAACTAGAAATGCATTATGCATAGCTAGAAAATATGAAAATTTGAAATTGTTAATCTTGGCAAAGGAAAAGCAGATAAAAAACAGTATTCGATAACTTTAGGGACTCTTCAATCTGGTTATCTAACCTATTGAGAGAAATGTTAGAGGAAGACTTGCTCCGAGTTAGAATATGCAATACATTTCTCAAGAATAGACTCCTCTATAAATATGACCTCTAACACTTTTGTGTGTTTGCTAACAAGAAAAAAGTAATGAAACATAGCCAGCTGCTGCTGGTGTCATTGTTCCTGATCAGCATGACTTAAAGAATAGGCATTCAACACACTTGCAAGATGGGCATTGCCATAGCTGAGTTTAAGGGATTACATTTTTTAAGGTCCACTATAGAAATATGACCTCACCCTGACTATTTGGGGCAGCTGCTTGCCAATTGACAGCATATCTTCTTACTGAAAAGATCTGTTAATAGCTAAAAAAATTATTACTGTCCTAGCCAGGCTTGGCATACTGCTATATTGAATTACAAAAACTAACAAGTTGATTCTTTTGTCTCAACTCAGTGGGGCTTTAGGTCAAACTTAGTCCTATTGTACTAAGCAGGAATTTTGTGATTGCCTTTTGAGAGACTGATTGTCTTTTTCTGAAATCATAAGATCTCTCAGGTTTAAAATTACTGAAGACAGAACCCAAAAATTATTGTTTTCACTGTTGTATCAACAACCTTATGCTCTAAAAAGAGGAAACAAAGAACTATGAGAGGGAGGTAATAGTGTCAAATAGAAAAGTAGCTAGGAACTAATGTAAGTTCCACCTGGAAACCCATTCCTTCTTCTTTTTAATTTTAAGACTTCATTTTGGACAGTGCAAGGGTTGGGAGTTTTCTTCTGAAACAAAGGTATGTGTGCTGGATACACCTTTGTTATCATCAGTTTTGTGTCTTTGGCCTGCTGTTAGTCATGATTCTGAACAGCACAGCCTGAGAATAAATTTTAGTCTAAATTTTGCCAGTCAGCTGGCTATAGTCAGTAAGCTGCATAAACTTATCATTGAATATTACTCAGCTTTGAGTCATATAGGATTCTCATAGACCAGAGATGGAGCTTTAGACCTTCAGCAACCTCAGACCTCAGGTTCTAGATCATTTCAAGTGGATCATCTTTAACACTGTGCATCAAAAATTTGCCTTTGAGGAAAATGGTGGTTATACTGATATTTCCCAGTAAGGATAAGCATTATGACCACCTTCAAGACCAAATATGTCTATGTCTCATACTGCAGACAGAATCATAAAAAAGAGGTTGGAAGGGACCATCAGACCCTTAATCATTCTAGTAGCCCTTCACTGGACTTGTTCCAGGAGCTACATATCTTTCTTGTACTAAGGAGCCCAGAAATGGTGTCTGGGTGAGGGCTGAGTAGAAAAGGAGGATTACTTCTCTCAACCTGATGGCAGTGCTTCTCTTAATGCAGCCCAGGATACTATTGGCCTTCTTGGCCACATGAGCACATTGTTAGCTCATGGACAACTTGCCTGTTAGGACCCTGGGTCTTTCTTTTCAGAGCTACTTTCCAACAGGTCAGACACCAGTTTGTACCAGTGCATGGGGTTGTGCCTCTTTAGATACAGGACCCTGCACTTGCTTTTATTGAAGGCAAAGGGTCTTCTCTGCCCATCTTTCCAGCATGTCTAGAATAACAGCACCAGCACTCCATGGCACAATCCACTCCTCCCAGTTTTGTATGAAGCTGCTAAGAAGGCACTCTACCCCTTCTTTCAAATTACTGACAAGTAAGTTAAACAACACTGGACACAGTATTGCCTTTTGAGGATACCACTATTTAAAGTCTTCAACAAGACTGCACCAGTAGCCACCACTCTCTGAGATGTGCCCTTCAGCCAGTTCTCAGACGTCCTCACTGTCAACTCATCCAGCTCACACTTCCTGAGCTTGCCTATGAGAATGACATGGGAGACAGATATAGCCTGAAACTTACATACCTTCCCACCCTTACAAACTCACTCAAGACCAAGCCCACATACAGTGTTTTCGTAACAAAGTAGGTCTTCCCAAGCAAAGTCACTTCATTTCTCCTTAGACACTCTTTGACTCAGCTCACTGTCTTTCTCTGCTGCTTTGCAGATGAGTCTGAAGACCAACCACATTTTTAATCATTCTAAGAGTGCCAGCTTTAGTTTATTTGTCCCTGCCTGTGTTCCTTAAGAAAGACCTTGGGGCAAGATCTGCTGATACTTCCTCTCTCCACCATTTGCAGGAAGCCTAGAAGATGTGTGAACAGAAGATATGAGGAAGGGTGAGTACAGTGAGCTTAGGCCCCCTCTGGAGGCTTTCTCAACCTCGCATAGACACAGCAATAGCTGTACTTCCACTTCTTTGCCTATGCAATGAGGAGATGATATTTCCTTCCTTGCAGGGGTTTCACAAAGCTTTCTTAATTCATCAGTGGTCTGTGAGGAACCACTGTGAGGGAGTTTTTGCAGGGATGAGTACCTCAGAATGGCCTAAATTATTTATCCCTTGCTTTTTTTTTTACCCAGTAGGCTTCTTTTTAAAACGCTTCTAGCTCTTTAAAGTTTGGGAGCACACTGTACTTGCAGAAAGAAAAAAAATTACAAAGAAAAATGCATAATGTATGATAATGTTGAAAGTAGCAAGAATTAAAGTAAATGGTCTGATATAAAAAGGGTTTCAAACAGGATTAATAATTCTGCAATTTGTTATACAAAGTCAATTTTTCCACTTCCAAAGCTAAGTTGCCTGGTGGGGTTTATTGGCTCACTCATTATCAGGTATATATCACTTTTATTGTTTCACATTTTTATGTGTTTATAAAAAAAAGAAGACATTATTCATGAATAAAACATTTTTGCTCTAAGCTGCCATATATGAAAGTTGGTCTGAGAGCCTATATCCTCTTTTATTGGAAAAGGGAAATACATTGTGTATTTATGCATTTATGTATTTATGTACTTATATATTTATATATTTACACATTTATATTTTATATAATTGTATATTTATATATTTGTATATTAATAATTTTACATTTGTATGTTTATACATGTATATATTTATCTATTTATTTATATATTAATGGAACAGTCTGTGTTAGGAGGTTCTGTGTGATTGCACGCATATGAACATGCATATGCATATGTATGTATGGTACTATGGTAATATGCTTGTGCATCTACTGTGTATCCCATTACCATATATATATACACCAAGCTTTGTTAAAAAGACTTAGTGATACCAAGAATTTATTTTTTTGTCTTTTTGATAAACCTTCCAAAGCCTACCTTCTTCTACTCAATCTGACCTACTCTGGATGGCATCTTTCATAAATGTCAGTTTCCTTTCCCCTTCCCTATCCATCAGCTTTCTCAGCTGATCATAACCACTCTGCTAAATCTTGGTTCCTCTCCTAATCTGTGGCAGAATGGCTCCTATCCAAATGTCACCTTACAACACTAGACATGATTGAGCATCCAGGCGGCAGCCAATGCATTTCTATAGATGATGTGAGGAAATGTTAGCTTGATAGATAATAGTTTTAATTTTGGATCTTCTTAATCACTCTGCACCTGGTAGGAACTTTATATGAACAGATAAGTAGTATCAAGAGACAGATAGAAGTTGATGGGGAGCATTTTTATGTATGAGTATATTTATTTATTTATTTAGAATATTAGGATGAAAGGTGGTTTTTGGTTTTTGGTTTTTTTTTTTAGTTTTGGGTTTGGGTTT
>NDXB01007644.1:13728-39010 GCA_002631895.1 Agapornis roseicollis | reverse complement strand
GTGTTTGGGTTTTTTTTTTTTTTTTGGGGGGGGTTATTGAAGATTTTTTTACTGTTATTTTTTCAGCTTATGAAAGTTAATTTCCTATCAGCAAATTTGGGCTGGCGTTTTAGAGTTGATAGAAGCAGAAATTAAAAAGAAGCCTAACAAACATCATTTCAGTTGATCTGAGGAAACTCACTGTTATAAAAGCAGTTTTAAAAATGGAGTTTTTAATGACAGCTCAGCCTTTGACCTTAAGTCTCTGTCCTCTTTAGTGGTGAGAAGTAAATTACATTTACTAACTTAATCTATAACATGGCACAAATAACTCCATAAATGCTCCATAATTGCGCTGTGATTATATGGTTATTGCTGCACATTGTCAACAAAATGATCACCCTGAGGTCCCATAACTCCAGTGTATGGCACATGGTAATTAGCTAAGAGAGGACTAGGATCTAAGGGACTCTGGAGGAACTCCTTCTGCAAACACACAAGGCAATTAGCATGTTGAATGGACACCTCTAAAGGCAGCAACAATGGGGACTGGAACAGGGAACATGTTTTGAAAAATGTGAGGCATGAACTTAATAGAGGACTAAAAGAATTGCAAGGGGAGAGAAAGAAAAGCAGAGTAATGTCACGATCCAGAGTCTCACAACAAAAGATTCTACACTAACTTGTGCTCTTGTCATTAAGACAAACTTCATATCAAAGGCAAAGAGGACTTCGTCCTGTTAAGAGCTCTCTCCCTTTTATTCTTGAAATAAGTAGTTGTGCAGCTGCAAACAAGGTCGGCTCTCTAGTAAAGCTCAGAAATCTCAAGAGAGCTTTCAAACAAAGATTCCATGATATCTGCAGCATATGTTTCCAGTCTATTTGGCTGTTTAGCCACTGGACCAGCCACAGAGAAGGAGACTATGTTGTCCTGGTGATTAAGCCCAGGATTTTAAGTGTTTTCAGGTTTGGCCATATTTCCCTCCTGCATCTCCACTACAGGCTGAGCTTTGAAGGTGTCTGTGATCTGCATCTTAGTGATAGCCAAAAATAATTTTTATGCACCTTAGGTCATATAATTAGGAGGGCAAATACAACATTAATTATCACTACCTGGCTCCTTTCAGCACAGTGCAGTTTGTTTGAGCCCTGCCTGCAGCAAGGCTAACCGTGCAGATTGGGATCATGGGGCTATAGGTCTTGTACTTTGTCCTAATCTCAGCCCTGTTAAACCTCAGGTTGAGTGTACATGGTTTGTTTGTTGGTTGGTTGGTTTCCAATGTTTTAATTGAGCAATGAGGGTACACAAATTGAAAGTGGAAAACAGTTGCTGTTCTTTCTTACTTGCACAGAACAGGCTGGTATTTTGTCAAAAGTAGAAGAGTTGCTACACCTGGGAGAGCCCTATCTGTATTTAAACACCTTACATGTCCAGAAGTATGCTTCTGAAACTATACCTTTCTCTTACCGATTAGCCCTGATTGGGCTGCTTTTTTTCTCAGTCTTGAAATTCACTATATATAAAACCCAGAAATTCTAGACTCTTAATAGATCTGAGTATTTCTTACCTGCCTGAAGTTAGATTTTGACTCATCTAGGTCTTTTTGTGAATTTAATTATAAATTATTTGCTTAAGGTCATGCGCAAAGGCTGCCGCAGAACAAGAACCTGAACCCATGTCTGCAGTGTCCCAAATTCCTGTCCTAACCACTGACTCATCCTTCCTCCCACACACTATTCCTTACCCCTTGCTGTTCTTGGCATGGCTTCTTCCTGTCCTTGTGCCAAGGGAAGAGGGCACATGGAGGAAAGCCAAGCATATCAGACCCATGCCACTCAAAAACACTCTTTCAGTGATGGGGGCATTTACAGCCACTCTTTCAGGCATATTCTGGTTGCTTTTCCTTGCCTCATTAGCACAAAGCAGCTGGAGTTGAGGCCTTGGCTTGACCCCAAAGTGTGGTCTATGTGAGACTACCGCCAGAATTGAACTGCTTGATTGCTCACTGCAGTGAATTTCCTGGTTGTACTTTTTTATTTGCCTGTTATTTTAATGAGTGGAAATTAAACTTTCACTGGACAAACTACTCCCAGACTATGTATGTTTTCGCCATCAAAATCATCAAATGCTCCTAAAAAATATTTTCCTGCAAAATGGGACTCTCCAACAGGATTGTAACTTTGACAAGTTATAATACTGAGAGCCAAATTCATCCATGCAGTGTATCCACTAACTTCAGCACAAAGCTACAGCAAAGATGAATTGGTCTGGAATGTGTATGTTGAATATTTAATGCAAATACAACACACCATAAGTCCATGTCCTGCAGGTGAAATGTGATTATTGTAATTACACTGCAATTACTGTACAGCTACAGAGTAAATTACCTGATTATTTGCATTCTGTGCTACAAAATATTCTAATTCAGTTTCCAAATCCATGCAAACCTGTTCCCCCTGCATAGGAGCTCCAGGTGTTTTGGTGAGCAGGCATTGCTCTATCATGACAAGATGAAGTTCTAGGACACTCACCCATTTTTTACCCCCTATTCACATGCCCGTGTCCCCTTCCACTTAGCTGTTATGGCTACATTTTAATTGTTAGTACAGAGAGACATTCAAGACATTTGCCTCAGCAAGAGGCCCAAGTGGTGCTGTTGCTAATATATCTATGCTGCAAGCCTTTATGTCTCAAGCACACGGTGGTGCGTATTGTGAGTGCAGCAGTTCAGTGTTTGGAGATACCAACTCCATTTTATTGAACAGGCACACAGGAGAATGGATTATCAACACAGCAGAAGTTATAAACCTACCAGTGATAGTCAAAAAACATGAGACAAAATGTGAGGCCATTTGGGAAGAATGTGGAACTATATAAAGGTTGATTAAAAGGGACCTCTGGAGGTCATCTCTTCTAACTTTCTGCTTAAAACTACCAACACTAGATGAGGTCAGATATAGCTTTGTCTAGACAAGTGCTGGAAACTTCCAAACCCAGAAGTTTCATAACCTCCCTGTGTAAACTATTTCAGTACTGCAATGCCTTCCTGTGGAAAGAGCTTTTCATAGTTCACAACCTGAACTTTCTAAAGTGCAGTGTTTCACCACTACCCCTCACTGTACTGTCTAACACTATTGAGAAGATACTGCCTCTTTCATTGTGGAAACTATCCCTAAAGTAGTTGAGGGCAAAATTAAGGAGTAAGAATTAGACCATGTAAAAGTACACCAGTAGGATGGGGAGTGGCAGGCAGAACAATCTAAAAATAGAAAGATCCTTTCCTTGGTTCCTTGTTTGAATGCAATATCAAGATACAGTATGCATACCTAGATTATACATACACATGTGTCTACACGGAGTACTGTAGTTGGGAGAATGCAGTATAAGGTGAAGAGGCTCCAGACTCTAATTTCTGCTCTGTTGCTACCTGATGCATGACACTGATCAAATCACTTCTCTGCATAACAGGGACAGTGAGGAAAACTTTCTCTATAAACTGCTTTGAGACATAGTAATGAGAAGAGCTAGGTAAAAGTAGTCATATAATAACTGTTGTTATTACATACTATTATGTGTTATATATAATACCCATAAAAATAACACATTTCTAAGAAATCTATCACCAGAGGTCTATAAGTTCCTCCTTTTTTATTATTTATTCTAAGATCGGAGTAAAATGATCACTGTTTATAGAGCAGGTATCATGGATTCCATTCACCCACCTCTTTCCTTCTGTCTGGGAAACTCTCTGAGGTTTTGTTTTCTACACTCTACAGCAAAGGCAATTCAATTAGGACTTCAAGCCAGCCAGAAACTGGGTCTCTAAGGTGCACTTCAGACAGCCTTTTAAGATGGACAGTCTTGCTGAAAAGAATGCCTTTGTTATTAACTTGGGAACACAATGATTCTTCCTGACCCTTTGGACCTTGCTTTTTTTATTGATTAAAGTATGCAGGCTTTTTTTTGTCTTGGGCATATGAACATGAAGGCTGTTTCCTGAGGCAGGACTATTTTTATTGGAAAGATGACATAAACTGTAAAATCATAGTCATAATGATAATTCACACACTACAATCCAAAAAGCTGTGTTTTCATATTTGCTAAGATATATGAACTGTATTTTTTTTATGTCTAAGATAAAGTATCTCTGGTGACTTTCTAGAGATTTCTGAAATCATTCATACCATACAAATAGAACTTTGACATCAAATTACACACAGTGCACATGTCATTAACTCTAAAAGAGGTTTCCTATCACTTTTTGTTATAAGAAGTTCTGTCTTCCTGGTTTCACTAGTATCAGTAGTATGTTGTTTTTCACCACTTTAGATTATTTATTTTATTTTATTTATGTTACAAGAAGTTTTGGGTGAAACAATGTAGCCATTTCTGTTAACAAGTTAAAAGAAGAAAATTTAGGCCACTCTTGGCCATATTAAAAAGAAAGAAATGAAAAGAAACCTCTAAGCCTGAAACCAAAAAACAACAGCAAAATAATGTTAATTTAACATGTATGTATTTGAGAAGCCCTGGACCCTTTACCATTTATAGCACAACACTTTGTGTAACAGTATAATTATAATTGCATTAAGGTTCCTCTCTTCCTCCAAAGGTGACTGATGCACAGGCCTTTCATTTCTCACACTGTCAATGCACACAGAGAGCAATTGTTAGCAGTGTCTTTCTGAATTTTTTGTCTGTCCCCTGAATATTCTGTCCTTTACAATTCCCCCATGACAACTGTCTGATGCATCATTTACTGAAGATTTTCATATTAGGCCTGCAGAGATTAATCAGCACCTGCTAATGCAATTGTTCTCCTTGGCCTTTTGTAATACTTCTGGTAGGACTTCAGGCAAGTAAAATATCTGACAGAAACAAATATTTGTGAAAAGGCACATCTTCATGTAATAAGTACGTGTCATATTGCACATTTATGAATCAGTAAAAGAACAGTCAGTTAATAAATACATTGAGTAATTTGTATTAGTTTTAACATTCCTTCAAAATATTTCTGAATGCATATTTTAATGTGTAAGATGGGATAAATGTTTATAATGGACCAACAGAAATTTGGACATGAGGTAACACATACTTTCTAATTTTCTTTTCAAACTATAGATATGAGGCTATACAAAGTGTATTCTAATATGTTGCTCTGAACCTGAAGATGAGCTCTCTTTTGGCAGACCACCCCATTATCTTATGCATCTGCTTTTCAAAGGTTTCAGAAAATGCAGAATATGTGAAACATACATATTTTGTAAGTAAGCAAGCATCTAGAAATGTTTCAGAGGAATCACAGTCGTTTGGAAGTAGGTGCAAAAGTCGCACAAAATTACATTTAGTCCCAGCAAATAGATACCCAATCTTAGCATTACAACTTATCACACCTGGTTTTGAATATGACATGAATTATGAATATTAGAAATGTTATTTTAAAGTTCTTTAACTCGAAGCCTGATGTATTTTTCAACTCACAGATCAAGCTGTGTGTCTTCATAGAACTGAAAAAGGTTAAACAAGGCTGTTACCAGGTGCTTAGTGCTTTCTTTTTTCCCATATTTTGGTTAATGTTTGTGTCTGTAGTGTAGTGATGGGAGAGTTATCATAAATCTTCAGACACCCTTCTTTCCAAGTTGATTCAGAATTTATGTTCATCTGCCTCTAATGAGATGATTAGAGCTGAATCAGATCAGATTTAATCTGCAGTTAAAATCTGAAGTTATTTTTCCCCCAAAATGAGGTTGTAAAACTAACATCAAGCTTAAACTGTTATGTGTAATTTTTTTCCTCCTTTTTTATTTATTTTTTTTTTTTACTTCAGTATTTCACAATTGCAAAATAAGGTATGTATTTGAACATGGTAAATACTGACATCTGGTTTGCAGCTACTTCTAAACTACACCCGTTGAACTAGAACTGTGTAAGTATACTATTCAGATAGACTGAGAGACACTGTTAAAATATGAATCAAATTTCTCAGAGATCCTTTTCTGAAATTTTATTTATTGACATTTCATTGTCCTCCCAGCTTTGATAATAAGACACCTCTTGCCATGTTACATGTAAATTAATCCAGCTAAGATCTCTACAGACCACACTTACTTTATGTCCACTGGCTGGCAAATGTATCCTAGTATTAATTCCCTTTCTATGGATGACAACTAATATTCAATCATATTAAATTTTAGATATTCCTACCTCTTATTTATCAAACATGTGTTAGTTAGATACTTAAGTCAAGTACCTTCATATAAGAGTCCTACTACTGATGTTGACTTCTTGATTCTCTATTTACCCCCTATTAATCAAAGCCTTCATGACAGATTAACACACTTGAGTTACACCAGCTCTTCCAGCCTGCAAACTTATCTTAAGAACAGCAGATACTGTTCACCAAGTTCAAATGCCATCACATGATGAAGGTTTCTGCCTTCAGGGTTAGATTTTCATCTATGACTTTTAAATGAAATAGCCAGGAACTATTGCAATAGTAATAATATATATACAAACAGGTTATTGATAAAGTTGTTTAAGCTGCTAAGAGTCATGAGTTTCTTGTGCTTTATACACACAAGTTACTGTAGCTAATAGTTCAAAAAGGGAGGGTGTATACCAGGAACAATAGTCTTTCAGAGCAAGAGACAGATTTTACCATCTTTCTGAAGCCAGGCTTGCGCTCACATCGTGGCACCCTAATAGCTTTAAAAGCACAATGACTTTATTGTTCAGACAACTTATAAAACCTGGCCATCAAATCACAATCTCTTGAATCCATGTGAATTCTCCATGATATAGAGTGCCAGTCTACGAGTTCTTGCTAGAACAACTGATTGCAAGGTCATAGCCTTAGAAACCATGGTCTTCACAAATGAACGTCTAATGAAATAGCCCAAATAGCCAATAGCCAAAGTAACTATATTTAATGGTATTCTTTCTGAAACATTTCCGGCATATTATATTTAGAAGCATATAGAACTTGTATACAATAGCTTACCCAGTGAAATATTATTAGTTTTCATATCTATAACTTTTATTGTTTTATCTTTGACAAACTCTGAAATAGTACACTAGTGACATTTTTAGAAATTAGCCTTCTGCGTTTAAAGTCTACTCATCATTTTTATCTATCATTGTTCTGGAAATGTCGCATTGATTTTATCCTCTTTGCATCCAAAAACACAAATAATAGCCTGACACTTCAAAATCAGCTGTCACTCTTGGACAGAGTGAAAATAAATAAAAGGACAATTTTCTTGAAGGACAGGAGAGAGGGAGAAAAAAAAAATCCGAAGAGTGAAAGAGAGAAAGGAAGCTTTATATCTTTCTGGCAACACTGACAACCAAAATAACAGGAATCATAACTTTTTTTGTGCTCTCCTACCAGTATTATAAGAACAGTAATTGTGATGCTGATTAATGAAAATGCTTGCAAACATGTCTTAAGAATATTAGTTTTAAATTCTTCTATGGATGAAGGAAATAGGAACAAAAATGAAAAATGCAGACTATATGTCCTCTTCTCCCAACCACAGTACTGTGTTAACAGAAACCTTAAACTAAAACTCTAGCCTACCTGAATCTTGCAGGAATTTTTGTCAGTGACCTCACCATATCCATTATTTCTCATACAATGATAGCCAGTGTGTGCTGGCCATTCAAAGAAGATGGGGATGAACCAAGAGGTTCTCTAGAAGTTGGGTTTGTCAGAGGCCTCAATGAAGTTACTGTATTTTTGTACCAATGAAGGTACTATATTTTTGGTGGCATTGAATGGTGGATCAGTTACTTGTACCCACATCCAGATCGGTAGTGTAATAGGAAAGTAAGGGGATGAGGACCTAAAATCAAAAGAAAAAGAAAGTTTGGCTGTCCATATACAGGTGATAATCGTCGAAGTGTCTAAAGAGTTTCAAAGTCCAAGGCAGGTTAGGAAGGAAATCACTAAAGAAATACTGTCTGAGGCATATGGAAAGAGACAGAATAGGTTTGCTGATATTGATTTAAATTCACAACCAATTATCTAGCAGAAAATTTAGGATATTTTTGTTCATATATTTTAAAAAAAAAAATGCAGATTATGTCAGTGAGGAAGAAAATCCATTGAGTTTTTAGTCTGTTATCAGGACTTCTTAGACCCTTTAAAAAACTTCCTCCCTTATCGTAAGTACTTATTTGCCTCACAATATGTGACAGTGTTCACTATGACAATTTGCCTCTTCAGCAAAAAATCTCATTTTTCCGTATCACTTAGGTCCCACCCAGTCCCCTGTTTCCTCCTGTCCTGGGTTCAGCAGTTGCAGTCAGTTTTTCTTCTCTTTAGTAGCTGTGTTTTGACTTAACCCGGGAACAAGGCTGATAGATGGTTTTGNCTGGGTTCAGCAGTTGCAGTCAGTTTTTCTTCTCTTTAGTAGCTGGTGTTTTGACTTAGCCCGGGAACAAGGCTGATAAGGCCGATGTTTTTGGTTGTTGCTGAGCGATCCCTGCCCTGACCAAGGACTTTGTGAGCCTCATGCTCTGCCAGGGAGGAGGGGAAGCCGGGAGGAAGGAGGGACATGACTGTACTGACAGGACCAAACTGACCAAAGAGGTATTCCATACCATAGCACATCATGCCCAGGATGTAACTGAGGGGATCCAGAAGGTCTAGCTCTCTCGGGGTGGTTGTAAGAGGTGGTCGGTCAGCACTCAGTTGGTGGGGTGTCGTGAGTTATCTGTTGTGGTTGATGGGATGCTGTATTCTTTTCCTTTGTCGTTATTATTATTGGTGGTAGCAGCAGTGATTTGTGTTATACCTTAGTTACTGAACTGTTCTTATCTCAACCTGTGGGAGTTGCATTCTTTTGATTCTCCCCCCATCTCTCTGGAAGCAGGGGAGGGCAAGAAAGGGGGGTTGAGTGAGTGAACAAGCTGCGTGGTTGGTTGGGTTTAAACCACGACACCTCCTACTTACCAAACAGAGAGCAGCTTAAGCATTAGTTAACTCAATTTTATAAATACTAGGTGGCTATCAGGTCCAAATGCTTTTTTGGGAAGGGAAGGAAAGAAAAGGAAACAGTTAAACATGCAGACAATACAATCAAATATGCTGGCTTTTCTTTGCAAACTTGGGAATAATTTCCACTATGACACAAATATGATTTCAATTTAGCGTTTCATCCTTACTCAGCAAAGCATATAAACACCCACATAATTTTAAGCAAGTGCTTAAATCCTATTCCAGTGGCACTTAATCAGGCACTAAAGTTAAGTATGTGTTTAAATGCTTTGATGATTTGAAGCCTAAACAATGAGCAAAGTAATGCCTTACTGAGATTACACTGGACCAAGATATAATGTTTACTGAAAAAGGGACATGATGGTACAACTCAAGCCATTTCATGGTGAAAGGAGGGACTTTGGATTGCTTATGTGGTTTTCTACAGTCTTTCACCTTCATTAAAACAAAATAACACAAAAGGAAGGAAAAATATCCTTGAGAAAAATTCAAAGCTATAAATAAATAATGAAGCATACAATATTTTAATCTATAATCACAATTTATAGAGGTAGTGGACACTGCAATAGAAATGTGTTCATCTGTCGTGTACATGAACATAAGGCCATGTCATGAACCATGAGCCTATAAAACAGGATCATAACAGGAAGAAAGCTTTAATGTACAAATTATTAATATTAGGATATAATATTGAAAGGTTTTGGTTTGTGTTTTTTCTTTTCTTGAATTGAACATTGTGTGTATAGCCAAGTGACATTTTATCTCCTTCACTACTGATGAAATTTTTAAGTGTTCTTATGTGAAAAGAATATTTAGGAAAGTATTCGGTGGTAATATGTTTGTGCCTCCTACTCAGTTCAGTAATGAAACAGTTAATTTTAAAATCCAAATATATTTTATATTGATGAGAAAACAGCTGTATGAGGCATGCTTGTATCTGCAGGACAGTAACACCTTGACTGATTTAGTATCTATTCTTATGTTATAGCTTGAGGATATTGAAGAAACAAACGTATTATATTGTTGAAAATGAGAATTTTGAAAATACTGAATAAAGGATAAGAACACTTATAAACTTGACCAGTAGGTCAAAGGAGGTGATCCTGCCCCTCTACTCTGCTCTCGTGAGACCTCACTTGGAGTATTGTGTGCAGTTCTGGTGTCCTCAACATAGAAAGGACATGGAGCTGTTGGAACAAGTCCAGAGGAGGGCCACAAGGATGATCAGGGGACTGGAGCATCTCCCATATGAAGACAGGCTGAGAGAGTTGGGGCTGTTCAGCCTGGAGAAGAGAAGACTGCATGGGGACCTCATAGCAGACTTTCAGTATCTGAAGGGGGCCTATAGGGATGCTGGATAGGGGCTCTTCATTAGGGACTCTAGTGACAGGACAAGGGGTAATGGGTTCAAACTTAAACAGGGGAGGTTTAGATTGGATATAAGGAAGAAATTCTTTTCTGTTAGGGTGATGAGACACTGGAATGGGTTGCCTAGGGAGGTTGTGAGTGCTCCATCCCTGGCGGTGTTCAAGGCCAGATTGGATGAAGCCTTGGGTGACATGGTTTAGTGTGAGGTTTCCCTGCTTATGGCAGGTGGGTTGGAACTAGATGATCTTAAGGTCCCTTCCAACCCTAACTATTCTATGATTCTGTGATTCTATGATAAAGGAACATACACATGTTCCTTTATGTTCAGGGCATATACTTGTCAGTAACTGGAAGGGTTAGCATGAGTTTATGCAGTTTGACTATACCACCAGCCTTTGTTACAGAATATTTTGCTCTCCTAAAACCACCAGTGATTGACACTGGTAGGCTAAGTATACCACTGGCAGAGATCTTTTCCAAACTGTTTGATGTCTTCAGACCAGGCATACCAAAATAATGCACTGCAGAATCCAGTTGAAATAGCATGCAAAGTTTGTTATATGTACCTAGATGTGTGTAACTCCCTCTGCATTCCTGTGAGAAACTGCAGCTTGTCTATATTATATTATATATCCTATTATTCTTCCATTCTCTTGGGAAGGATCTTAAGCATAACCACATTTAAACTCACAGTTAGAACCTGTTCTCAGTGAGTGGGCCTTAAAAAGTTTCACATCAGCATTTAATTTAAAAAGAAAAAAGAAAACAAGCAAGCTAACAAAAAAAAAAAAGAGAAATCTTGTTATGGACAAGATCACTGAGGCACAGACTGTCTCTTCCTTTAGTTTTATGTTGCACTCAAAAGAACAGAGGTTCCATATTTGAGATCAGCCTTTGCTACTATACTAATTAACATCAGAAAATTAGGAGCATTTGAAAATGTCAGGCATCTTGTCTGTGTGCTTTTTCCATTCATACATTGCTGATATTCATAGGGGAAGCAAATGAAGCTGAAGAACTATGAGATTTCTTCTTGAATATCGCACAGAGGCTCAAACTTCATAAAGGAATTATCTTAATCATAACATCAAAGGAAAGGGCTTGAAATATGATCTCAGATGATAACTCTGATGGAGAGAAATATAGCATAAATCTCTTGGTACTCAAGCCTTGGAACTTACAGCAATGACTCCATATCTCAGGCTCTAGAAGGAATAATAATTACTATTTGGCAATTTATCAAAGTGAGGGTTCCACTGGAGGGAACATTATATTCAATTTGGGAGTTGAAATTACACAACTAGTGTTATTTATAACAGCACAAAGCAGGAAAGGTATGCAAGGAAAGTGATGGACCAAATCTGCAGTAAAAGTGAAGAACTCATAACAACTTAGCAAACCAACCTTCTCCTTTTCCAGTTATTACCTTAAAATTCTTTAGCAGAAAAATCTCTCTAGTATGCTGACCCAGCTCAGCAGCTAGTAGCAGAAGATAAAGCCTGGAAAACTAGAATCACTGTTGTACTTCTTTCTAGATCTATACATGGGTTTTCTGGGTATAACTCCTGCATTTGTCTCTTTGGCTATATCATAATAGAATATTTAATTGTCTGAAGAGAATTATATCTTCAGTAACCTTAAAAAAAGCTAGGATGATTGGACACATTAAAATATGGTTAAAAGGGTGGTGTCATAATCACGGGTTTGGGTGTCTTGAACACAGGACCCAAGTTAGTAGGCCAGGTCTACTGGGGGATGGTGGACATGCTCTGATAAAGAAGAGGAAGAATGGTTTTGGTAGGAGGCTTGCCAGACTTGTTAAGGATGCTTTAAACTACATGTGTTGGGGGAGAGGAGCATCATTCCACCCCAACAAACCCAGTCAATTGCCAGCACCTATAAAAACTGCTCAGAGCAATGTAGTGATATTCCATCCACTCCAGACAATGAGCTGGCATCATTTGGAGCTTGGCTCAGATGCCTCAGTACAAATGACTGTAGCACGGGGGGAAAAAAAGAGGGATTAGACATGTGTGCCTGTCTACAGGTGTATGACATAATAGACATCACAGAAACATGGTGGGATGGCTCCTATAACTGGAGTGTTGGAGTGGAAAGTTACAGGCTTTTTAGAAAAGACAGGTCTGGCAGGCGGGGGAAGGNGGGGGGGGGGGGGGGGGGGGGGGGGGGGGGGGGGGGGGGGGGGGGGGGGGGGGGGGGGGGGGGGGGGGGGGGGGGGGGGGGGGGGGGAGGGGGGGGGGGGGGGGGGGGGGGGGGGGGGGGGGGGGGGGGGGGGGGGGGTGGTGTTGGTATTTATGTTAGGGATAGCCTGGGGAATATGGAAATCTCTCTTGGGACAGGTAAGCAGTTAACAGAGAGTTTGTGGGTCAGGGTTAAAGGAAGAACAGTGATGGAAGACGTAACTGTGGGGATCTGCTACAGACCACCTGATCAAGAGGGCTCTGTGGATGAAGCACTCTACAGACAAATACGAAGAGCCTCACATGCAAAGTCCCTTGTTCTCATGGGGGACTTCAACCACCCAGACATCTGTTGGAGTGATGGTACGGCCCAGCACAAGCGATCCAGGAGGTTCCTCGATTGTGTGGAAGACAGCTTCCTTCTGCAAGTAATAGAGGAGCCAACAAGGAGAGGTGCCCTGCTTGACCTCATGTTCACCAACAGGGAAGGGCTCATTGGAAATGTGATGCTTCAGGGCAGCCTTGGATACAGCAATCACAGGATGGTCGCACTCGAGATCCCCAGGAGAGTGAGAAGAGTGTGCAGCAAACTCACTACTGTGGACTTCGACAGAGCAGACTTTGGCCTCTTGAGGAACCTGTTTAGTAACGTTCCATAGGATATAGCCCTAGAGATCAGGGGGTCCCAAGACTGTTGAATGATACTCAAAGATCAACTACTGCAAACTCAGGAGTGTTGCATCCCAACTAGACAGAAGTGCAGCAGGAGGGCCAGGAGACTTCCTTGGATAAATAAGGAGCTGCTAACAAGGAGCTGCTAATGAAACTTAGATTGAAAAAAGAGGCTTATAAAAGGTGGAAGAAAGGACAGGTGGCCTGGGATGAATACAGTGATGTTGTCCAGGAAGCTAGGGACCAGGTGATGAAAGTTAAGGCCCAGTTAGAACTAAACTTGCCTAGGAATGTTAAGGATAAAATGAAGGGATTCTATAGGTACACTGTTAATAAAAAGACAGACTAGGGATTATGTAGGTCCCCTCCAGAAGCTAACAGGTGAACTGGCTACACAGCATTTCGAGAAGGCTGAGGTTCTGAATTACTTCTTTGCCTCGGTCTTCAATGGGAAGGACTCTGACAGCACCATCCAAGTCTTGGAAGGCAGATGAAGGGACTGTGAGAATGAAGACATTAAGACCACTGTAGGAGAGGATCTGGTTGGAGACCATCTTAAGAACCTGAACGTGCACAAGTCCATGGGACCTAATGAAATCCATCCATGGGTCCTGAAGGAGCTGGCGAATGACATTGCTAAGCCAATGTCCATCATATTTGAAAAATCATGGCAGTCAGGGGAAGTTCCTGTTGAGTGAAGAAAGGGAAATATAACTCCCATTTTCAAGAAGGGGAGAATGGATCATCTGGGGAATTACAGACCAGTCAGTCTCTCCTCTGTGCCTGGCAAAATCTTGGAGCAGATTCTCCTTGAAGGCATGCTAAGGCACATGAGAAACGATGAGGTGCTTGGTGGCAGCCAACATGGCTTCACTAAGCGGAAGTCCTGCCTGACAAGTTTGGTGGCCTTCTATGATGAGGCTACGGAACTGCTGGACAGGGGTAGAGCAGTTGAAGTCATCTACCTGGAATTCTGCAAAGCATTCGACTCTGTCCCACACAACATCCTTGTCCCTAAATTGGAGAGGCATCAATTTGATAGATGGACCACTTGGTGGATAAAGAACTGGTTGGATGGCCACACGCAAAGAGTTGTGGTCAATGGCTCAATGTCCCGCCTGAGACCAGTAGCGAGTGGTGTCCCTCAGGGATTGCTGTTGGGACTTGTCTTGCTCAACATCTTTGTTGCTGTTATGGACAGTGGGATTGAGTGCACCCTCAGCAAGTTTGCCGATGACACCAAGCTGTGTGGTTCGGTGGATACACTGGAGGGAAGGAATACCACCCAGAGGGACCTTGACATACTTGTGAGGTGGGTTGATGCCAACTTCACGAAGTTTAACTGTAACAAGTGCAAGGTCCCACACCTGGCTTGGAGCAATCCCAGGCACAGGTACAGGTTGGGCAGAGAAGAAATATATAGAGCAGCCCTGCAGAGGAGGACTTGGAGGTGTTGGTTGATGAGAAAATGAACATGAGCTGGCAATGTGCTCTCACAGCCCAGAAAGCCAAGTGTATCCTGGGCTGCATCAAAAGGAGCGTGACCAGCAGGTCCAAGGAGCTGATCCTGCCTCACTTGGAGTACTGTGTGCAGTTCTGATGCCTTCAACATACAAAGGACATGGAGCTGTTGGAAAAAGTGCCGAGGAGGGCCACAAGGATGATCAGGGGACTGGAGCCTCTCCCATACGAACACAGGCTGAGAAAGCTGGGGCTGTTCAGCCTGGGGAAGAGAAGGCTGCATGGAGACCTCATAACAGCCTTCCAGTATCTGAAGGGGGCCTATAGGGATCCTGGGAAGGGGCTCTTCATTAGGGACTCTAGTGACAGGACAAAGGGTAATGGGTTCAAACTTAAACAGGGGAGGTTTAGATTGGATATAAGGAAGAAATTCTTTTCTGTTAGGGTGGTGAGGCGCTGGAATGGATTGCCCAGGGAGGTTGTGAGTGCTCCATCCCTGACAGTGTTCAGGGCCAGGTTGGATGAAGCTTTTGGTGGCATGGTTTAGTGTGAAGTGCCCCTGCCTATGGCAGGTGGGTTGGAACTAGACGATCTTAAGGTCCTTTCCTACCCTAAGTATTCTATGTTATTCTATGTAATTCTAACTGTAGAGTCAAAATTAGATATGTGATTAAAAGCATGCATTCTCTATTGGAAGCAACTTGAAGAGTTACTTTAGAAAATTACTGCCCTTGTTTAACACACGGACCTGATTGCTATTTTACAGAAAATATGAATTAAGGTTGGATAACTTAGATTCCCTTATATCTCCTGCTTCAGCTGTCATTTGCAAGTCAGAAGGAATATATACATGGCCTGTAACCTGTAGGATTTGTCTTCTCTGACAGACAACTTTCATGCGGACTCATTAGTTTAGTTACCTCTTACATCAAAGGTAAAGAGATCATTGATCTCAGGTGCTTCTAGGAAACTTTGGAGAAGCCTCTGAGCAACCTATTGAGAGTCAATTTAGAGTTTTTAGGAAACTGGACCAGTTTGGTCTCTTCTGACCTAAATTGAAGTGTACATTTCCATTGTTTATAAATGGAACCTGGTGTGCCCAGCTCAATTACAGACATCTGCACTGGTTTAGGTGAATCTCATACCATGACTCAATAAGAGTGGAATAATTTCTTTGTATATGTTAGGCCACTGCTTATGTGAACCTAAAGAACATATAAACATACATATATATCTCAGTTTGAAAAGACGTATAATGAAGATAAGTCTACCTTTTTTTGTGTAGGTTGTTTAAGACAGGGTGTGTCTTCTTTACTATGCCTAGCAACTTGAGGTTTCAGAGGTAATATCTTGTGGAAGACTCATGTTAAGTAAGCTAATAATCAATTAAACAAATTTGAATAGTATGTTTTATATGTGACATTGGATCATCTAGACAAGAATGCCTTAAAACTCTGCAGTGGATAGCTGAAACAGAGGCAGGAATGACACAGTGAATTTATCTTTGCATTAATACATTTAGTTCACAAATTTCTTGAATATTTGTTTAGTCTCAAGGATAACCAGTGCAATTCCCAGACTGATACATGAATTACTGCAAAAATGTTTAGGCAGTGTTATGTTTTATGAACCAGACCCCTGGGCTGTTCAGTATGGGTTAAACCAAGGACAGACTGTTTTTCATGACAGAAATTTTAAGGTATCTATTATGAACCCATGACCATCAAATTACTCACTGTTTGTCATACCATTTTTAATTTACATGGTGCAAGGGGCTTAAATGTCAGCATCTCTGTTATAACTTAGATTCCAGTGTCTTTAATTAATGTTTCATGTTCATGTTATGGTTATTTAGAATTTGCTGAAACCCCAAGAGTCATAAATTTCTTTTACAAGTCTTTGTGGTATGAACTTTAACAAAACAGCTATAAAGAGGTAGTAGGAATGAACAGCGCATCACATAAAGCAGAGCAAAGAAGGAGGAAAGGTGGGAATAAACTCCAGACAGATTAAAAGATTTCATCTTTTTTAGAATTGTGTTTGTGATTATTTTGTTGTTTTCTTCAAAAAACAGGGAGGTGAAGGGTAAGAGAGAAGTAAATTTTGTATAAGATGTTTCACATAGCTTTTTGTCTCTTTTCCTTATTCACACTGGGGTTAAATTAATATTTCTGAGGAATGTCTGGCTAACTAAATGTGAAAGGAGTCCGTCTACTCACATGCAATATTCCTGTGTTTATTATCCTGATATTATCCTGATATATGCATGTCTGGACTCCTTTAGTTAGTCATATAACCATTTGTATTAATTTGGTCATACAGCTATGAAGAACAAAATGATGTTGAGTGTGGGGAAATTCTCTCTCTTAGTTTTCATCTGTGAATATGAAGGCACATTACAAAGGTAGAATAAACTTAGGACTCTAAAAAAAGTCAATGAAGCAATATAAGTGGTAGTAGAAGATACTCAGCTTTCAAATGCAGCCTCCTTAAATCAGCAGCAAGCTTGACTTCCTGTTCTTGGTTGTTCAGATCTCATTTTCTTCTGGATCACACTAGTAATCAACAGAAGTTTAAGTAGGAAACTGTAATCAGGAATAATTATATATTTAATGTATAGGAAACTATAAATGGACTTCAGAATACAAAAGAGCTGTTATGAAGTGTGCATCAAAAGTAAATTGAAAAAACTACAGTATGACTAAGAAAAGTAGTACCAAAGGTGTAACAGATTGAAATTGAGGCTGATAAATTCTCATATCAGTGAGAAAGATGCTTTCTTGTCAAGACTAAGCTGAAAAAAGAAAGAGAAATATTGGCAGAGCTATCTAAGGTTCAGTGCTGGATTATGAGAACCCTTTAAGAGAAGCTCAAAATGCTGTACATGTTTTCTGCTGACACAGAAAGTAAAGACGGAATTATACTTACCAAAAGTTCAGAGACTTAGATCTCCAATGAAATACCAAAGTTTCTCTGAACCACTCTGGGGTTTAAGAGTGTGGTGTCATGACGGATGCATTTATGTATATGTGTTAATACAGAAGAAGAACAGGAATAAACTGTTTTACACATTTGTCAAAATCATAGAATCATAGAATTGTTTGGGTTGGAAAGGAACTTAAGATCATCTAATTCCAACCCTTACCATGGGCAGGGACACCTTACAATAGATCATATCACACAAGGCTCTGTCTAGCCTGGCCTTGAACTTGACTAGGGATGTGAAAGATAACAGGAAGGGATTCTATAGGCACATTGTGAATAAAACACAGACTAGGGATTATGTAGGCCCCCTCCAGAAGCTAACAAGTGAACTGGCTACACAGCATTTGGAGAGGGCTGAGGTTCTGAACTACTTCTTTGCCTCGGTCTTCAATGGCAAAGGCTCTGACTGCACCACCCAAATCTTGGAAGGCAGATGAAGGGACTGTGAGAATGAAGACATTAAGACCACTGTAGGAGAAGATCTGGTTGGAGACCATCTTAAGAACCTGAACATGCACAAGTCCATGGGACCTGATGAAATCCATCCGTGGGTCCTGAAGGAGCTGGCGAGTGAAGTTCCTAAGCCACTGGCCATCATATTTGAGAGATCATGCAAATCAGCTGAAGTTCCCAAAGACTGGAAAAGGGGAAATAGAACCCCCATTTTCAAGAAGGGGAGAATGGATCATCTGGGGAATTACAGACCAGTCAGTCTCTCCTCTGTGCCTGGCAAAATCTTGGAGCAGATTCTCCTGGAAGGTACTCTAAGGCACATGAAAAACAATGAGGTGCTTGGTGGCAGCCAGCATGGCTTCACTAGGCGGAAGTCCTGCCTGACCAATTTGGTGGCCTTCTATGATGAGGCTACGGAACTGCTGGACAGGGGTAGAGCAGTTGAAGTCATCTACCTGGAATTCTGCAAAGCATTCGACTCTGTCCCACACAACATCCTTGTCCCTAAATTGGAGAGACATCAATTTGATAGGAGGACCATGTTGGATAAAGAACTGGTTGGATGGCTGCACACAGAGTTGTGTTCAATGGCTCAATGTCCCGCCTGAGACCAGTAGCGAGTGGTGTCCCTCAGGGATTGCTGTTGGGACTGGTCTTCCTCAACATCTTTGTTGCTGATATGGACAGTGGGATTGAGTGCACCCTCAGCAAGTTTGCCGATGATTCCAACCTGTGTGGTTCGGTGGATATTCTGGTGGGAAGGAATACCACCCAGAGGGACCTTGACATACTTGTGAGGTGGGTTGATGCCAACTTTATGAAGTTTAACTGTGACAAGTTGCCCTGGATTCAGCAGTAGCAGTCATTTTTGAACTTTCTTATTAGATTGTGAAGTGCTGTGTTTTTGATTTTTGGCCTGGGAACAGTGCTGCTAACACTGATGTTTTTAGCTACTGCTCAAATGTTTAGTCTGACCAAGGACTTTGTGAGTCTCATGCTCTGCCAGGGAGGAGGGGAAGCCGGGAGGAAGCAGAAACAGGACACCTGACACAAACTAGCCAAAGATGTATTCCATAACACAGCACATCATGCCCAGGATGTAACTGAGAGTAACCAGGTTCACTGGTAACTTCACTGGCATCCGATTCACTGCTCGGTTGGGCTGGGTATCAATGGGTGGTATTGTATTCTGTTCCTTTGTTATTTCTCATTATTATCATTGGCGATAGCAGTAGTGAGTTTGTGTTATACCTTAGTTACTGGGCTGTTCCTATCTCAACCCATGAGAGTTACATTCTTTTGATTCTCCTCTTCATCTCTCCGGGAATGAGGCGAGAGAGGAAGAATGGAAGATAGTGAGAGAGAGGGCTGCATGGCTGACTTGCGGCCTGGGCTTCAATCATGACACAAGTGCAGGGTCCTACACCTGGGTCAGAGCAATCCCAGGCACAGCTACAGGTTGGGCAGAGAAGAGATACAGAGCAGCCCTGCAGAGGACGACCTGGAGGTGTTGGTTGATGAGAAAATGAACATGAGCTGGCAACGTGCTCTCACAGCCCAGAAAGCCAACCGTACCCTGGGCTTCATCAAAAGGAATGTGTCCAGCAGGTTGAAGTAGGTGATCCTGCCCTTCCACTCTGATCTTGTGAGACCTCACTTGGGGTATGTTGTTTCAGGGGACAGGCTTTGACAATCAACTGAGATCTATGCATGTATCTTCATCCATTCCAGTGCAGCTACATCAATATCACAGAATTGCCAGGTTGGAAGTGACCTCTAAGATCATCAAGTCCAACCCATGCCCTACACCTCAACTAAACCATGTCATCAAGTGCCATATCCAGCCTCTTTTTAAACACATCCAGGGACGGTGACTCCACCACCTCTCTGGGCAGACCACTCCAATATTTTATTATTCTTTCTGTGAAAAACTTCTTCCTAATATCCAACCTGTACCTTCCTTGGTGCAGTTTGAGACTGTGTCCTCTCGTTCTGTCCATTGCTGCCTGCTGAAAGAGACCAACCCCCACCTGTCTACAACCTCCTTTCAAGAAGTTGTAGAGAGTGATAAGGTCACCTCTGAGTCTCCTTTTCTCCAGGCTAAACAACTCCAATTCTCTCAATCTCTCCTCATAGGGCTTGTGCTCCAAGCCCCTCACCAGCCTCGTTGCCCTCCTTTGGACGCGCTCAATCATTCCCACGTCCTTCTTAAACTGAGGGGCCCAGAACTGGATACAGTACTCAAGGTGCAGCCTCACCAGCGCCAAGTACAGGGGAAGAATAACCTCCTTTTTTCTGCTGGCCACACCATTCCTAATACAGGCCAGAATCCCATTGGCCTTCTTGGCCACCAGGGCACATTGCTGACTCATGTTCAGCTGGCCGTCAACCAATACCCCTAAGTCCCTTTCTGCCTGTACACTGTCCAGCCACACTGTCCCCAACTTGTAACAATGCAGAGGGTTTTTGTGGCCAAAATGCAGGACTCGGCACTTAGACTTATTAAATTTCATCTTAAATATACATCAACATGGCATATGATTCATAGAAATCAACATTGCATGGCTGCTAATTGTAAACTATACCACTGAAGTCAACACAGTTACTCTAATGTGAAGTCTATTTACAATCAGTTGTATAAAATTGCAGTAGAATTTTTGCAGATGTCAAAATTCCATTTGCATTTTGCTTCTAACTCATACNCCACTGAAGTCAACACAGTTACTCTAATGTGAAGTCTATTTACAATCAGTTGTATAAAATTGCAGTAGAATTTTTGCAGATGTCAAAATTCCATTTGCATTTTGCATTTGCATTTTGCTTCTAACTCATACATTTCCTACAGAGGATCCCACCTGTAAAGACTCTTCCTATGAACAGTCACTGCCTAGAGACTTTGGGAGATCTTTGGAGTTCTTTTGGCTCAAATGATGTGAATATCCTTCTGCAGATTACATTTGTTTGTCACCCATGCAAAGGGTTTGGTCAAGTTTTAGTTAGTGACAAATGGAGTCATTCAATTCAGCTCTCAACTTGTTCTAAGCTAGTACAAAAGCATTCAACCTCTCTTCTGTTGACTTTCCTGCCAACACTTTCCACAAGTTTCTCATTTCCCATACTCAACCTTGCAAAACCTTGATTATTTCCTGTTAATCATGTTTCTTCATACAACAAACTGAAAATACTCCCTGAGACTCTGGAGGACAAGGAACTTGGTCATTCACAGTTGTAAACAAATTCCAAAGGGCTTGAGTGCTGCCTATGAAGGCTTCTGAGTATTCATAAGTATGATTGCTCACTAATGGGACTCACTGCCTGTACAAAATTCGGGGATTGGAGGGAGAAGGGAGAAATGAAGAAAGAAAACCCCTATGAAATAAAGAGTGACTGGGGGGCACAGGATAGAAAAACTGCTTGTTAAAAGGAAAAGAAGCCATCCAAATAAAATTCCAATCTTGGTGTAAGGAAAAGGGTGGGGGGGAAGGAAGAAAAATGAAAAAGAGAAAAGGATTTCTTTTATTCTCTTCAGAATAGCTCAATACCAAAGCATTTCCAGAGACTGCTACCATGCCTCAAGGGATTGCAAATGCCTTCAATCATCATTCCCATCCATTGAAATCTGCATTAGACAGTACAGAGAGAAAACTGGGGGAAGACAAAAATGAAACAAAACAAAACCAAAGCATAGCCCTTCAAAGAAAAGACTGGTTTTTCTTTTTTTTTTCCTGCAGTTCAAAGGAATGATGTGTCCCTAAAACAAACCAATTTTCTCTGCCTACATGTACCACACATACGCACAGTTACACACACACTAACACAGACTTCTGGTCCTGTCGTAGGCATCCACTTTCTGAATAACCATTTCTGTAAGTAAACAAGCTGCTCCAACTGCAGCATAAAATGAGCTTAATAACAACTGAGATCAAAACGAGCCAAGATAGTAAGGGATAATAGTGGGGGATCATTCCTAAGACTGTTTGCCCCTGAAGGGAGAATTATTATTATGACCTTGTACCACCGAGCGGGCATGTGCTCCTAGCTGGATCAAATGTAGGCCTTGGCAAAGCTCTCTGCCTGGGAATGTGGTTGCAATATCTAGTTTTTAACGCTACTGGAAGTGTTGCTATGGGCGCTAAGGCACAGGAGCCAAATACAGGGGAAGAGAAATAATGAAAAATGCTGATTAGGAGCTCAGAGAAAGGAATGGAACATTTGTGCTCAACAATAAAATGTAATGCTCTGTTAATCTGTTTCTTGGCTGCCTGTAGTCCATAGGCTTTTTAATATACTTTTTTGTATGTTACTATATAGGTTATTTAATACATTTTCCTCTACAGGATATTTAATATCCTCCTTTATTCCCTGTCTAGCCACCTACATATGCCCTTCTCAAAAAGCCCACAGTCTTTTCAAATGCCTTTGGTTGAGTCTAGTGTGCACTCATGCTCTTGGAAAAATAAAGCAAACTCCCAGGCTGACTGCTTGAGAGAGCAGATATTAATTTGCAATTTTAGCTATGCTACAGACCAAAGAAAATGTTTCCTTCTATGAGAGCTTTCTTTTACATCGTTTGCCTTAGTAACCTTCAGCCTTTTCCCACTGACTTATGGTAGTTAAGTACCTACAATGTATTGTCAGTGATGCCCAGTACACTGTGAACTTAATAAAAACAGACAAACACAAAGCTTTCTGATTTCTACCACTTTCTTTTTAGCCAATGGGAACATTGTGACATCATGATTCATTCCCAAATTTTTGACACTGAAAAAGCCCCTATAGTTGACATGAAAATGTTCCTGAATCCACACTTGTTTAATTGTTTAAAGAACAAAGGAATCTCTTGAAGTTGAATATCATCTTTTAATCAGAACTGTTATGCACTTGCACACTGTACTGTTTGTGTTGTTACGTGTTTTTGTTTCCATCCTGGAAAACTTTAATCTATGACAGAGTCAATTTTGCATCTGTCAAGTTTGTGCCCCCTCTAGCACATCTTTCATTAACTCCTTGGCCTTCCATGACTAGACTCCTAATCATTATGTTATAAAAATCCAATGTTAAAAATAAATACTTATTTTTTTTATTTTTTTTATATTTTTTTAACTGAACTTATCCCAAGCTAAAGTACAACCAGAGCATAGCTCTTGACAAAACAACTGATATTCACCCAAGCTGGGTATCTGCCCAGGAATTTTAAATAAATAGAGTAGTATTACTTATTTTATATAAATACACACACACACACACCCCATCATAAAAATGCACATGCATATAAATGATGTAAAGGCCAAGGAAACTTAAACTGTCATTAAAGTAAATGGGCAAAGTTCTTCCTCTAGCTTTAGCAAAGTCTGCATTCCACTACAAGGTTAGTTTTCAGTAAACAGGGAAAACCTAGTGAGAACAGATAGTTTCAACCCTATCTATGTCATTAAAAATGGAAGGAATTTTTCTTCTTGCTTAGTAGTGTTTTACATTAATTGAGACAGTCTTGGAAAATAGTTAGATGTACTTCTGAGAGTTTTAAGCAAAAATTCTCCTAATGTTTCTTCTACTCTGACATGTTTTAGTCATAAACTGCTGAAGCATACCATCCATTAATATGCAGATCTACGTGAATTCCTCCTAATTCTCCTGAGCTGAAGATCTGGTCCAGTGGCATTTTGCACCTGCAAAAATTGTGCTGGAAAATTATTCTATTAAATTACACCAGAATCAAGACCTTTGGAGCTGTAAATAAGGGAGGTCAAAACAGACGAAGCAGGAAGAGGAAGAAGAAGCTAGAAACACACAGGGAAGAAAACCTCATCCATTCTTCTGAGCAGATGCATGTGTGTGGAAACAGAAACAATAACCTGTCTAGCTAATCTGGCCTTCGAAACAGGAAGCACTATAGATTAGGCATGAAACCAAAACCTGATACTTTTCCAAAGGAATGAGATTGCTTTAGCATTCAGCATGGGCAGGGCCATATTGAGAACACTTAAAACCCTATTCTCCTCAAATGCTTAACCAGCCTCCCTCCACACCCATTTTGAACAGGGAGTGGAGAGAGGGGAAGGAACAGAGGGGAAGGCGAGACACACTAATGCAATGCAATGTCACTGTCAGGTGGTGCCGATTTAATCTCCCTGCTCAAAGCCCTTGATTTGATTCAGGATAGCAGTTGTTAAGAGCAGAAGGAGCTGCTGGCACACATGGCAGCCCTCTCAGCCAGCCTCACTTTCCAACTGTCCTGAATATTAAAAAAAAAAAAAATGGGGAGGGGGAAGAGGGACTGAAAGAGAGAGAAAGAGAGATTCAAAGAACAAGTCTACTGAAGAGCAGTGGCCGCAGCTCACTCAGAGGAATTCCATTAAATGAACTCATCTGTCATCTTGCCTTTTATTGATGAGTGGCATTGCTTGGCGGCAAGTGACATGGCAGAACAAATAGCATCAGAGCCCTGGCTTCCTCTTCCATTGCACACAGAGACATGCAGGCCCCAAAACAATGAGTCATTACTTATTACATCCATTATTAACTCAGCTCAGGCTCATTAGGCATGGAAATTGAGGAGGGGAAAAAAAAAGACATAAAAAACCAGGAGCTAAGTAACACTGAGTACCTACACATTTAGGGAAAGGGTGGGGTGAGAGAGGGAAACAGAAGGGCAGTTAAAATCTGCTACTTAACATTTGTGACATTGTCAAATCCTAAGGGTCATGGGTAGTTGATCATATGTTTTCCTTTTTCTGACATGATTGCATTGAGGACTGTGCTTTAAAGCAACAAGGCCAAAAGAACAAGAATGTAAGAACTACATCATTAACTACTGCAAGACCTTCAGGATAAAGTTTATCAAGAGTGATATGGTTTTATTAGAGAAATCCCAGGTGGACACAATAAAAAATTATGAAAAATGGAGCTACTAGAATAATAAACCAAGTCAAATGCAAGCATTTTTTTTTTTTTGGTGAGGGGAGTGAATTGGAATTCCTGTGTGTCATTCTGTCTGTGGCACTGTATTAATTTCATTTAATATTGGCTGTCTTAGAGTTAGGTAGCTAGCCTAAACAAGTCTTTTGTTCAAATTTCCTTTACAGTCAAGGAAGAGCAATAAATTCTGCCCTGGATAACTCACCCAATCTTAAAAAAAAAAAAAAAAAAAAAAATTAAAAA
>NDXB01007643.1:60958-93251 GCA_002631895.1 Agapornis roseicollis | reverse complement strand
TTCTTTCCTGTGAGTGTGGTGAGGCACTGGAATGGGTTGCCCAAGGAAGTTGTGAGTGCTCCACCCCAGCAGTGTTCAAGGCCAAGTTGGACAAAGCCTCAGGTGACATGGTTTAGTGTAGGGTGTCCCTGCTTATGGTTGGGGGGGTTGGAACTGGATGATGTTAAGGTCCTTTCCAGCCCTAACTATTCTATGATTCTACATGGACAGGTTTCAGTTGAAGGTGTTTTTACTGCTGGATCTTGTATATCTGCTCATAGCCCATGGAAATCAGTGTGATAAAAACATCTAAACAGGATATTAAGACCTGGTTTGTTGATTGCTCTCAGTTAAACCACAATATTAACTAGCCAATTCTGATTGTCAGCAGGTTGAAGTGATGAATCCACAAAGTCTTCCTTCAAGTTATTCATCCTGCTTAAAAATATTCCCAAATGCACCTGCAGATAGGGCTGGGAGTGGCTGATGTATTTGGGGTGGGTGTTAACAATCAGCTTCTTTTAGGGTATTTTACATCTGCAAGTTGCTAGTTTACCAGCTAAATCAGTGACTTCTACCTGTAGAAGGGTTTGTTCTACCTGTATTGTTCAGAAGTGCATGTTTTTACCTATTTATTTATTTGTGAAGACTTCTTTAAAATGGGCTGTACCTCAGGAATCTCATTGACATTTTACAAAGCAGTTTTGCATAGCAGTGTGTTCTGCTAGAAATGTAATACGTGTTTATCATTATGATGACAATCTGCAAGTATATATCAGCCAAAGAAAACCACCAGGGATTCAAAAGCCAACATGTCAAGTAATCTTTTACTTGTTCCTCTTTACAGATATTCAAGAGTTTTACGAAGTGACACTGCTAAATTCCCAGAAAAGCTATGAGCAAAAAATAGAAGAGGCAAATCAAGTTGCAGAGAAATGGGAGAAGACAACATCTGCTACAGAGCATGAAAATCTGCAGAAAAATCAAGAGGTAATTTAACAGATTATGAATTAGAATATATATGTGAGACGTCTCAAGCCTGTGTAAGGCTATGCAAGGATTTATAGTATTGAAAGAATGTCCTTAATGAAGGAATTAGTTTAGGATATGGGAGGTGTATAGTGTTACCCCTCTGACCTTGAATAAGTCTCTGGCTTCTTCATCTTTTCAATTGCTATCCTTCAAAGGGAAGCAAAAAACTTTCTTCTCATCCTTGCTCTGCTTAACCTGATACTTGGTGTCTGTGATTACCCCCTAAAGAGAATATATCTCCTCTACTTGCTAATGACCACTGAGGTTATTAATACTCCAGTGATTGTATCCTGCGTAAAAATGTTAATCAGACTTTTCATTTTCCTGGGACTGACATTGGGCTGAACTTTTCCATAACCCAAGTGCACAGAGGTGTCAACCAAAATGGTCTCTCTATGAGGAAGAGATCTCTAGAGGAAGCTTATCCACCTTTGCTTTTCTTCTGTAGCCACTGGAAGGATTCAAAACCTTTTTTTGTTACCACCAGCTCCAGTCTGCCTCTGTCTGCTTCCAGATTATCATTAACTAAATTAGCAATCTGAACTAATTGCTTCCCACCATGTTTGTACTTCAAAGACAAAACAAAACCCACAGAACCAAGCAATGAATTGCTCTGTTCTTAAACAGTGAAGACAGAAATAGAGTGGGCATGGACTGCAAACTGCAAATCTCCACACCAACATCAAAGATGAGAGAAATGTATAAAAATTTCCGTTGTTGTTATGGTAAGAAAGGAATTTCAAGTTTTAAAAGTTGTCCCAAAGCACTTTCCATATAGGTGTGACTGGTTTTAAGAGCTTTCCTCTTTCTTAAAACTAAAACCAGAAACAAATTGCAATTCTACATGACATCTTGCATGTGATTCTTAACAAAGATAGACCAGAATTGCAGGCAGCCAGAGCAAAACTCTCTGAAGGAACAAAGAAATTTATTGTAAAAATTAATTAGCAAAAGAAGCTTGCTGAATTAATGAGAACAAGCATTCTGATTGAGTGAAATCAGAACAAATGAGTCTTAACATAGGATATATCCCATGAATGATTTAACATTTGAGTCCCAGCTTGAAGACACAGCTAGCTAATCTTTTTTTCCACAAAGCTGTATGCTTTAAATGGTGCAAGTGTATTCCAGCATGTTAGCCCCTTGAAGCACCTGGCAAAGACAGTGGATCACAGACTGTCTTTTCATTCCAGCCTCATGAAAGTATTTGACCCTCAACCACATCTTCCTTAACCTTATTACTGTCTAAGAGGTGTGCTGCTGGTTTTGTCAAAGGGAATTTAAACTCCAAGTTCTATGCTGCGAATGGCAGAATATATAGGGCTAACTCCAAACTTTGTTTACATTATGAAAATCATGTTCTGATTTAAAGCAAAGCAATAGAAAACTATTGCTTAGAAACTGGAGTATCCATTTCAATCCAGGCTGCTGGCAGTGAGAGTCCACGGTACCCTCGTTGTCAGATTTGCTCTCTATCCATACATTTCACTGGTGTAATGAGAGCCAAAATGTTTAGTCCTGTTGAAACTCATGCTTCTATAGGTTTTAAAGGGTCCAACTGCAGGCAAAACAGACTGAAGTGTAGGCTGTTGTTTTTTTCCTTTCCACAGCACATCATGCTATTGGCAGTTCCGAGTCAGAAGTGATTAGTACATGCAGAATGTACCAGCTGCTGTACAAATCCAAGCGAGTGCTTAGCTTTCTGTGAGAAACTGCCTTATGAAAATGTAACTGGATAGTCTAATAAATCACAAATTCTTATTCATGGCCTATTTGTTATGGGAAACAATGGTTTTGTGCTTTTCCATTCTCAATTACATGTCCCAAATGTGGAAAGAAAATTCCTCCCCTCATTAATGCAGTGTTCCTCTGCAATGAAAGCCCAAATATGATCCAGTCAGAAGTCATCCTCTTCATGCCTTCCACTTGAAACCTGCCTTGGTTGCTTATGTGTTGATTTTCTGTATAAATTGGTTCTCTTTCTGTGCTTTTGTTCCATTCTGAATGGCTGATAAAAAAAGAAAGCGGCTTTCACTATCCAGGTCAGATGTCCTGTGACCCCTCTTTATATTGATGTATCTGCTCTTCTGGAAGTGTAGATTTCACAATAACAGACAAGTGTTCAGATTGTTGTTTGCAACACTATACAAATTTGCCATAGAGAGATGGCTGGTGTCTAAAGTGAGCGGTTTGTAACAAACTTGTGCTAGTTCTTACAGTGTACTGGGATGGGATTGTCATACATTAAGAAAGAAGAACGGCTCATGATCCATTCTGTAATCTCCCATTATTCTCAGTGAGTGCCTTGGAAGAGAGACATCTCCCAAACTCAGAGTCTGTCATTTTGAATGGCCTTTGCAAAAGCAAATGAAGTCAAGGGAATAGATGAGCTCACCACATGTGAGCTGGCATCCAGGTGTTTAGCATGAGTGACACCATGGAGCAACCCACGGCTACAAACAAGAGAATTAACAAAGCGTGTTGGGGTGTAGTGATACCAACTCTTTGTTTTGTTTTCTCCTCAGTTTTTTACTTGCATCCCTCTAGTTACACTCTGTACTCTTTGGGTATTGACCCTGAAGGAGTTCCTGGTCCCCATGACACTGGTAAATGTTTTGGTATGACCTATGCATCTAAACATCACATCCTTGATATTTTTTACTCCACCATTAACAGCTTTGGTCATTCAAATGATTAGCGATATCAGTGTTTTCAGATGCAAAATGCAGTGTTACCTATGAGCAGATTATTGCATTTCACCCTGTGCAGAAAGAAAATGTATGTGGCAATGTATCTGGAAAAGATATAAATATCATAGACCAAAATAATTTTGATGGGTGGGTGTTAGGGTTGACAAAATCACTTGACAAAATTCCACTTAAATTGGTGGATAGTTTCAAAATCAAGTTAACAATGTTTGGGGCAAGTTTAGTGTTCATTGGAATTGTTTACTAAGTGCTATCTGTTAAGACTTGCATTTGTTTTATATATATTATACAGCAAGCAGGGAATGTGACATATCAGGTAAAAAGTGAAAAAGTCCAACAAGAAGTTGGGGTGTGGGAGATCCAGAAAATAGCTCTGAAGAAAACCTCAACAAATCTTGTTCATTCTCTTGCCCAAGGGCAGATCGGCTGTATTTGAACTGTTCCTGACATGCTTGTCTAACCTGCTCTTTAAAACCTCCCACTGTGGAAAGTGAACAACTTCTCCAGGAAACTTATTTCCTCGCTGACAGAAAGTCTTTCCTGACAAGAAAGTGGAGTTTCTCTAACTGCAATTAGAGCCCATTAGTTCTTCAGTTTTCCCTAGACTTGGAGAACAGTTTATTCAGTCCTGTTCCAAAACCCACTTACACATATTTAATCATATATAGTAACAGGAGCTTCCAGCTTCTCTGCCTTTCTTTCTCTCACTCTTTCATAGAATCATAGAATAGTTTGNCTAGACTTGGAGAACAGTTTATTCAGTCCTGTTCCAAAACCCACTTACACATATTTAATCATATATAGTAACAGGAGCTTCCAGCTTCTCTGCCTTTCTTTCTCTCACTCTTTCATAGAATCATAGAATAGTTTGGGTTGGAAAGGACCTTAAGATCATCCCATTCCAACCCCTGCCACAGGCAGGGACACCTTCCACCAGAGCAGGTTGCTCCAAGCCCCCGTGTCCAACCTGGCCTTGAACGCTGCCAGGGATGGGGCAGGCACAGCTTCTCTGGGCACTCTGTGCCAGGGCTTCACTGCATGCATCGTGAAGAACTTCTTCCTAATATCTTATCTCAGTCTCCCCTCTGGCAGGTTAGAGCCATTCTCCCTTGTCCTGTCCCTACAGGTGCTTGTCCAAAGCCTCTCTTCAGGTTTCTTATTGGCCTCTAGGCACTAGGAGCTGCTCTAAGGTGTCCCTAGAACCTTTGCTTTTCCAGGCTGAACGAGTCCAGCTTTCTCAGCCTTTCTCCCTAGGTGAGGTGCTCCAGCCCTCTGATCATCTTTGTGACCTACTCTGGACTTGCTCCAACAGACCAATATCCTTATGTTGGGGATCCTAGAGCTGGAAGCAGCACATGTCTATGCAACAATGAATGTTGGTTCATAATCATAAATATGGTCTTTTGGGAAAGAAAATACTTAGTTGGCTTCAACTCTGCTCAAAGGAGCTGTACTTAGAGGTATGAAATATTTTAGTCTCCAAAACAAAAAGCCTTGTGTCACTGTGGAAGGCAATTAGTCTTGATAGCACAGGCAATATATCTTTCTATCTCCATGTACATAGAGAATTTCCTGGAAACTATTCTGCAAGGTTTATTTGTTAATGAAAATATTAAGTCAGGATTTGGGGACAGCAGGCTGTAACTCCTTCCTCTCCTGGGTACTTCTTGAAGGACTGTGAGGTTTGAGAAGAGGACTTAAGAACTGAGTCAAAACAGAGAACAGGGAGTTACTTTGTGTGAGGTATCTCACCATGTCCAGGTATCATTTAAGGACCACCTCTTGTGGTGTACTGCTTGGGAGGACATTGATGTCCAGGATTAAGGTCCACAAAACCCAGAACATGCTTATAAACAAGTAATGAATTCCAAAAATGGAGCAAGATGTCTTTCCCTTAAAATCTGCCTCATAAAGGTAGATGTAGATACCTTATCCTGATTAAGGTTCAGAATTATGATTGCTTTTCTGTGAATAAGACCATAGCTAGACTTCAAAATGTGTAAAAGCACTGCTCATACAGTTTTCTTTATGAAGAAGCGGTTTGGTTAGAGCATTTTCAAAGGATGTGGAAATTCATATTCAGCTCTCCTCTTGACCAGAGAGGAGCTGATAGTGCTTCTCTTCTCACCCATGAGAGTGCACTGCGCATTATGCCGGCAGGTATTATTTTATGTTTTCTTGTTGGGATGTTGCCAATTTATATGGAATAATTAAATATTTATTGAAACAGAGTGCTGACACATGACCCTATAGCCTAGAGCTTATAACTATTACTGCTCTGGGTATTAAAGTTTGGCATATTTTCTCTTCTTTGGCATACCCAAGGATGGAATCCTCTGTCCCAAGCAAGTACCCAAATATCAGTTTCGAATAACCATAGATGCAAAGCTTTTATCCCTGTTTTCCTTCAACTCTTATCCACTTCCTCATAGTCGCTACCATGTATATTCAAGTCTGGAAGGCAGAGAATTAAGAAAGATTAAGAACCCCACTCCAAATGGCTGGTAGCAAAGGCACTGTAATGGGATCCATACATATGTTCCTCTCAAACTGCCTTTAGGGTATGCAGGATGCTGTGTCCAGTGAGAGGGCTGCTGACACACTGGAGGAAGTGTGTTTGGAGATCACCTAACTGAGCAGGTTGGGAAGGTATGCCAGCAACATGTAGCTTGTGGATGCTGACAGTGCTTAAACATTGAGCTGATGGTTATGGACTAGACGGGCTCATTTTGGGAACAGCCAAATACCAGGTAGCTACCTTGAGAACATGGCTGTGGAGATGTCACTGCAAAGATAATGTGCCACAGGAGTGTCTGAGGAGCTCAACTATTAAAGTGAGTCATTTCAAATTGCAGTGATAAAGCATCTGCATTGATTTAAAACAAGCAACAATTAGCTTGCCCATGTAACCATGTACCTGGCTTCCAGCAGGGCCAGGAGCAGATGCTCAAGGAAAAGTAAGAAAAGGGCAAGCCTGTATAATGGGTGCTTTAGCTGTTTTACAAGTCTAATCTTAACTTGTTTGGCCTAAACCCACAAAGTACTCAGTGCTGTGAGACTCAGCATTACCTTATTTTATAAACATTCAGTATGGTATTCACTGCAGCTAGCATGCTGACTGGGGATGTGCCCAATCAGCTGCTGAAAATCATGAAGACAGGGTTTGTTTGTAATTTTGCCTGTGCCAAGAGCTTCATTACTTCTTTGGACCAGCATTATAAGACCAGAATTCACAGCTTGAAAGCATGTTATTGAAATTAGGGCTCTCAAATTGTCCCTGTTGGAGAGAGAAGACTGATTTCTTTTCACCCCTAGGAAATGTGAGGTAGGGATTCAGTTGGAGGTCTTCCGCTGCTCAGAAAAGTGCTCTCACACTATGCAGCTCCAGATAAGGCCGGGGGAAAGGTACTCTTCATTTCTGCTGTCAAAGCTTTGCAATTCTGCAGCTGAATTAGCAGGTTACTGGAGTCTGGGAGCGGGTGTGCAGATCTGAGCCCAGATCCTCAGCTTAGCAAATGGTCACTTGCATGGGAAAAAGTATTCTTCCCTCCCAGTACTCTGCATTGGGTTGAACAGCCACTAGGTAAAGAATGACTCGCTTAAATGTTGTGTAGATAGACACAATTAAAACTGTGAGATGCTCAGAAAATGCAATAATAGAGAACATAAAAGAGCCTAGATGGAGGTATCCATCTGGTAAAACAAAAGCTGAACTGCACTTTGTCTATGACAATAGTAACACTGCTTGAAGGTACAGGCTTGTGCTCAGCTCCAAACACTCATTAAAAGACATAAATTTACCCTTGTTTTAACCTCTATTTTCATTAGCTTGGTCTCCAGTGCTACTTATTTCTGGTCAGCAGTGTTTCTCCATTCAGATGGAAAGTTGAGGTGAAGGAAAAGAACACTGCTGTTATGCTTACCTATAAATCTGGTGGCTGGAGGTCTGCTTGTCCCAGTATCATAGCATGAAAAGACTATTTGCTTATAGGGCATAGGATGCAGATACTTTTAGAATACTGAATAAGAATCATTTGCAGTTACTGTGCAAGTTTGGTCATCACATATGCACAATCTACATTCAGCGCAGTATGGTATCATTGCTTTGAGGTGGTCCCCAAAGATTCTGGTTCTCCATTTAATTCCTGTTGTTCCATGCATATCTTATGTTTAGAGGCTCGTTTTGCAAAGGCAGTCAATTGCAGCATGCAAAATGAAGACTCCTATTTCTGTTTGCTTCAGGAATGTCTGCTCTCCTTGTACCCAGCTATTACAAACATTGTAATTACTTCTCTGTCTTTTAAGTGCTGGCTTGTTAAAAGTTCCAGTGGTTCCCTTTACTTAAAAATCTTCTGCCTGGAGCAATTAACAAACCATTAACCTGTTGCACACCAACAGCTTATCTAAAAAATGGGGGCCCTCAAGACTGTTCTATACATCCCTATAAAAATTCAGACTCTTCCCTGCACTTTTGTTTGTTTTCTTTGTTTGTAACTGGGTACAGCTTAATTTGTATGGCTTGGTTTACTCCCAGGAGCCAAATCTGATTCTGTTTAAGTGATTATACTTAATATGCAAGAGTAATTAGGTATGATCGACCATAATGTTTAATTAGAAGGGTTCAAACCACTCAGTTTTATGTATCTGTTTTTTCACAGCATTTAGCTCCTACCGTATGCATTTATCTGATCAAATGAAGTTTTTGTCTGTGGGTTGATTTTGTACCAGAGCCAATTCCCACATAATTCTGTTTGGCATTAAGTTCTCAAGAAGGCAGCAGTCTTTTTAAGGGGTAGAGTGTAAGTGACATCTTGGTTTGTGTTTTGTTAGTTGTGTTCCTTTTTCACCCAAAGATGTGTAGCAACCATAACTGGATAATTGTTTTAACAATGATGCTGAAGCTTAGCTTCATGTGTTTTTTAAATATACAGTAACTCTGCAGTTTGATTTTCTATGCTTTAATAAGGTATGCTTTGCTTGCAGAGATTATTTTGTACACTTGCCTTCTCAAATGGTTTGACTAATGTTTAGAAATGGGTAACTGCAAAATCACTGTGTTATTAAAAAGCTTATTTATAACTAGCTGCAGCTAAATGTCTTACCCATACTGGGTATCCATGCTGGCTGTCTATTTATAAATTTGTTATTTATTCTGTAGCTTGTCAATAACTTGAGTGCCAGAAGTCTGCTAAATGTCACTGTAGAGTTGCTTCTGAGTGTGTTTTAATGTGGTCAGGCCAATGTTTCCATTCTAAACCAAGTTGTATAGATGCAGAACAGTGTCATCCTTTGGACAGGAGTGCTCCAGAGTGCAGAATTCTGGCCTCCACATCTCAAATCCCTACAAGAGTTTTCTGCTTAAGTTGTGATGCTGAGAGTAGGGAACTATTTGTGTTGTGCCACTCTCTAAACAGAAAATTTCTGTCCCACTGGGCAAGTCTTGGAACCGACCCAGCCATCGTTCTGATTTTGCCATCTTCTTGTTTTTGTTCTGACATGCTCACATAAAAAGCCCTTACTTTTGTTGCCATTCACTTTTATTTTAAAGTCACCACTGTATTGGTGTGCCTTGCTGAAGAGTATAGAAAAATCACTGGTCTGATAGGTCCCTTCTGACAGGGAGATTTGATTTGGTTTAGTAATTGCTTATTTAGTTTAATAATGGTTTTCTACTGACATTGGTGGGAGGAGGAACAGAACTGGGAGCTCTGCATCAAACAAAGTAAGCCAAATCAGTAACACTGAGTCACATCAGTCACCACAGTAGGTTTGTGCATATTTATTTATTTATTCTTCACATTTATATAAGATGCCTATCAAATAACCTCTAGGCAGTTTTTCTGACCTGTGTTTTGTTATTTACATCTGCAAAGGCTGGAGAACAGCTGCTAGGGACCAGAAACCATAATTTTCTGCAATGGAAATATGCTTGAATATTAACCAGCATGCATAATTAGCCAAACTTTTAATTAAACAATGTGTCTCTATTGTGATAAGCATTGAAGTCAGACTGTTGTGTAAATTCCAGTCAAGGTCAAAAATAATAGAGCTTGTAGTTAAGGATACCAGGAAAGTATCACTTACCAAAACAATCTTGTAGTTTTAATATATTTCTTTTCTGAAGTAATTTTCCCAGACCTTGACGTGTTTTAACAAAGACACCAGAGTAATCTGAAAGAAATATCTACATAAAACCATCAGAATGTCCCAACAGGCCTCTACCACAAGCTAGCAATTCCTCCTAAGAGTATGTGATGTAATTCATTGGTTTTAATAGGATTCTGAGAAGTCAGGTTTTAACCACCTGCAAAAACAAATGCATCAACTCTTAAAAATATGGTTCTTTGCCCTTATGAAACTGTAAGGGATCTGCAAAATTGATATTCAAGGATGAATGTACTCTAGGTAAGCTTCATTCTGAATATACTTGGAGCTTGTTATTTCACTCACATGTTTATTAATGCTGATCAGACACCAATCTGAGCAAGGGAATTCATTGCCCTCATGTGCCAAGAACAGAGGTCTCCATAGAGAGGTTTAGGAGCCCATTATATATTTCTGCTGTCTACCAAGACCTCTTTATCAAAATGATTCTTAAATAGTTCCCAAGAATAAAGAAAGATATCACCCAAAGACTTCTGGACCATATAAAGATCACCCTGGGAGCGATTTCTTGGATGCATGTATCTTTGTTCAGTAAGATAAATACATATAAACTGGGACAGGTATTTGCAGGTTTTAACAAATAGTAAATGCAATCCCAAATGTAGCAACCTGGGAAATTAAGGGGAAACTGTCACCTTCAAAATGTCATTTATCTCTATGGTTTTTTATATATAATACACTTACAAATAACATGACTAAACCAACAGAACTCTGTGTTTTCAGCTTGTACATTTTACACATTTGACTGTGCTTAACTATCAGCTGTGCCACTTTAATCTGCAACAGGTTATAATGAAAACTGCCCCCAGTTTAGAGATGAGGCAATTTACTTCCATTATAACATTTAGATCATGAATAACACATCTGTCTAGACTTTTGTGTACTGTGAAGGAGTGAATTTCACCCTTAGCCATTCTCTTCCTTCTTGAAAAGAGCCTTTAGGAACATGTTTCTTTTTAATTTGGTAATCTTGATTCATTTACCCATCCAAATGTTCTTGAATAGAAATTAGTGTATTTCTCTAACCTTATTTTCCTTTATTAACTTCCACTTTTCCACAATCTTAACACAACTCTATTTGTCTTTTAGGGCCTGTCATGGCCTGTGTCTTCTCTGCACGTCTGTTCTTGTACTTTAGTGATTGAACTCCATATCTGCTTTCTCAGATCTTCATGACATACTAAGTTGAGGAACTTCCCTGGTATCGACACCTTTAGCATACAGGAGCTCTGCAGGAAAAGCTGTGAGACCATCTCATTTCATCTTTAAAATTGTCTTTTGTCCCAAAAGAGAGGTTATCGCAGCCAGAACAGTTGTTCTTAGTACAACGTTCTTCTGTTGATCAATGTTGTCCCACTATTTGCTCATGTTTCTCCATATTCTGTTGTCTTGAACCAAAATGGACAGTCTGAGAGAGCAGGACCACCATGTAGTATCACAAAAGAGATGTAGTCAGTGGCTGACTACTCACAGCCTCATGCCTCTGTGAAATGTCTATTCCACCCCAAACCCAGATGAGTTCTGAACCTGAATTTTGAATACATCTTCAAATAGCTCATGTTTAAAAAATGTTAAGTTAGTGGAACTTCACTTTCATCAGCCTGCATAGACCTGTACCATAGACCTGTACCTGCATAGACCTAATGCAGATGGGGAGAAATGGGTGAACCCACTAAAGGCTATAGTGCTGAATGATTTCAGCACTATTCCAGCTGTTGCTTGGCTGATATGTATGGCTGCTTCTGCTCTGTGTCAGAAGGTCAGCCTTGCTACCACATAGTTATAACCCCAATGGTGGTGTTCAGTTCATTGCTGCAGCTGCATAAACTTTCTTCACTGAGAGGACAAATCAAAGTGATGAAGAGCTCCCTGGCCCTCCAGTTCTTTGCAGAAGTGTAGGGGAGCCTACCTGGTGTTCAAAAATGCTGTGCCCTGTCCCTATATGTTAGGGGTTGGGGTTTTCGCTCAGCACTTTCAGGTATTTGAGGTGTCTCTTTCTAAGAAGAGACAAGGCAAACAGCTGCTTTAAAAACTAGAACAAAAACAAATGAGTAAAAGATGTAGTGGGTCTGTTGTGCATTTTCTCAGAAGATGGCTTTCGAAACTGGTGGAATCAACAGTAGTAACTTTTAACTGGTTATTGGTTTAGTGGACCAATAAAACCAAATATGATGTTTGTGTTTTGGAATTTAACTACATGGAGAAGGACTGAAAGGCTCTGCTGGGAGATTCCAGGTCATACATTGCATCAGACTGGTGTCTTCTCTCGTACATTTTTTGGTGTTGTGGTAGCTTGTAGAAAACCAGAGGTAACAAAACAGACTAAGGAGCAGGAAGGTTCATGACAGATGCATGCCTCCACTTATGCAATCAGTGTTCTTCTTTTGACAGTTAATGCTCCCAGGGTACCCAACAGCATCTTTGCTAGGTCAGCAGCAAGCCTGTAACTAGAGCTTCCAGTATTCAGAATGCTGACTATATTGTTGCCTGAAACAGTCCATTTGCAATTATGGATATATTTCTTAATGCTGTTTCTTAATTCAGTGTCACTTTTATTTCTTAATTGGGTTCTTTGCTTTTGTCCCACTTAGGGAACAGGCTTTACACACACCCATCTTTGCAGGCACAGTGGACACTTCTGTTACTTTTGAGGCTTAGAAATGTCATATATTGCTTTTAACCTGCAACTTGTGATGATTGTCTGACCCTTGGAGAGGATCAGAAATCTGCCTATGTTGGTACTTGGCTCTATGGAGAACCATCACAGAGGAGGGGGGGACTGATCTGATGTCCTTGCTCAATGCTGAGCAGAGGGGACTGTTTATAGTGAACAAATCCAAGAGACCTGTGCCCAGCCAAAACATGACAAAGGCTTGGATTTTCTTTGTGAATTGTGATCATGTTCTTGGTCACAGGTATATGGAGGAAGATTCCTCATGATCCATAGCTAAGAAAATAGACACTGTGATGTTTCCAAACTTGAATGTTCTTGATTGCAGACGTTTGTCTTAGTAGTAGAAACTGCATTTTTTGCCAGTAGTTTTTGAATGTGTGATATTAGAACCAGCCATCACTTTTTAGGGGCACCTTTTGTGAACCCTGTTTTACTAACTATTGTACAAAAAGTGTCAAGATGATGATTTTGCTTAATTTCAGCCTTGTTTATAAGGTAGTGAAATGTGTTGTTGACCTGGTAGTAGTAATGCAATAGGTTGTAAAAAAGTGGGTTACTGTTGTGGGTTTAACCCAGCAGGCTAAACACCACACAGCCACTTGCTCCCTCCTCCCCTCAGTGCAATAGGGGGAGACAATTAGGGGATATAAAAAGTAAAACTTGTGGGTTGAAGTAAAGATAAAATATAGGACAGAAATTGAAGGGAAAATAATAATAATAATGATAAAAGAATTATAATATATAAACCAAGTGATGCACAGTGCAGTTCTTCACCACGCACTGACTGATGCCCAACCAGTTCCTGCACAACAGCCCCTGCCCGGCTTTCACCCAGTTTATATGCTGAGCTGACACTAGTATGGGATATCCCTTTGACCAGTTGGGTTCAGCTGTCCTGACTATGTCCTCTCTCAACTCCTTTTGCACTCCCAGCCTACTCCCTGGTAGGGTGGTGTGAGGAGCAGAAGTCCTGGACTTAGTGTAAACACTGCTCAGCAACATCACTGTGTTAGCTACATGATTCTTATCCTAAATCCAAAGCACAGCACTGTACCAGGTACTAGGAAGAAAATTATCCCAGCTGAAACCAGGGCAGCTAAATATAAAGAATAGCACGCAGACCTATATCAGATGTTGATGTTAACAATCAATGCTTTTATGAGGCTTCTGAATACAAACAGAGTTGCAGACAACTTTAGTGTGAAGTGTTGCAGAGTCAGAGACTGTTTTCATGGGACTGGATTTATTGCCTCATTCAGGGTTCCCTTCTCATAGTGTCATCTGAACCTCAGTGTCAGTGAGCTATTGCAAGCTCACTCGGCTTTCTCTGGTAAAGCACTATCAGTGCCAGCTGCATGTCTGGAGGCTTCCATGTCCCTGTAGGGACTATATGGGATGGGTAAGGTATTGTGTGGAAGGAGCATTATATGGACTAGGAGATTTCCTCCCTACTACCCTTGGCATTGTTTGATACATGAGGCATTTGCTCCCTCTCACAGGATGCAGTTGACAATGCTGCTTGTTTAATGCAGTTAGAGCTGCCCTTACACTTCTGTGCTTCTTTAGCCACAAGCTCACAGAAGCTGAAATCCGTGTATGGTCCATAATTTTAAATAACTTTGGTCAGCCGCTAGAGTTAATAGCCTTGGATTCCTCATATGAAAACACAGGTTTCTACCATCTCTCCATCAGACAGTGGCAGATTCTTATCCATCATTTAGCTCATGACAGTTATCACGAAGGAAATTAGCAGATCCATGGAGTCCCATCCTTCTGTAAAGTATTTAGGGAATGTTTCCCCTTTGACTTCCCATTGCTGTCTGTTTATCAATGTTTAGAGAGTGTGATGGCATATTCTCCAGTTTAATGACCCGAGTCATTCCCTACCTTTTAAGTCCTTTTCCTCTCATATGTATCAGTGCAAAGCATTTTGTAACTCTCTGTAGGAGGGAAGCTGAATGAAGAGAGATGGCACTGTGTTTTGCCAAAGGTTTTGTTTAGCTGCAGTACTTTTGGATGTCAGCATGAGTATATATGATTGTGTAGCTCAGCAGCCATGACTTAGCAAGGCAGCTTGCCCCTGTAATGACAGCCACTGCTTGCTTCCCCTCCCTATGGCTCTGGCTGAAATAGATATTCTTCTATACCAAGATTTAGGATGCTTGAAGCAAAACTATCTTGAGAGTCAAAGTCATTACAATATTCTCCAGGGTTTTGATTTTGTGGATTATTTTTTTCCACTCCTTCTTTCTTCTCTTTAATACAGGCTTTATATCCTTGCATTAGTGTAAACCACCTTTCGTCTTCCTAAGTGTCACTTTATGATATATCAGTCCTGTTCTCAAAATGGGGCTGGTTTTATTACTGCTATTGAGTAGACTGACTTAAATTCACCATTTCTGGCAAGAACAGGCATAAAATTTCATCTTGAGTGAAATGTGGGTAGTTTCCTCCTCTGTAATTTCTCTGGAGGTGTGTGTAAATAGGAAGAGACTGTGTGGGCCGTTGGCAGAGACAAGACACTGGATTCTATTCTTGGGTTTGCTATGGACATGCAGTACATCATGAGACAAATTAGAATTCAATCACACTATCTAAGTGATTTCTTATTTAAATGTATTTCCTCCAAGGTTATCATGCCCTAGCACTCTTGGATGTTTCTATTACTTAGAATTGTTATAATTCTATTGTATATATATATTTTCTTATTCTAACATATCACATTTATAATGAAGAATAGAGATACACTGCTTGTCATAATAAAAATACAGTGCTAGAGGCTGTTCTAAGCTGTGTGTGGGAACACAAATGCACACTCCTCCTGAGAATTCAGAGGGATACAGTCCTCTGAAAGTGGCCCTCATAGCTCTCCTGACAGAAGTACAGGCTATTAGAGTTAGCAGTAAATGAACAGCTGCCCCCAAAGGCCAAGGAAGTCTGTAGGAACCATTTCACTAGTTATTTTACATCAAAAACACTAACCTTATATTCATGAATCCCTTATTACCTCTAATTTGAGGTCACTTCATGCCAGCTGTATGGAACAATGGTTACCAAGGAGTTCCTCATTTACACCTTACTGTAATTGTTATTAATTAATAACAGTTTCTCATTGTAACAGGGAACCAGATAGAACTGCAGCATCAGCAGTCAGTTAATTGCAATTTAATTGAAATGGGTCCATTTCTGGGGTGTAGAGCTGGGAAAGGTGAACAGGCAACAGCAGGCTCCAGTGAACTACACAGCTGGCTGGAGCAGGGAGGAAGGCCACCTTCATCCCTTCTGTTCCTCCTGTCATGATGCCATTGGATTGTCTTGATTTGCAAGATGATTTAAGCCAATTCCTTGGACACCCCAGCTGTTTAGGATTCAGTTGTGTTCCTGGTGAAAGCAAAGTCTATGTGCAACACCATTGTGTAGGAAATATGGAAACTGCTTTGTAATATCCTGGCCGGGAGAGCACTGCAGTGATTTACTTTGCGTATCTGCAGCTATGTTTGCCACCACTGCTGCTTTAAATCTACTACAGCTACAAACCCTTCTGAAAAGCCTAGTGCTAATTTAATTTAGTTCTGGTTTTCAGGGGAAAATGCACCAACTGGGGGCTGTTACGGTGCGTGTCTCATGTTAAGAACTTGACCTCGAGCCATATGACTAAGTGTCCTAAGGGGGGACCACTGAAGTAGCAGCTTGAGCTAAAGGGCTGTACATATCTTTGGGATTTCTGGCAAACCCTGCACTGAGCCCTGGAATTAGTCCTGAGATTCCCACATTGTGCTGTAAGCATCTTTGGAGGGAAAGTATATTGGTTTCAAGAAGAATTAAATCTGAAAAGAAGAATTAAAAAAAATATTGTGTTATTGTAGCAACCAAAGCAGTTGGGGTTTTGCTTTGGTTGTTAAAAAAAAAGCTGCACTGATGCAATAAAAAATGGCACAAGAGAATAAGTGTATCAAGTTGTTATGGCAACAATATGTAGGTTGGAATTTATATATCCAGAACTTCTATGTAAGTAAAATAATCATTATCCTTGCTAATCAAGATATCATGCAAATATTATTTAATTTAAAATCATTAGTCATGTTTCCTCTTACAATTAATGACTTCCTGTTTTCTGTTTTTCAAGTGTTTGCATTTGCTTCCAGCTGTGATCTGCTTGTATTTTCAGGGCAAGATTGTGATTACACTAATACAGACTTAAATGTGGATGGACTCCACTGAAGCTAATGAATAAAACGTGTGCAGATGGGCACAACTGGAATGAAACCACGAACTTTAACATGTTTTTCTTACTGCAGCTGACCTTCCTGCTTGGAGGGGCTTTGGGCAGGTGTCATCCCTTCATAGAATCATAGAATAGTTAGGGTTGGAAAGGACCTTAAGATCATCCAGTTCCAACCCCCCTACCATGCTTGAAGGGATCTCCCTGCAATCACAGCTCCCAGTCTTTCCCCCTAGCTTGACATAGATCTCCTTCCAGAGCCTGTTTCTGCATACAGCCTGCCCTCTTCAGATGTAAATTTAGCTTCCAAGATGCTGTATAATAGCCAATTCTAAATGAGCATTCATTAATTATGTTCAGCCCTTTAATTTTTCTAGTCCTTTTCCTCTGGCCTTCAGGAGAATTCAGTAATATCTTCTGCTTTATTTGAAAGAAATAGACCTTTAATATCCAAAATTACTCTTCATATTTCATCTTCTTTATGTCCAGGAAAGTGCAGGCTCATGGCTGAAGGGTAAGGAATGGGAAGAACGAGTGTTAGGATCTGACTGAATTGCACTGAGCTGAGGGGAATGCATTTTTTTGTTCCAAGTTTTCATCTCATCAGTTCTCATGATCAGAGGCATTTGGTGACACTGTTGCCAAGAACGTTTTGGAAAATAGTCTATAAGGGTAAGAACTCAGCCATATATAAGTTAATAGTCTCCATTTCTTATGTGAATAGCTGCCTGGCATGGAGCTACAGCAAGTGGGTAAAACGATAACCTACCTGTCCGGTCTCATGCTTTTGAGTCTCATTCTCATGCAGCTCAACTGTGGATCATTTATTTCTTCCTCATTGCAGGAGGGTTCATCTATGCAGTGTTTTCTGCCAAGTTTTCCACTTTGCCACATTCATCAGGCCAGCAGATCCTTCCAACCACCAGTATTCAGTGTGCCAGGTCTCCACAGGGGACAGACCGTACCTGAGAAACAGCCTTTGTGCAGCTTCTGTTTGCAAGGACTGTGGTCACTGCACAGTGCCATGGTCCTTTGCTGCTGCATGAACAATATTACTTGGCAGATTCCACCACTATGCAACCTTAGTGACACTCTGCTCCTTGGGAAAGGAGGCACATGAGTGCCTTGGTTTGTAACCTAGCTTGAAAACAAATCTCTCATGAGTGATAACAGGAGATGGAGCCTGGATCAGCAAGATGAAGCTCCTGGGTGTGTCTTTTATGGAGCCAACTGACTCCAGCCAGCTTCATCTGAACTCTCTGTCCAGGAGGACAAAAGCTGAAGTATGAGCTAGCATCTCTTCCCGGCCTGGAAAGTCAGTTATCTTGCCCCAGACCAGCATCACTGTGCAACTCAATAATTAGGTGATATTGTGTGTGGTGTCCCTGCCCATGCCAGTGGCGTTGGAACTAGATGAACTGAAGGTCCTTTCCGACCTTAACTGTTCTATGATAATCAGGGAGATCAGGTTTGAGGATAAGCTTTGTGTTAGCCCAGCTGCAGTGGCTGAGTAACCAGTAGCTTGGACGACAGCTTTTGGATGGGTGGTAAAATCTGCATTTGGGATGAGCAAATGCAAAGTTCACTAGTGTTATTCTGACATCCAGAAACACAGGGAGCAAGACTTGCTTTCAGGAGGTTGGGGTGGCATTAAATCAGATCCTAACCTTTCTGAAACACAAGCCGACAGCCACATAATTGTTCCTGAGCTCTAAAACATTTTAAGTCTGTCATAAAATCTTCTGAAAGGTTGAATTCATATAAGCTAAAGTAGAATCATAAAAATCCCAGGGTAGAATAAATATTATTGTGATATTTATGCTCACTTCCTAGGACAATAACTTAAAAATTCAAACTCTTGGGGTGCGATTTGTACAGTAGAATGCGACCCAAATACATGTTTCTCTTTCCTCTATTCACAATTACTGGTCATATTGGGGAGATTGGTGCAGAAGGGACTGTGGTGACTCAGGGCTTAGCCATGAGACCTCGTAGTGATATGCAACATCACCCTGACTTGAGACAGCTGCAAAGACTGAGCTAATGCAATGTGATGTGGAGCAAACCTTGACATCTTCCAACAGCGAAGCAGAAACCCTAACATGGAAATAGAAGCAAAATCCTTTCTGACAACTAAATCATTCAGCTGGGGATACTGAGCAAGGCTTTTTCTTAAGGGTTTCAGAAACACTTAATTAGGCACCTTCTTTTTTGAAGGATTTTGTGGACAAGGAGAAAGCTCTGCTATGTTATTTCTGGACTGAGATTTAGGCCCAACTGAGGTAAATGAAGTGCTGCTTGGCTTCTGTGGGATTATATTTCTGATTTTAGTTTCTAGCATGGTCTGGGATTGTCTGAGCTTTCAGTCATCTGTGATAACAGTGCAAGTGGTATCCTGCCAAAAGAAATGCTGAATGACACTTCTTCCTGTAATAAGGATTATGAGAGGCATAGAAATAGGACTAGCAGGGTACAGAAAAAGGAAGGCACATCTTATGGTTTCTAGGACTATCTCTCTGCATGGCACTGCAGTAAAAACTCTTTGAGTCCCCAGTGATGCTTTGTCTCCCACAGACTGCCCAACTTTTGTTTTCTTTGTGGCTCAAGATTGTCAGCAGCAGGAACTGAAGCTGAAATGCTTGCAATACCTTTAGGAGAGCTGTCAACTCTGCCTAGGTAAAGCAGAAAGGTGCAGCCCTTGGTGGGTGGATCACAGACACAGAAGGTGTTCTTGCTGTTGCTGGCTCTTTGTAAAGGATGAACTTGACTTGAGTCCAGTTTTAGTTCACACATGGTTTGAGCAGAGCGAGAGCAGCATTGGCTGTATCTTGACATTGGGGTGTGCTGTGTTCTTGGCTAGTAGCAGTATCCTGCTGTGCATCTCAGTTCAGCTCAGGTTGCTTGCTACTCCAGCACAGCTGCTAATTTAATTAATTTGCATCAATGTCCTGTAAAATAGATAATCCCAGCATATTTTATATTGCATTGTACTTTCTCCCTGTAGATTTTTAAATGTTCTAATGATTTTTTTTAATGCTTACTTTTAAAGAAGTTGATTCAATAAAAGCATCATCTCTCAGCACTATATGTTCCTGAGAGCATTTGGTTACCAAGATGATAGATTTCCTGACAAATACTAGCATCCAAAAGCTTACTGATAACTGTTTTTTAATACCTTTCCTCTCTTAATGTAAATCATTTTGGGGCAAGCTGGTATTTATCCACAGGCTTTCATGAGGCTGGAGCAGAGCTACTGATTCATGATACAAAACACTGAAAGAGGTCTCATAGAAGAGTTAGAGTTGGAAAGGACCTTAAGATCATCCAGTTCCAACCCCCCTGCATGGGCAGGGACACCTCACACTAAACCATGTCACTCAAAGCTCTGTCTCAGATCATCTTCTGGTTTGAATTTCTCTCTAAAAGAACCCAGGAGAGCATTCCTATGCTGATGGTTCTAGGAGAAGGTGCATTAGTTCTCTGAACACTAAGTTGCTCATGGACTGCATTTCCCCATGCTCCCACTGGCCTTCCTGGTCACTTTGCAATGCTGATCAGTGTTTTCTAGCCACAAAGTATAGGTGCCCCAGATAATCTCATATGTGTGTATGCAAATAAATTGGAAATCCTGGCAGCCACATCCAAGAACATGGAAGAGCAGAATAATGTTTGCATTAATATTGCTTGGTTTTTAAATATTTCTTTTATTCCAAATGTGGAGCCTCACTCTGAGAAGCAAACATGTGGTAACTATTGTGGGTTGTTACAAATGCCTCCTATTGATATATTAGGTATAAAATCTGGAGCTGTGCAATAGATGGGAGAATTCATCCAATGTTACAGGGTTTGGCTGCCATAGGAAGACCTCCTGTAGGAACTCTTGGAAACCCCATATGCCATAATAGCCTGCAAGGGCAGATGCGTCTTCTGGCTGGTTGCTGGCTCAGATATGAACTGGAACATGCTGCATGCTGAAAGTGGAACCAGTGACAAGTCTTTCACAGTTTGTAACTGTGCACTTTGGCAAAGATAAGCAGCAAGAATTTTGCTGGTGGTTGACTGTGACAATTGTGTATGTCCCAGTAAACTACTGGAAACATTTATTATAAGCACAGTTAAAATCAGATAAAGTTAACAAGGTAGCTACTGCGATTACTATTTTATTCATCAAATCCTAGAATCACAGAATGGTTTGGGTTAAAGGGACCTCAAAGCTCATCCAGTTCTAACCCCTTACCACAGGCAGGGATGCCTTCTGCTACACCAGGATACTCCAAGCCCCATCCAACCTGGCCTTGAACACTGCCAGGGATGAGGCAGCCACAGCTTCTCTGGGCACCCTGTGCCAGCGCCTCAGCACCCTTACAAGGAAGAACTTGCCAACGTCTTGTCTGAATCACTCCTATGTCAGTTTAAAGCCATTCTACCTTGTCCTGTCTCTTCATGCCCTTGTTAAAAGGCCCTCTCCAGCTTTCTTGTTGGCCCCTTTAGGCACTAGAAGCCCTTCTAAGGTCTCCCTGGAGCCTTCTCCTCTCTAGGTTGAACAACAATAATAAATATTTAAATAATGCTTAACTTTGCACAATGAGAGAGATATTACCCTGAAGATGTTATGGTCTAAATAGTCCTTGTTAATTATAAATAGGCTGTACTAATTATACACAAAATCAAAGATTGCTTTTGGTGCGATATACGGTTATTGTTATGACCCAAGTGAGCAAAGTTATCAAATGAAGTTTTAGTCTGCTTTTGTAACATTTGCTCGTAGCGTGTCTTCTGCTTCTGTGACCAACTGGAAGAGCTTTGGGTGCCATGGTTTAGTGTGAGGTGTCCCTGCCCATGGCAGGGGGGTTGGAACTGGATGATCTTAAGGTCCTTTCCAACCCTAACTGTTCTATGATTTAATAAGAAAATGTTTTCTTTTGTGAGTAGGAAGATAGAATTGTTCCAACTCCCAGTGTTCTGGATACAGGGGTCTGATAAAAAGTTTACATTTTTGTCAGGAGTTTTAATTCAAGCTTCAACTCTTTATTCCCACAACCATTTACAAGGATGAATGAGCTTCGCGCACACTCTCCACTGCATTCATACTGTGTCACCCTAAGGTTGCCAGTTCTGCTTCTCATGGTGACCTGTACAGTTCAGGACTAATGAGGTGTTGCTGAAATATTTCATTTGTACCAGCAGGCAGCTTTTAGATAAATAAAATGACTTCAGACAATATGAACTTTTGCTTAGCCTCTGAAGGGAGGATTGTGTGGAACCAAGAATAAGAAAACACTCAGATCCAAGAATGTTAGTTTTAAATAAATCTATCACAACACACAGCAAGCTTAGTTTTTATGTCTTGCATTATAGAGTCCTGTTTATTTCATAACGCAAAGTTAAATAACCCTTGGTTTTCACATGGATTGCTAACAAATGAAACAGTTCATAGCATCTTTTAACATTGTTTTATGTTCCTTCAAAAGGTTGGAATCAGCTAATGGTGAAAATTTGGGGGGAAAAAATATGGGAAACATAAACAAACTGAAGTCTCTTATCCAGTTTTGCAGCTGCACTCATCTGAGAAATGCTTCTCTACAGTATGTAGTTTCTCCTAAAAATTGTCCTTTTGAGAAGCTGCGGAAGCCTGGTTCCTTAGGATCAGGCAGGGTTTGGTCTTGATGGTTAGAGCAAATAAATTATATGTTGCTTTGCATAGTTTATATTGTTGCATATAAATAATGATGAAAACCTGTTATGTGAGGTATTCAAAGAAAGCAAAGATGAAAACTTTAATGCATGCTTTTTAACACCTGGAAAAACCGATTTTCCCTTTCTGAAAGAAACAGTTAGGGAGTTGCTTGGATTTTCTGTAGGCTCTGAGGCAAGATGCAAGACCTGGGTTCAGTTCCTTGCTGTCCTGTATAATTTTGGCCTGGTTGCCTTGCTATTTCTTCCACCCTTCCAGATTACAAATGGGGGATATACAACACCCTTTGGTGACAAGAAACCGGACAAAGGAATGCTTAGTTCTCTGTGACTGTGAGCATGTTACAAGCTAAAGCTTTAGAGAAGACATACATGGAGTTCTGTGTGCTCAGCCCCATGTAGTGCTGAGCTGCTGGGCCCAATCCAATGTTTAAACACAGTCTTTACTGGAACGCACGACTTGTGCCATTGGTTCCTGTTAAAAGCACGTGTCTAATTAGTTGCCTGGTTTGGGGCCAGCATTCAGTCTTTTGCTGGATGGAGCCCTAAACAAGCAATCTAGTGTCAAAGGAGGAAACATTTGCACATGTGGATGTGATTTGGCTCTTTCTGTGGCACTGGCTTGTTGTTTTCTAAGTTGTGTTGGCAATGGTTGGTCTCTTTAAAATGCTAACAATTTCTTGCTTGTTGTGTTAAAACTGACTGCTCTCCCAGTGCCCAGGCTAAAAAAGGATGGGTCTAAATCACTCCTGGTGTCTGTGATGCTTTGCACCCACAGAAACAAGACACTGTACTCTGTTTGAATTCACTCTGCTTTCCTATTCATGCTCTTGCAAAGGGCCCAGAAATTCTCTGAGATCTGAGCTAGTGGCAAGCATCGTGTTTCATTCAAAGGGTAACTCTTCAAGCATATTTTTGCAGAGCATTGTAAACAGTGGTGTCGCTTATAATATTTATTGTCTTAATGCAAAGTCTACAATGATGTATTAGATTTCCATAGGGAAAATTGAAGAAAAAATTGCCTTTTACTTTCTTTTCTATTAAAGGTGTTAGTTGAGAAAATACTCTGTTTTTTTATGAGGGTTTTCTGTAAGCAATAGAAGATATAAATATGCATAAAGAAAGGAAAGATAACAAAATAAGCATTTGAATTTATAAGATTTGCAAATATGACTACTATACAAGCATGAAACTTTTCAGAAATATGTCACTTAGGAGAATGTAATGAGTTAGAAATAAGAAAACAAACCAGGTGCTGTAAGTTGATATTCCTGCAGCTATTCCATATGCGGGCACTGATTTCCTTCCTCATCTCTATATTCTGATGCCAAGAGCCTCAGAGCACCTTGAATGTCTTGTGAAGTCACCTATAGATTATGATAAGCATCACAGAATCCTAAGGGTTGGAAGGGACCTTGAATGATCATCTCGTCCAACCCCCTTGCGAGAGCAGGGTAACCTAGACTACATAACACAGGAACTTGTCCAGGCGGGCCTTGAATATCTCCAATGTAGGAGACTCCACAACCCCCCTGGGCAGCCTGTTCCAGTCGTCTTGTAGATTTAGCCTATTAAGACTTCCACAGACTTCCATGAAAGTGGCAATTTTGTTAACCCCAGAAAATTTTGCTTGACAAAACATTGAAGTGAAAGTCTTGTTTAAGAACCACCTGATATTTATCAGAATTCAGGCAACCATTTTGTATGTACATGCTAATCTTTAGGTTCAAGTATAATAGAATTAGAGTGCACATCTCAGATACTTTATTTGAATTTTTCCCCTCTTCCTTAGTCTGCAGCTTCCAATGGATCAGAAGGATCTGGACAATGTGAACATAATAAAGAGAACCAGACTTCCGAAAGTTACGTGGTAGACGTGAAGACAAAGGTATGATCCATTCTTTTGTGATGTAAAATCTTTATTTAGACAAGTTTTGCTGGAGGTGAAATATGTAGAATATATTGAATTTGAGCTCCTGCAGTCATATTTTTGGTGCCTGCATGTACATTACCTTATCAAATAAGACTTATGGCTGTAATTTATTGTTACTAGCCCTGTTCATTTTATGCTGTCCTAGTCAGGATTTGCTTCTTATTTTTATGTGAAGATGTTAATATCAGCGATGGTTCCACAGGATTGCTGATTCAAGGTGTTTTCATTACAGTGTATTTTTGAAGTCCAAGGTGTTGCGCAGTTAGTAAGCTTTATTCAAGGTTTTTGCAGTTTCTGTGTGTGTTGTAGTTCATTTTTGTTGTGGAGTCAGTATGGAAGAATATAAATGTCAATGAAGTGATGATTTTTGTATGGGCAGTCTAATGATGCGTACCATAAAAGTATGCTGAATAATACATGAAGCAATGAGTTCATGGCTGTGGCAAGGAGGTATGTTACACTTCTCTTTGTAACAGCCTCGCTGCATGCAATGGTTGAGTTATAAGTGTTTCATTATAACATCTCCGTTATTTTCATAGGTTCACAACTTGGCCGGAACAATTCTCCTGGGCTTAGATACAATTATGTAGGCTTCCACTCTTGAAGTCATCGTGTATTTTTTCTTTTGTAAGTGAAAGCAAATTATTAAGCTTTCTTTTAAAGTTAGCAAGCTGGAAACATGATGGAAAGAAAACAGACATTAACTGAGTTGGCTTGCTTATGCAATACCTTGTAGACTTTGGTGAACGTTGTTTCTAACAGTGGAAATGTGCAGATCATTCCTCTTGCCTAAGGCTTTTCTGTGGGCTTTGTTTACATTTCTAGGTTGATTTCTCTGTTCATTAACTTTTCAAGATGGAATGAACTAATTGTCTAGCATCAATTGTTGAGTTTCTTGTGTTGCCGTGTCCCCAGTTGATGAGAAAAACTTTTGTGCCATAGAGGACCATTGAGCTACTTGAGAGTTGAAATATAAGAGCATGTATACTTACTGAGATTTGTCTCTATATTTGTGAAAGAAATTATTTCATCAAAGCAAGGAATTATCAAAAGCTTGATATATACCCTAGATACATTGGGTACATGAGGGTGTTGTAGAGATCATGGCATGAAGCGGACCTCAGCCCAGTTTCACAAGAACATTTCCAGTATGAATGACCAATTGAACATGCACCCATCTTCCCTACTTAGACAACCTCCTGGACGTAATGTTTCTCCATCAGCAATTCCATGTACTGCATTTTCATCCTCCAGCACAAAGTGTACATGAGGGTAAGCTTCAAAAGTTGGTAACTCCATTGTCAAACACTAAGACATTCGGGGCTGTGAGTGGTATTTTCTTCAGTTCCTGGTACCAGGGGAGAGCAGGTAGCAGATGTTTTGTTTTCAGTTTCTGGAAGTTGTGGTTTAGTGTGTCAGTTTATCTGAAAGAGCAATTTTGTCTGATTTTTCAAGTGACTGTGCTTGAGTGTCAGTGGCACACTGCTAAGACAGTGACACATAGCTATTTAGGACTGACTACATGTTTAAACATATGCACCAGAGCTTTTCAGCTCCTGATGATCAATTGGTTGTTAGATTTACTTCCCCAGGCAGAATGCTCAAGAATTTAAATGAACTCTTCATTCACTGTGGATCTTGATAGCTAAGAGCCACTTTAGGACATATTGCCCTTGAGTGCCATGTGTTTTTATCACAGAGCATCCCAGCCCACATAAAGCCAGTGGAGCATTTGTAACTGAAGTGCTTCTGTTTCATGCTGAATAAGGGATTTGTGGGAAGCAAGAGAAAACAATTATGGCTGTAATAATAAGACATTAGGCGTTAGTTTTAAGTTGATGAAGGCTGCAGAGCTTTGAAAAAGCTAGCTTATCCAAGGCCATTCAGAGTTATGAAATGGCTCAGCCTTTTCCTACACCTGTGATTATGAATGTGCATCTCCTACAACCCTACAAACCATACTCTGTACCCAGCTTGCCTCACTGTCTTCTCATAGGCCTCTAGGCTTATGAGTTTGTGGGAGTGAGACTACTGGAGAGGTTGCACTGTCTCCATCTTTGGATATTTTCAAGTCCAGACTGGCTAACAGCCTGATCAGAGCTCACTGCTGAACCTACTTTGAGGAGGAGATTGCAATGAGTCTTCTCAGGTCCTTTCCATTGTCACTTCTGTGATCCATTGATTACACTGACTCCTGGAGAGGAAGTGAGGCAACCACACTCCTGTCCCACTGTGCGTTTGGAGGCAAATAACTTTAGACACCACTGGATGCAGCAGCCAAAGGCGAGGTATTACAGTCAGGTTGCAAATAGGATCAGCAAACTGCAGCTTATCTGTTAAAACCCCAAACCTGTAGCCAAGCACTGGGGCTAAAGTGTTGCAAGCTGAATTAAATGGTAGTGAGCTGGGCATGTAATTGAGGCAGGAAGAGAGGGGATTCCCTCCACAGCTGTGAAGTAGGAAAAAAACCCTTTTTTTATGGCTGTTGAGCTTGGGGCAACCATAGACGCTTGGGTGCAGAGTTCTCATGATGGAGGAGTGGACACCCTCTCCAGCCTGCACTTCTCCACATACACAGTTTACCATCCATCTGCAGAGCTCAGAGTGGGGAGGTTTGTGCTTCCTTACAGGAAGAAAATTGCCTTTTTCTTTTTGTTGGGAAAGTTACCAGCCAGAGGAATTGGTCAGGATTCCAACATTGATTGTGCTAAATAGCAGTGAAATTTACCTTCTCCCGCAGGAGAAGGGGGAATGATTCTTGTTACAGCTTCAGCCCGAGACTCTCATGGGCCTGAGGCCAGTTGCAGTCTCGCTGCTGTCAGGGCTGCTTCAGTCAAGAGGGGCAGAATTGTTAATTTGTTGATCTTTAAATTAACACCAGCACTCACGGGCTTCTGGTTCTACCTGGGAACTGCATTAAAATTCTTAGTGACTAAGGTATATAGAGCTTCATGCCTCCTGAAATTTGTATTAACCACTCGCTCTGGCCGAAGCAGGATTTATTCTGACATTTCATCTCTAACTCCTAACTACATGTTCAGCATCTGCAAGATTAGGAGTAGCACAAACAATAAAGAGGCTGTCTCGGGAGATTTTCCCTTCAAGTATATAATTGCTCAGATAACTTCTGTCCCAGTGTTAACCTACTAACTAACCAGTTATGATGCACAGCGACATGGCTGGAACTGAGCTCAAGAAGTGTGAATGAGATCTCACCATAAAGATATAAGTTAATGACTACATCAGTTGCCCTCTTGGAAGAGAAGTAATGTAGTGTAATATAAGGCCTGAAAAGAAAGAGAATCTAACTCCATGTGAAAGACTGGCAATTTAATTCCATCAGTAAGAATCCATAGTACACATCTATTTACATGAAGAGTAAATAAATCTTTCTCACGTTTGAAAGAGGATGCATGTGTTTATATGTTCTCTGTGTAGGTGCATAAAGCCCTAAATAGTCACCGGCTAGATTTTGCAAGATGCTGACATTGCTAATGCTGTGTTAGCAGTCTGGTAGATGTCTCCTTTCTTAGTGCCTACTCCAAAACTTGGAGACCTAGTACACTTGTTTGTCTTCATTCCTACTGTTTGAAGAAGAGATAATTCTGCAGCCAGCTTTGCTTTGTTTTAAAGAATCAATTTCTCTTCGCAGTTTTTGCTGTATAATATTTATGTTTTGAAAGAATTTAAGAAGTGTTTAGAAAGGTGTGTCATAAAGGTTAAAAACCCCCCAGAGAATGCTTCCTGTTGGTTTTAGGCTTTATAGAAGCTTGCTTTTACAAATGTTATAAAGCTAGATGTTACAGGCTCTGGTTTTAAATATAACTGCCCAATTAACCAATTAAACTTTGGTTATTCAAGTGGAAGTACCAGTGAAGATTTTAATGCCAGAAAAGGATCATTAAATTGTCCAGTCTAACCTCCTGCATTACACAGCCCATCACATTGCACCCACTTACCTCATATTGTTTGTTTCTGTATGACTTAAAAATAGACACCTTGGTCAAATTAGAGGAGGAAGCAGCCACCTGGGTAAGTGGCTTTCACATGGTGGTCTGCAATGACACTAGGTATCACAGTGGGAAATAGTTGTTATTCTTCCTGTATTAAAGCTTTCCTACAGTCAGAGCTCATCACAAAGGTTATTTTTGACCACCTAAATCAACTATGAGCAACTATAAACCATCTCTTTTCACCCCAGATGGCTGCTTCTCAATTTGTTTGTTTTTTGGGTCAAGTCTTTCTAATCATGATCATATGTACAGATAACATGAAGACTGGTAGAGCACAGGAAAAAATAGAACTAAGCAGCAATGTGACCTGCAGAAATTAGAGCAGAAGGAGATGTTGGTAATGAAGGGTAGAGCAGTGCCAAGGATTTGAGAATCTTACACTTGTGGAGAAAAAATGAATGGAAAAAGTATCTAGTTGGAAGAAGAAAACAAGACAGCTCAGCCTCATGGTGTGGGTAGTTAATGAAAATAAGGAACTGTGTCTTTGGGAGAAACACCAAAGACCCATTGACAGTCATTTGTTCCTATACTGCAGTCCAGATGTTGTCCAGGCTTTGATAGATGTCTGTGAGAAGCTACGATCATGAGCCTTGGCAACCAAAGTGAGCCTATATAAAGATGAAGGGGGTGTTTGTATCCCCAAAACCATGGGTGTCTTCCTGGGGCTACAGGAAACTCTGAGAGTAAAAAAGCAGGCAGCATTATTCTGGGGACCATGGCACTCAACTAAGCTTGTGTAGCACACGTGCAAATCCTGCCCTGCTAAGTACTTATTGTTGCATTTTACGGAAGGAAGTGATAGCTTAAAATTGCAGGAGTGCAGGAGAAAGCTTTTAGGTCCGCTCATTGAGCGTGATTTTCTGAGACACACACATGAGTCATGTTGCTCACATAAACAGCCTCAGAGGGTTCATACTATCTGTTTTTCATATAAATGGCAAATAGGATCATGGATTCCCTGGGACCAGCTCACAGCAGTAGTTACTTGCAAGTAGAAGCATTTACAGATCATGCACTTGGAGACCAATTTCAAAAGATATCTCCATATGCCAGAATGATATGAAATTTTACAGCCAAGTCATTAGGTAAATATATGCATGGAAATATTTCACACCTTACTAGATCAGCCTGAATCTACCAATTGGAAGAGAACAAACTCTTGGATGCTTTACATCTAAGTGTTGAAATATCTCCTGAATTCAGAGTTGACTGCATTCCCTTTTACCCTATCATGCTTAGAGCGCAAGCATGACTTAGGATAGACCAACTAAGTGGGTTAATTTGTTCTTCAGGAAATGGTTAATCGGTTCTTGCTTCAAGGAGATATGAAAGTCCCCTGTTTCATATAATCTATAGTTTAATAAACTTGTCTGACTGTTTGACTACTGGACTAAACCTCAGCAGGGAGAAAACTTGCAGGTTCCAGTGCAGCCGGTAAACACAAATCAAGTTTGTTTTGTGTACATGTGGTTGCTTAGAGTGAGTTAAAGTTTTAGACACAGTTGTAAGTGCTCTAGAGACTTTCTCTTTAAGATGTTATATCCACCAAGACTTTAATAGCTGGGAGAGGGTTGGTTGCTCTCTGACCACATATCTGATTCACTATGGATTTTGTAACTTTGGTAGCAGTGACCTCATTTTGGCAAAATAATGTGTGTCATTTACTGAATCTCTTGCTGCTTTAGCAGTCACAAGATTATTAGGGTTATAACCCGAGTAATTTATGGAAAGGAGAAGACTCTTAAATATCCTTTTATTTTCTTGGAAAGGCTTGTTTTATTGAAAACATATTTTAGCTCTGAGTGAGAATGAGAGATCCTCAGCAAAGCACCCAGTGGGAATTGTGCTGTCCAGTGTGTTGAAAAGGTGAATTGTAATGTATGGGTGTCTAGACGTTTCCTCTTGTTGCTGTCAACAGTCCAGTTGGCTGTATTTTTTTTTTCCAGTGAATAGGAGCATTGATTTTCCTCTCTCTTTGGCCAGAGCTTTCATTTTACATATCTCTCCCCTTCTGTGTCTTTCTTTCTCCCTCCCTCTTTCTTCTTCTCTCTCTCTCTCTTCCTCTGTTTGTGAGAGGGAAGACTTTAAGAGCTGACAGCGGGCTTTCTAACTCAGAATGATTCATGTAAGACACCTGAAAGGCAAGCTCTGCACCAGCATCACTGCAAGAAAGGTAGGGCTTTGGGGCTAAACAGTCTGTAAAACTCTGAGCGAAGCATACAGAACATGAGATAAATCGATTAAGTCTGTGGATCTGTCGAAGATGCAGAGAAAAGTTTGGGAGAGGAGGAGTTGTTCAGCTCTGTTGTTCAGGGTGCTCTTTCAGATTAAAACTTTAATGTATTTTTCATAAGTAGGGGCGGGGGGGGAAAGGTGCCCCTCCGTAGCCTTGAATAATGAATGTAATGAGGAGCGTTTTTCCTGTGGACGGTAAACTACAATTTATCCCTGTTGTGCTTCACAGACCTGCGTGCATGTGTAAATGTGCAATTCCCTTTCCTCCTCCCGCCCCAATTATTTTCTATTGTACTTTCTGAAAGTTCGCCTTATCCAGCTGTTATTTATATTCACTTCCTGCATGCGAATCTGACCTAGTAATTCCGAGTGATTTTGCATGTGACGCATGAGCTCTCGCACACACCTCAGATGTTTCAATCATGTGCTTCAAACAATATGTATGTTTGTAGGAATCACGCTCTTAATAAAAACCCCCTTACAACCCAAAGCAGTTGTTTTGGCAGAGGAGTGACAGCGCTGTGATAGATGGGCCCGATAGTTGTGTGTGTTGTGTGTGCTTGCTCAGAGTTAGTAGGAAAGAGGAGGGAGAGAGCAAGCGAAAGGGGGGAGAAAAAAAGAGACAGGGAAGGAGAGAGCGGGAGGGAGAGAGATTGAGAGAGAGAGAGAGAGAGAGGCAGACTTGGCAAACGGAATCTTATGGGTATACTGAAACAGCAGATCAGGATTGTGAAACCAGAGCCAGGGCTGAAATGTGATGCTTTTTGCTCTTTTGTGCTTGTTGTGGTTCTCATCTTCCCATTTAGAAGGCTGCATACCATCCAACAGAATATTTTGATCACAGATTGAACAATGCAGCAATCAAGCCTGATAAGCCACCTGGAAGTTTTGCTTGAGATGATTTCTAGTGGGTTTACTGATCCCTGTGAGCATCATGACTGCCTTTAGCATTGTGGAGGAGGACTCGAGTTTCTTATGAGGGCCCCACTTGGAAAAGCAGGCTGTGCAGATTCAAGCCTCCGGTTCTGTTCATGCTGTTCAAAAGCCTTTCCTCACCCTTGCTGATTTGTTTTTATGATTTACATACACTCCTGTGGAGATTTACAGAATGGATTGTCTGTGCATTGTCACGACCAAGGTAGGACTGGAAACATTGCTCTTATGTGTATATATTTCTCTGATATTTTTCTGTTCCTGTAATTAAATAGATTGAGCATGTTCTGTGTCAGGTTGCAAGATAAAGTGATAAATAAGCTTTGCTACAATGAGCATTTTGTTCTCTTTTTTTCTGTAGATTATGCAGTTTGTTTCTATATCACTTCCTAAATGATATGTAATTTACTTATTTATGCTGGCAAAAGGGATGATTTCATATTTTATCTTATCCTATGCTTGTGTCTATTAATATCTCCAGCTACTAGAGCACTTTCAAATGCATGGTATAGTGCACATATTTTCTCAGTTTATCAGTTTATTCTATACAGTAAAGAATAAAAAAAAAACAATAAAAGGGGGGCATTTTATGGGTCCTGGGACTTTAAAGAGGCCAATCAGATGTAGTTTAGATAGTCATGATGTTTCTGATTGGAGAGATGCAAGTTTCTTGTGGCTTATTGTGGCTTTTTTGGGGGGGACTGG
>NDXB01007643.1:0-60813 GCA_002631895.1 Agapornis roseicollis | reverse complement strand
GGGGGGGGGGGGGGGGGGGGGGGGGGGAACAGGACAGAGTTTACTTTGCATCTCCAGGCCTGAAAAATAAAAATGCCTTGGTCCAAATTCAGCACTCTTACACTGGTGTTAGATCCAACCTGACTGTTTGGGAATTGTCCTTCTAAATAATCCCTTCCAAACTTGCATATAAACCTTTTTTTTTTTTATCTACAACAACAATAGCAGGCTGAGGACTTTAGGGCTAAGGACAATTCCCAATTTTAAGGTCTAGGCTAAAGGATTCTTGGAGTTTCCTCAAATTTAGCAAACTAGCTTAATATTAGATGACAGGGAGATCATCAGGGAACTCCCTTTCTGTTGCTACAGGTCAGGCAGCGCATGTTTGTAGCTGCATTTGCACGTGGTGATAGTATTTGTAAGGAGCAGTTGCCAGGGGAAGCCCAGACACTGGGGTTCAGCACAGTTGTTCCCGGTTCTGCTCCATTTTTGATAAATTTTATCAATTGCATAGGACTTGTAAAATGTATAGGGTTGGCAGAGCTCCTGAAGGCTGTGTAAATGGGAAGGCAAAACGATTGTTAGCACTACTGTCATCATTGCTGCCATTTTTTGTGTCACGGCCATGCATAATGGGGACCTCCATCTGTGACACAGATAAGGGCAGAAGGAGACACACCGAGCACCCATGGACAGCACTGAGGGGTGGCAGGTGGCTGCCACAGAGAGCAGGGAGCTTAGTGGAGCTGTAGAAACAGATGCGAGCTGTCATTCCTATCTTGCTGATGGAGAAACCCATATGGGGAAAGAACAGGAGGTGATTGAGGACACAGAAGGAGTGGCTCCTGTGGCCTCATTCACCTCCTGTTGTGTCCGAGTCCTTCTGGCTTCCACAAGCTGTACTCAACCTGAGACTACATCATCAACCTGCCCTGGAGCAGAGCGGAGGTGCCTGTGGGTGCCCATTGACACACACTGGTGAAAAGTGCTCAGCAGCAGTGGTATGGCACCACTGAACAAAGGTTGGATCCAGCATCATGTTAAACATCCAGTTTGCAGTCCCAGACATAGCTTTCCAATTGAAAATAAGCAGGACTGTGGAAAAAAAGAGTGGTTATTCGTCCTACTTCTTGGTGTTCAGTGGAGCAATGGGGACCTGCAATCACAACCATCCTTGGAAAGAGTTTGGCAAAGAGGTGTATGGTAGCTGGATTCAGACAGGAGAGTAAGTCTACTTTTAAGATGGTATAATTGGGTGGAGATCATGGCCCAGTGCCTTTTTTTATATATCAAAACCACCACTTCATTTATTAAATGAATTGGTGATGAGCATTCCCACTGAATATTTCCCCAGGGCCTTCTGGGCAATAACAGATGTAGACTTACCATCATCTCACTGCTGATCTTGCTTTGGGCAGAGCTTCCAACGCCATCTACACCACTATTTTTCCTCCCAGCTTTTCTGTCTCTAGAATCTGCCACTGAATGGCTGAAATGATCTGAAAGTCAAACATATGAGCCTCAAATATTCAGCTTCAGAAATTCAGTCTTTGCTGCCAACTTTTATGTTGGAATGAGATAGGATTGTGAACTGTGTGCGATCTGCAATTGGATGCATGTAGGAACACTATATTATCACATGTAATTGAGCTGAATAATGGCAAAAGCCTAATTTCAGGATACCTTCATATGACAAAGTCTTGAAGCCAAATAAATTACAGTTGATTTCCTCATCTTGTTTGGTGCCATATTTAAAAGCTGCTCCAGTGTCGTTATATTGTATTGATCCATAATCTGCTCTTATGTGTTTTATTGTGTACTGGAGTAACTCTGCTTCTTTCCTCCAAAGTTTTTATGGCCTGTGTTTATGGCAGTTTCACCAATATAATAAGAGATCATTTGAGGTTTAAAAAACAATCATTTCAAGAAGTATGAATTCTACAGAGCAACAGTCTGGTCATTTTTGGCCTCAGATCAGTTAATTACCCTTATTTGAATATCCTGGTTTTGATCTGTGTAAATAATTGCCATTCTCATTCTTGGAAAAGTGGACCTTAATGTCAAGATGGAGCAAATGCATCAGCTTTATTCCTCAGATCTTATAAGTAATAAAAAAGGAGTGATAGATAAATGCTGCTTAAATTGCAAAAGATGAACCCTGTTAAAAAAGTTGACATTATTAACACATGGTCATTAATTTTAGTCTGGAATTTTCAGTATTTCCAGCCTACAGAAAATGTCATAAATGTACTGGAGTGAATTTTCCCTTGTAGATTATGTGCAATGAATCTAAAGATCCTGCTTTGAACTGTATATGGTGAAAGACACCATCTAATAAAATTAATTTCTGATGTACCTTGCCAGACCTTAAATCCTATTGACATTATGTTTTCAGCCAAAATGTAAGATATGTTTAAGATAGATTTAAGATCTGTACAAATTAGTACAGATTCTTCCTCTCCTTTTTTATTTCCTTCATGTTTCCATGCATTTCTGAACCCAGGGCTTAGGAAATGCTCAATCTGTCAAGGACAACTTATGGTCGCCTAGTTTATTTTAATTGATCATGTTCCCAGCATAGCTTCTTTCTTTTATTGTTGCTTAAAGCACATTAATTAGTGGTATTATTTTATCATTAGGAAGAATTCAGTATTAATGAAAGCTCAGATCAAGACTCCATCCCAACAGGAGCACCAAGGGTTTTTGAGAAGGAAGAAGATTCCCACTGTGCCTCCCAGCAGTCAGAGGCAACACGCTGTCCTCTCCCCTAGCTATCGTCCATCCCTCTGCCTTTTACGGAATAGTGAATACAACAGTAGCTGCCTCTGGTGATAAAAGAAAATAGATAGCTCTGTGTTGCTTGACAAGACTTGCTATAAGAGTGGCTACTTCACTGAAACCCCCAATACTTGGTGTCAGACAATCCCACAAGTAGGCACCCAGTTGTCTGTCACAAGGAGAACTAACTGAAGATCTTTTCCTAGGATAGAGACTTTAAAACTTCCTGGGAAATCTAGTCGAATGTTTTATTATCCTTAGTATCACTAAAGCCCCTAAGAACTGTCCATGTCAGTTGCTACTGTGGTCACCTCTTGTTTTGTTTGGGAGCTGTGTTTTCAGGTTGGCTTAAAATCCCAGATTTTATCACCTGAAAGCTTCTGTGTTTTGAGATGAGCTTGCAAAGCTATACACAAAGACTAGACACCAAATAAAATAACCTGACTTTATTCACAAAACCTAATCCTCTTCCTCTTTGTTGCTTGACTCCCATGTTCGCAGCACTATATTTCCTGTGACCCAGAGAACTGGCCACCTTCAGAGCCAGGGAGAGTGCCCACCTTGAACTGGGTGGGTTTATTAGCTACAAGAATAAGTTCCCATCATCAAAATGTTGAAATTCTGCAACAATAACTCCTTCTTAGGAGTTCTTGTTACCAGATTCCACTTAACTCTTAACACTTATCTCTGGTTTAAACCAGATCACTTACTACACAGGTTCCATGTTTTAGTCAATTGTCACTGGCCTCTGTGGGAGCACACAGTTAAATGAAAATGTGATTATTCACGTGGATGGAAAAAGATCTTGTATGTTTGGGGGTTTTGGGGTGGTTTGCTTTTTTTTTTTAGAGTTCATGAAAATCTCAGTTGGTTCCACATGTGGAGAAATTTGTTTTGCTTTGTTCTTTTAATTCTGTGTTAGTCTAGTTTGGTATGTTCACAACATCTCTCTTTTCATGGCTGCCTGGTCAGCACCTTTTCTAAGGGTTTTGTTGGAGTGTTTAAAAGATGGAAGGAAAAAAACCTGTTTTGTAATGGTGCTGGGAAGCAGGGTGATGTGCTTGCTTATGTTGTTAACCCAAACCAAGGCTGAATATGTACATTTCTGACTGGCAAGGTTGCCAGGAGCCAGCAACATCTGTCTGTCCTATTTTCTTCAGCTCATCCAGCAATATATTTGGAACAGGGGACACCAATGTATGCACTTAAGGCAAAACTCTGACAGATGTGAAAGCAGAAGTCTCAATATGTGCAATGATTGTGGAAAATAAGCATCCACTGCATCAAGTGCAGGACCAACATCTGCCTTAGACCCTGGCTGAGGTATGACTTTTCTGTAGGTGTCTCCCACTCTATGCACTCATCACCCCACTTTGCAGCATGAAGGGTAAAGCAGAGAAGAGCTGTACAATATGCACCATGTCTTTTTGTTAGTGTTAGCTTTCCTTTCCCCATAGTCCCAAAATGGAAGGCGAGGCAAAATTCAGAGCTCATCTCCTTGGTAGCATCACTGTGAATCTGAGGGAGGGATTGCTTTGGCTTGACTTTGATTGCAACTATCAGTGTACATCAAGTATATCATTACAAATCAGTGTGCCATGCTTAGGAAAGGTAGGAACAGGTCTTGTGTCTCATTAGAATACTGTAGATTCCCCAAGTGAGGGCAAAAGACTCATTCAGTATTTATCCAACACAGTTTACTCCCAGTGCCAGCACAGTTGGTTTAAAGGGTGTTTTCAGAACTTGGATGAAGAGTGGAAAAATGTGCAGGTGGCACCACTGGAGTGACCTCACTGTTCCAGCCTCTCTAATTTAGAGCAGCAGTAAAACCAAGTCCCAAGATGCTCTCAGAAGGGCAGAGTGATAAATCAGATCAGGCCACCTGCTGGAGGTGGAGGGCAGGTCCACACATTATATGCCAGCTGTTGGTTTTATCTTGCAGGGGTGAATCCACTATGAGGTTAGGTTGAGTTCTTGATTCTGGCGGGCTGATGCCAATGCAAATAACTAGCACTTAGACTATTTATTTATGAAGTGCTTTTATAATAGGCCTTACTGAAAAAAATAGGTCTGTTTACTACCTTCCCCCAGTTATAATGTGCTAATCTGAAAAGCCTCAATATAGAGGTTTGGAAAGATACGTAATTAAAGAATGAGGTTCAATTTATTTTGAAGGCCTTCTTACAAGATCATCTGTATGTGCCTGGAAGGCTATAGAGTCAGTCCCCAGATTAGGAAATTATAAAGCTAGGTATGAATACTGAGCTTGAACCGGTGCCTCAGGTGTTGTGTACTAGTATAATCTTACAAAAACCAGCAGAGGTGTAGAAATGATGATGAGGATCTGATTTAAATTTAGCTGGCTATGAAACAAAAAAATAACCACATTTCTCTGTGCCCGAGTATTGCTGATAGATTTGGGCAACATTTGTTGTTTTTTCTTTGCAAGGCTTCAGGCTTTGAATCATTACAGTTTGAAATCGTAAACTGGCTAGCTAAGATTTTTGTGTTGAATTTCCTGGCTATAACAAACTCAAAACAAAGAGAACATAATGATTTCCCCCCTAGAGATTCACATTTAGCTAAAATTAAAATCTTTTTCTATAGTCATTATTAGGTGTTGATGAGCACTTCAAACTGTGGTGTTTTCCTGCCAGTCCCTGAAAGTGGGATAGAGCTGAATCTATGCAATTTACATGCAATTTAGTAAACTCCATTCTGAAGTGGTACTTGAGGACAGCTTTGATGACTGTGGGTTTGCTGCTGGCTAAACTGCACAGTCTTAGAAGAGAAGGAAGTTCCTTTTCAATGGTCTTAGCTGGAGAATATACCCATGGATGTTTGACACATGAGGAGTATATCTGAGTATTTATTTCAAATCTTTATTTCCCAATGTTAGATTTTGGAACAATTATTACAAGCTTCTAGCTTTTGGATTTCAAAATATGAATGTAAACTGATGAGATACATGTTGTCTTTTCTAGAAAAAATAACACTTTTTGGGGGAGAGTCTCAAGAAAATTACACAGAACAAACCAATGTGCATTGCATATGTAATGTCTTGTAATTATATCTTGTCAAAAGCTCAACTTTTTTCTCCTTTATTCTTTAGAAATATGGTAATTGTCCCTTTTCCCTTGTAGTTAATTATAAATTTCAGGAAGAATTAAGTCTGTTAAATCTCTTCTTCCCTGTCTTCCCCCTCCCTTGGTCTCTATGGCAATAGCAGGAATAGAAAAGAATTACTCTGATCTCTATTTCTGAGTGACATTTCGTTTCTTCCAAGCATTGACCCTGTTTAGTGCAACTGAAATTTTCAATCTATTTTGTTAGATTATAATTTGCTGATTTTAGGGAGCTGTCTTTATTTAGGCTGGTTTTAACTATGAAAGGAGAATGGTGATTTGTTTCATAAATCTATGAATAGCTCTATAAATGGAGAAGAGAAAATGTTCAATTAACTGCTCAGGCAGATATGGTTGGGGTTTAATACCAGTGCACAGCAGTGGAGAGCTGCAGATATGAGGAAAGGTGGAAGATACTGAGCAAGAAAAAGAAAATAAGAGCCTGATCCTTGCTCAGTTAATAATAATGGTGCCTGATGATAGCAGAGCTATACATCCTTAGCATCCCTTCTCTAATATTCAGAGGGCCTGGGTGGAGGTGGGAAGATAATTTCCTAGTGCCAAGATGAGCTGTATTTTTATGTATTTCACATAGCAGAAGCTGACAAAATAGATTCTTTGCAATGTCCAATAGGCCACTAAAAGCAGAAAGGTTTTGTCTCCTGGCACACATCTTCAACATAATCATGTATTTCTTCTGTGTTTTAATCTGCCTGCTACTAATATGCAAATTTTCTTCTCTCTCTGTTAACCTGATGCAAGTCTGAAAAAGCAAAAGGATGCGTGCAGTCAAGGAGAAGAGGATGTTTTTTGTGAGTGAATCATTAGGTCAGGGGTCTGGCCTCCTATGTGATTGTATTTTACACAGTCTGAGACCTCTGTTGAGACCTTTTTTGAGACCTCTAGTTGAAATCTACAGTTTCCATGTCTCCAGGGAATCGTCTACATCAGAGAAGATAATTTGCAAGGATGTGTGGGAGTAGCTAAATATGTTCCATTGCGTTTGACTTCAGCCAAATCTTTTGCTACCGGGGACCTCACTCAAGGACTTGCATGTAATTTACAAATCATATTCTTGGCCGTTCTAGTGGATACAGAGAGAATCTCACCTATGGCTGCTTTTGGCTCTGACCACCAATATCTTCTCTGAGAAAGAATACCAAATCAGATCTTAGAGTGTTGCAGTTCAGTGAGCCCTGAAGCTTTAGTGGATGAAATATTCCTAAATATCCCTCCTGGATTTTGTTACACCTTCCTGCATAGCTAAGATTTGCCTCCAAATGTGTCTCCAGCCAGAATCACATTAGGCAATATTTGGCCACCAGAATTTGGTATTGATGATATATATACATATAATCTCACCCTCCCTATGAGAAAGTGGCTATAAATTATACATACTTGCTCTTCAAGTCCTCCAGACAACCTTAACTGTTACTATATTGATCACACAACACAGAAGAGGAATTCTTCCTTCAAATCTTACCCAGAGCTTGCTGATGTCCATCTGTGTCTCTGTCACCTGAGAACTCTCTTGTGAAGTGCCACAAAGCTCTTCCCTTCCAATTCAGTATTCGGTATTTCCCACTGCAATATTGTAATATCCCACTGCAATATTGCAGTGGGACTGATGCTACCACTCTGCGTTATATTAATGTATCTGCAAGATACATTATACTGATGTTCCTAGCCAGTGTTAATAGCAGTCACTTAACATCTGACTGAGAAAAGCATGTAGGAAAGAAACTGGCTTAAATATTTTATGCTGGGAAGGCAGATGTTGTACACAGACTCTGAAGGGCTTGCAGCCTTGGTTTTGTCTTCTGAAATTGATGCTTTTCTGTGTCCTGGTTACCTATGGGGTCTGAATTTCTGGATGCTTGATAAACCTATTGGATTAGGGATTACATGTAACAGGGCTTCCAGAAAAGGGATTGCACTGTCTCTGACTAGAAGGTTTTCATCTCTATCTGACTTTGGTCATCGCTTCATTGCTTCCTGACTGTATTATTGCTATGCAATTTATCAACCCAGAAAAAAGCTGTGACTGATGCTGAATGCAGCAATGAGAATGGCATTATTCTTTTGTGTCTTAAGGTCTTTTTCTACAAAAATTACAAAACCTGTAGATCTTATTGCATATTTTGAAGTCTCTAATTGCATGAAACTGTGATAAAGCCTACGCCTGGATAGCTGTGTCTATCACTACATTGGAGCTGTCTCAGGGGTGAAGCTTAGTTCAGGAGGCTGGGTATCCTCAAAGGCAGTAAAACAAGATTGTGGAAATCACTCATTCATAACTATGGAGAAGCAGCCTTTTTGTTTCCATTTGAGACTGAGAAGTCTTACTGGAACATATTCTCCCAAACAGCAAGACAAGACATATTCTTTTTGCATATAAATATTAGTAAAAGTCAAAAGCAGACTAAAGGTAATTCTGCCCTCCCTTGGAGGCTGTCTGAGGAAAGAGGATTTCAAGTGATGGATTTCCATCACTTTTCAGATTTTTACTTTTCAGTGTAGTGGTGGACCAGAATCTTTACTCCATATGCTCACCAAACTCCTAAAATGGGGAAAATGTTAGCAGTAATAATGAAATGCAATTAAATCCTTCTGCAGCCCACAAATAATTCCTAACAGAGTTATTCCTGCATTTACTTGTATTGCCTATGCTTGCAGAATACTTTATGTGCTGTTGAGCTTTTGGGTTATTTTTTGTTCAGTTGGTGGCTCTAGCTGTGACATGTTGGAGCTTTTGGCTGATTTAAAAACAAAAATAATTGAGCACTTTTAGGAAGAAAAGCATTACCAGCAACTGATGTACAGCCTTATTTCTTAGAACTGTTTTAGCTAGGTAAGAGTGTAAAGTATGAAAGGTATGAAAAACATTGGTTTTAACACAATAATACAAAAAGTAATGATCTTTCAAATAAGTAATCATCAATAATGTACATCAAGCTGTAAACCAGTGTACAGTCCTCGCACTTGAACTACATGTACTTCTCAAACGATGCCAGTGCAGTGTTGTATTATCAGCACAGTAACCCGAATTTCCAGCTGTGAAAGGCCAAACTTTGCAGGTCACCCTACAGACCAGATCCATGATCAGCCCAGCCCTGGTGAGAAACTGGGATCTCTGGAGATGAGCAATTCCCAGTTACCTCTGTCTTTCTGGTCTTTGAATATGCACGTGTCATGGGCCTTGGGAGGATTTTGTTCTGGATCTCAAAGTCAAGAATACTTGCAGAGAATTAGTCCCTCCTGCTGTGAGATCTGGAGCTTTTATTTTGTAGATTTATCCTCTCTAAGAGTGCTAGGGGTCTTTCTGAGGAGTCTCCTGCCAACCAGGTTACACATGGTTTCCTGAGTTTGTAAGATCATCCTTTTCAGTCAGAATAAAGTTTCCTGTCCAAAGCGGATTGTCAATATTCTTGTTTTTATCTTGCTTGGATTAATGACTGAAGATGTACCATTATTAAAGAAAGGAAGAAATAATTAGCAATAATTCATGCAGTCTTTTGATCAAAATGCATTTATACTTCTATTACTTTGATAGGATTACATAGTTTGCTGTTACATTCATCCCTTCCTTACATGAGATAACACGCACCTGCAGGATACTGCTGCCATGATAACAATGACTTTTCCAAATCCTTTTAAGCAAGACTGTCTAAATTTTCATCTAAAGGTAGAATGCTTCTTGCTCACTAGCTGGTTTTGTGAATATTTGTCATGGTTCAACCCCAGCTAGCAACTAAATACCACAAAGCCACTTGCTTACTCCTCCCCTTCCCTGGTGGGATGGGGAGGAGAACTGGAAAAAGGTAAAACAAGTGGGTTGACATAAGCAGAGTTTAAGAATTGAAATACAGTAAAACATAGACTGTAGGAGAATGGCTGGCTGAGCGCGGACATGGATGGTATGCGGAGTTATCCAATTAACTCCAGGAGGACTGCACATCCCAGGCATGGAGCTGGCTGAGTAAATTAACGAACTGGCCTTGGATGCAAGATAAGGATGCAGCTGGCTAGGGAGGAAGAACTACAACAGGACATCAAAATAGAAACCTGTTTACCGCAAGTACTGAGCCCTGCTGATGCAGAGATACACATGGACATTCCAGCTTAGCCAATTACTATGTTAGAATAGGCGCGTGGACAGGCACTAATAGCCAATGGAAGCAGTATTACTAGCGCGTGAACTAGTGTGTGGGGTATAAATATGGGAGGCTTAGGAAATAAGGAAGCAAGACTTTTAACTCATATTGGGTGCTGTCTTGACTTTGGTCGATCTCCACCTACAATATACTGCTACTAACATTACTAATAATAATTGTAATGAAAAGGGAGGTAGCAAAAAGAGAGAAGAAAAACCCAAGTGGTGCCCAATACAATTGCTTACCACCCACTGACTGATACCCAGTAATTGGTCCTTCTGGATAGCATCCCCCAGTTTCTCTACGGAGCATGATGTGCTGTGGTATGGAATACCCCTCTGCCTAGTTTGGGTCAGGTGTCCTGTCTTTGCTTCCTCCTGGCTTCTTGTGCCCCTCCTCACTGGCAGAACACGAGACTGAAAAGTCCTTGATCAGAGTAAGTGCTGCTGAGCAACAACTAAACCATCATTGTGTTATCAGCATTGTTCTCAGACTAAAGCCAAAGACAGCACTGCACCAGATACTAGGAAGAAAACTAACTCTCTCCCAGATGAAACCAGGACAATATTCCTTAAAGTTGTCTAACTGAAAGTATAAAAAATACCCAGCTTGTAATATGTGGAGAATATAAAGCTGAAACTGATATGTATCGTTTTTCCTTTTTATTTTTTTATTTTACTTATAAGAGTATTTCATATTGCAATGCTTTGCAAATGTTTGCTTTTTGGTGGTAAAGCACAAAGCACTCGTGCTTCATTAGTTCATGTTCATAAGTCTGACTCCAATTGAAAATTGCATGAAGCCTAATCGTCAGTGTTTGCAGAGGTTGCTCTCCTTTGCTCTCAGCATGGGGAAAAGAAAGGTGGAATATGGTTACTTGAAATATATCTGGCCTAAACGAAAAGAAAAGGTTTTTTTTTCTCCACATTATTTCCCGCTTCAGGAACACACATGATTACAAGAGTCCTCCAATTCAAGGAGTTAAATAATAGTTTGACTCTTGTGTAAAATGCTGAGAGTAATGGTGACAGACACCAGAATTTAGTCTGAACTTTTCTTCAGGGACTCTGACCCAATCTGCTGTGCAATTTGTTCTGATGGGCTCTAAACCTTTGCTAGAGTGTAATTGAATCACTGCAAATGCAAGGGAAATTATAGGAAGATCACCCTGAAGGCCTTATGGTTGCATCTTGCACCGCCATGTGGAACATTACACTTTAAATTAACCCCTTACTCCTTTGGTTCTGCAGTTTCAGAGAACTGCAGGAGTCTTGGATGCCTGCTCCATATCCTTCAGGGGCAAATCCGGGGATCAGGCAAAGCGTTCTGCTCAGCAAAGAAACACACACTAAAAATTGGGGACAGGCCAACTCCTCCTGGAAAATAACCCTGGGGTGGTTCAGGCTGCTGCTGTCGCTGATTTAAAGAGAACATAGTGGAAAAATGCAGCCCATCATGAAATGGGAAAAAAACTCCTGACCTCTGCCTACTATTTAAGGCTCCACTGTTCTCTAAAAGCTCCAGAGTGGTGGAAAGCACATGCTTGGGGTTCAGAGTGGATGAAGGATACGTTCACCCACAGAAATGAGAACTTCAAAGCCAAATTAATGGATAACTGTTAAAGCCTTTTTGATCCTGCAAACTGCTGAATATTTTCCCTGCATGACAGTGGAAAATGACTTTGTGAGGTGTAAGGGATGCTAGCATACTCCTAGGTGCTCCATCTGGAATGGAGTCCATTGCGCCTAGCGACTGCAGCACATACTGTGTTGTGTATAATGCCATTTTCACTTATTTGCAGCAAAGCCATGGCAGATGCCCACCCCACAAATGCTCAGTTGAAACACCTGCCTGGATACCCATTCAGCACTCTACCGTAAGTTTGAGCCTTTTAATACAAAGATTTGAGAGACTGAATGGTAAGTGTCTGTGTTCGGAGCAGACCCACCGGGTGAAATTTCCATACTCAGTGCATTTGAGAAAGAACAGAGATGAGTCCTAAGGCCAGACCAAACTCCTTGGGAAGCCTGAGCTGTTGAAAGGTTGGGTAGTGGCTGAGCAGGGTTTCTCCAGAAGTTCTTTGGGAATTTAATTTGTTCCACATGGAGCAATGGGGATCAGTGTCAAGCATGTTATGGTTATTGTTGTGTCCAGCTCAGAGGAGTGTGGGGTTGCTGTTGATTGCTATAACTCTGGGCTCCAGCTGTGTGTGATGTTTGGAAGCCTGCTTGTTTTGCCTGGTTATGGACACAGTTTATGGGAATTCATTCATAAGCTCCTTCAGGGTCTGCCAAAACCAGCTGATGTTCAAAGTACCAGGCTGTCCCTAGAAGCGGGTGGTGACACAAGGAAGGGGAGATTCATCTTTTCCACAATCTCACGAAAGAAAGAAAGACTGGTGATTCCAAGTGTTTTATGGAGTAACAATTGGGAAAATTTGCCCAATTTGATAGAAACAACTTTGAAGGTGATGGGCACTGAGTGAACTTTAGTCTGCTGGTTTTATAGGGAACAGCCTTTGTAAATACTCTCCTCCTCCTGCCAATTAGATGACTTTGGTGAGATTTGCTTTTAACTATGAAAGACAAAGTAATATTTGAAGAGAAAAAAGAAACTGCGGTCAAGTTGACACTGCATTGATTAATATCTGGTCTGAACATACCTTGTAGATAGAGCCAAATCCTTGGATGCTGGAAGTTGGAGGGCTGACTAATAGAGCTAGGATGATTTATCTCAGCTGAGGAATTGGCAGGGTTTAGTTGACATTTTCTTTGGCTCTGAACCATAGCATGATGTTGGTCCACAGCTATCAACTTGTCACCTTTTACGAGCAGATGAATGTGAAATGAATTCAAGTTTTCACTCTCCCTCAGTCTCTCACTACCTTGCAAGTGATGGCAAACCCTGTGGTTTCGGTTGTACTTACAATAGGTTAAAATTAGTTATATCACTGTTAAGCTGCATTGGAATTGACCCACTTAAGAGTATGGATTGATCAGTTGAGCTAAGCATTTTTTTTTGCCAGGTGAGAATCGAGCCCAGTAGCTAATTTTTAATTCTTGTGAATTACTATTTTCCATTCTCAAAGGCTTTGGATTGACTTTGTGATGTGGTCTTGGTTTGGTTTATTGTTTTTATATTGAGAGGGTTGCAGCACGAGCACAGGTATGGTAGTGTGGTGCTTTGAGAAATGGAAGTGTACTGGGTATTTGCAGGAAGTTGGGAACGGTTGTACTCAATGATTTCCACTCACATCAAGACTTGACTCTTCAAATAGAGGCTTTAAATGCTTTGGGTATTCTTTATGGTATTTGTTTCTCAAACCATCAAAAATAAAAGCATTTAGCTTTAGTATTCTTTGTTTGTTTAGTTTGTCTCTTGTTACACCAGATATGTGTGCACACTTAGCTAACATGTATAAACCTGCTATCTTGCAAAGTTCTATATTGTCACAAAAGATGGTAAACTGAGGATGGAGATTTGCTGTCTTTGTTAGCACTAGAACTAGTCTAAGATCAGCATAATTACAAGAAGTGTTATTTTTAAACGGTTACAGTGGAAACTGGTTATGGGATCAATACTGCTTAATAACTTAATCAGCAATATAGACAGTGGGATTGAAAGTACCCTCAGCAAATTTGCAGATGACACCAAGATGCAGCTCTGAGGCCCCCAATATAAGGATGTGGGGCTGTTGGAGTGAGTCCAGAGGCAATGAAGATGCTGCGAGAGCTGGAGCACCTCGACTGTAGAAGCAGGCTGAGAGAGCTGGATTTGTTCAGCCTGGAGAAGACAATGCTCTGGGGATACCTTATTGCAGCCTTTTAATATTAAAAGGGGACTTACAAGAAAGATGGGAAACAGACTTAATAGAGCCAGTTGAGATAGGACAAGAGGTAATGGTTTTGAAATGAAAGAGGGGAGATTTAGTTGAGATATTAGGAAGTTTTTCCCTGTGAGGGTGCTGAGGCTCTGGCACAGGGTGCCCAGAGAAGCTGTGGCTGCCCCATCCCTGGCAGTGTTCAAGGCCAGGTTGGATGGGGCTTGGAGCAACTTGCTGTAGTGGAAGGTGTCCCTGACTGTGGTAGGGGGTTGGAACTGGATGAGCTTTAAGGTCATTTCCAATGCAAATCATTCTATGAGTCTATGAAAGAAAGGCCAACTTATTGCTAGAATACAGTTCAGCAATTCACTTAGTTGCCTTTTTGTTTTGATTGTAGAGTGCATGTGGTCCTTGAGGTGGTTGCCTACTTAGAGCTTGCTTCTCTATATTTTCCTTGATTATAGAAGTTGACTGGAGTGAAGGAGCTCAGCACTACCCCAGAAATAAGTTGTAATTCCCAAATGCCTCCTGCTTCTTTTTTATCAGACCACGTTCTTCTCAGCGAAACACTTTTCTGTCTACCTGATCTGTGTCAGACATTTATAAGCTTTTTCTTTACCATACGTCAGTAGATTTCTTGAGAGACTCATGCAGACAGTTGGGGAAAATTAAATCAGTCAAAAATGAACTTCTGTACAGTCAGTGTTTTTCACCATCTGATTTCAAAAGTACTTTTTAAACTGCCTTGCTTTTATTGGAGAAGAATATCTGTGAAATGTCAGCATTTTGATGGAAAGCTGATTAATGAAATGAAAGTTTGCAGTGATGCATCAAAGCGTATTACCTGCCATGAAGGGCTTGAAAGAGCAAAACAAAAAAACACGAGCAGACATCTGGCCAGTTGTGACAACTCCATTAGGTGACCATAACGGGAACTCGGGTGCTGCTCAACAGTGGTGCAATGTCAAATAATGAAGGAAAATAAACCCGATGGGAAGGGTATCCTCGTTCATAGTTTTGCTGTCTGTGTCTCTCAGGATGGCACGGGTCTGGGCTAGGTTTCCCTTTCCTTTTTGAGCAGTTCCGTATTAAAAGCGGTGTATCTTGAGAGTGTCTTTCCCATCTAATGCAAGAGCAGCGTTCCCTAATTTACCACCCTTTTCGAGTTTGCTGATGATTTTTGCAATTAAGAGTCTTGATTCTGTTTGGCAACTCACCATCTGCAACAGAGGACATAAGTGAATACGGCTTTTCTATGCATTCGCAATGTCCTTAATTAAATTCATTTTAAGTCTGAGGGTTTTAATCAAGGGAATTACCTAAGGGTGCCTTTGTCTGCACTTGCACTTTCAGTCATGTCTTCTGAAGGGTTTGTAGTGTTTGATTATCAAATGCTCCAAAAGGAGCTCACTGTACTGCTTTTTAGCTTACTAAACCTTCCTATCACCAGGGTTGCTCACTAGCTAGATCCATTATGCAAAGATAATGAAGCATCAGAGGCCATTCCTCTGTTGCAAAAACATTTGGGGTTGTCTTTTCTTCCAGTTCCGTTGACAGGGTTTCTTGACTTTGGCATTCAGAGTAAACATTCACCTTATCTCACCCTGCAGCATCAATAGGATCCCTCTGCTTTCCCCTGCTGCAGTCTCAGCAGGGCTCCTTGTTCCACTTTCCTAGTCCCCTTCCACAGAAAGATTCCCCTTTTGGGAGTCATCTGGCACTGAGAAGCAAGCAGCAGGAGAGAGAGGAAAAGGGTGTGTGAGCACAAAAGGTAAAGGAGCCTCATTCAGCATCAGTTGCCCCCTTGACGTGAAGAAAGGGACAGTGATTTTAAGGGTAGGAGAATCTGAGCAAGGGTTCTCACAGGGACATGCAGCAGCCACACAAGCTGTAATAGCTCATAGGCTGCAGCTGTACACAGGTGCTACATTCTGTAGAGGTTCAGTATAAGTTTTGGCTGCCAGCCTGCTTTGCAGCTGAGCCCTCAGTCTTTCTGCCCCTTGGTTTGCCTATATCTGTAACACAAGGAGAGCAAAAGTCAGTCCTCTTTGAACCTGCATACATGTGCAGGATATTATTACTCTATTTACATGAGATAAATCAGTACACAGTGGATAAAGTTACTCTGGCTTTCCCTTTTCACGGTTTATTTGGAACACTGGAGAGACAGGAATGCAGCGATGCCCTGCACAGTATTGGAATTTAGCCTGATCTGGGAGTTAACCTATAAACATTCCTGGTTCGAACTAATCAAGGTCTTTGTATTCAGACTCCCTCCACATGTCTTGTTTTACAGAAATTCATACTCTTGGAAAGATGAAATGCATGTTAATTCTGGGGTTGTGCCGTACATAATGGAGCCAAGCAGAACCATATTGAAACATGCATATTTTGCTTTGTTTTAAAGCTATGAGTCTGGAAAGATTGCTTCTAAAATCAATCTTGCTCTCTTAAACACAAACCAAATAAATAGCTGGGTTTGCCTGGATTTGTCCCTCTCCTGGGACCCTGTGCCTTGGAACGATGTCCCTTCCTCTCCTGTGTAGATATGCGCTATAAAATAAATGAATAGCTCTGCACTCCAGAAAGTGCCTTTGTGCCTGTTGCAGGGGCTGTCTCTCTCTAAGCTTCAAGTCTTTTCCTATTAAACCATTGCTGGCTAATAAATTCCACAGACAATCCGGATGGTGGGGAATGTTTTTTATGGCTAACGTGAAACATTTGAAAACCGAGCTATTAACACGATGATCCGTTCTTCTGTCTTTCACCTTGATGCTGATGGTAGTGGAAAATTCTGAGTGCTAAACCTCAGCTTTATTGTTAAAGGAGGTATTAAATTAATGCCATGCATGCTTCTGCTAGGTCACTGTATTCCCGCAAATCATCTTCATTACAAAGTCCCCTGTACCTCTCTTTGCTCAAGGCAGTTTGCTGTCCACCTTTTAACTGTTTGAAGTGGTTGTCTGTACACTGCACTGTCACCAATTGCCTATGAAGCTGCTTTTTACAACAGCTGCTTAAATCCCCCTTCCCCTTGGTAGCTGTCAGATGCTTCCTTTTCATTTGCACCACCTCTCTCCAGGCTTCCCTGGGGAAAAACATGCTGTTCCTATTGGTTTTGGCTGCAGCTAGAGGTGCTGAAGAGTAGTGGCATCTCGGCTGTAATCTGATTTACAGAGTCAGTGGGGAAAGTTCCAGCTAGGCTAAGGTAGTGTTGGATTAGCAGCAAACCACAGCTCACCCCAGCAGGGTTGCAAATGCTTCATGCTTGGGTAGAGGCAGATGCTGGCAGAGAATGTGTTAACAGAAGGGTTCAGGAGAAACTACTGAGAGAAATAGGGCAAAAGAAGCTATTCACTGCTCTATTTCATTAAGAAGTAGGGGGAAAGGGGGTGATAAGAGTTTTAAAAATGGTGATAGACCCTTGACAATGAAATATAGAGGCTTAATTTATGACATATGTGGACCTTCATTAGGGACTGTAGTGACAGGACAAGGGGTAATGGGTTCAAACTGAAACCGGAGAGGTTTAGATTGGATCTAAGGAAGAAATTCTTTCCTGTTAGGGGGATGAGGCACTGGAATGGGTTGCTCAGGGAGGTTGTGAGTGCTCCATCCCTGGCAGTGTTCAAGGCCAGGTTGGATGAAGCCTTGGGTCCCATGGTTTAGTGTGAGGTGTCCCTGCTTATGGTAGGGGTTGGAACTGGATGATCTTAAGGTCCTTTCCAACCCTAACGATTCTATGATTCTATGACCTTCCTCCTGTTTCAGTTCATGTGATCCCTGGGAAACAAGGGAGGGGTTTCACAGCTGCCAAACACGCTCAGAAACCCTTAAGGAAAGGCGATAATTCGTTTAAAAAGTAGTATTGTAAACATTAAGCTGTACAAACCCATTATCTGCAGACTGACCCACATAGCTGCTTGACATCATCATCAGGAAGCTTTTTGCATGAGTTATTTACAATGAGTAATCTCATTAAGCACACATTATGTATAGGATGTTTGCTGTCTTTATTTGTTTTATGGAAAGCTCCAGAAAGTGTCTACAGCAGCAGTGTAGCAGTGCATAACTTAGAACAAGACCTTTCCAATGTGGTTATTGAAATTTTCTTTAAGCTGGAACTCGGTATTGATCTTTATGACAGCAATTACTTAAAGGTAAACTTTTATAGAGAAACAAATACAGATTTAACTACTTAAAATCATTGCAGCTCATGAGGCTTACGAGCAAAAATTCAAACAAGCCCTAATTTTATTCTAATGAAAACCATTTAAACAAAACCATTCTGTCCTAATGCTTTTCTGGACACTGTATTAAAGTTCTGGTTTAAGCACTGACTTAGCCAGCCAAATTTTGGCAGTGTCACTGCAGTTTAAAAACAGTGTGCACATCCAACTTCTACAGTATTTATTATTCCCAGAGGAAAATTACTTTTGGAGGAGAGCCTTCCTGCTAACATATGCATAGCTTGAGGGTGATATCCTGGGGAAGTTTCTACCCAAAAGCCATGCTTTCCTGACATGTGAAATTCCATGCTAAGGTCAAACACAAGCAGTTCAGGCGTTCTGAGTTTATGGTGATATACACAAGAACAAAGTTGGCTTCAGTCATTATTTACACCCTGCTGTAACCAGCAAATGTGGTTATTATGACTGCATAGAAGCCCTTCATTCTGCAGTAAGAGGAGCTAAATAGTTTTATTTGTGTTTCTCTGCTGCAGTATAAAATGAGGCAGTGGTTTTTTTTTTGTTTTAGAAATCAAAAATGTCCATCATATGAATTAAAGAAATGTGTGCGTGTACATAACTAACAGGTGAACTGGGCTCAAGGAGAGGGGAAAAACTGTGACTCATGGTTCAGTAGCTCATGTCACAATGTTATCTGGAATCTGCATGTTAGCAAAGAGCCTTTTTGTGCTTGGCGCTGTGAAAATCTATAGAAGAAACTTGTGGCTGAAGCAGTTGTGGAAGCCAAAGGGTAGGAACTATACCTTATTCAGCAGTATTTGATGGGTATCCAATTCATTTGATATGGATTCTTCAAGGCCAGGTTGAACAGAGCCTTGGGTGATATGGTTTAGCTTGAGGTGTCCCTGCTCATGGCAGGGGGTTGGAACTGGATGATCATAAGGTCCTTTCCAAGCCTAATTATTCTGTGATTGTATGACTCTATTTCAGAGGTGCTGAAAGTGAAATTCATCTGTCCAGGTTTATGTTATTGGAGAGCTATAAACACCTTTGAGGTGCAGTTCACTTTCAGACTGGTCTTTCAAGTATGAATCAGGCTATTGAAGAGTATGTTTGTCTTGATTAATGATAAAGGAGACCCTGACAGCCAGCTCTGATACAAGTGTCTGACCTGAAGATGTATCTTGTGCCAGAGGATTTTCTCAGTGATACTCAAGTCAAGTGGTGACCTACATCAGAGACTCAGCTGTGAGACTTTCCTTCTAGGTTACACTGAACAAGCAGTTTATTATAACTATTCTTTCATAGACAGGTAGACTTCCAGGCCAAATGCACATGAATGCAGGATTGGATCCAGTTACAGTCCAAGACAGACAGCATTTCACATAGCCTAGTATTATACCAACCATCTTTATTCTTACTACCTTGAATAAAAATCTATTTAACTGCAGTAGACCATATGTTTTAGTGGCATTCTCATTTGTACTTTTAGATTTCAAGTCCTGTTAGTCATTCAGTACATACTTACTGTATAATGTCATTTGCACTTACAGGGCTATAGAAATCTAATGGTCTCTCTTTATCACACAAATGGCTGTGAACAGCCGTCTTAGTGAATGTGTTCTCCAAAGATTTATTCCTGAAAAGTTCTGAATGTCTCCTGTGAAGTGCTTGCGGGAACCTCCCTTTGACCCTGTTGATATCACACAGATGCCACAATAAATGAGCATGGGAATCCTGCCCTGGGACTGGTGCAGCCTCTATGTTAGGGAGGTGTTGCTCAGGCGTTTCTGAAGGAAGTAATACAGAAACCTTCTTCAAAGGCTGACAGGAATTGCTCCTCCCTGTGGAATTCTCATTTCTCTGCTGTTTGGGACATTTTCTTTTATTGCAGCTGGGAACAGTAATGAAAATTAAGATTTACCTTCAGTTTGAGTGCTCTAGCTGTAGAGCAATGGGACAACCAAAGTGTGTAAGAGCTGCTGGAGCCGCAATCTGTGCTGCCATCACTGTTTCAACTGAGAGCTGGGTTTCAGGGGCAGCCACATTTAAAGGCTACGCATTCTGTATTCCTCTGAATTGTTTATAATGTATGGTGGAAACATCTAAAATAGGATGCTGTATAATTAAAGGAAAAGCAAAACCACAGGAAAGCTGAAGTTTTTCCTCCCACAAATATGTACTGTGCATATGTATTTTTATACAGACACTTCAGTAACTCCTTCTTCATGCCTCTGGCACCAGCTCTCAAACTTACCCCAGTTGTACCAATCTGTGCTGCATAAATAACTCTCTGTCCCTGTCTCCAGCTAAGCTAAACCTGGTGTCAGCTCTACCCTTTTTTCCTGTGCCACCTGCCTCTCAGTCTGACTGCTCTGGTATTCCCTTTGCTGTAACCAGGCTGGAATTTCCTGAAGGAATGCTGGGTCTTGAATTATTTTGGGGATGGAAGAAGGGGTAAGGGAGTGCTCTTCCTTATGTTGGTGCTCTCTTTTCACACATAGAATAGCTCTCACATTTTCTTCTTCCCTGTCATATCCTTACTTCTGAGGTACTTAAAGAGGGATGTTCCTGTATGGATAAGCATTTACTAATTTTGAACTGTTTATCATTGTGGAAGAGGTGATAAGAAAAGTGAACAGTCATAAGCGAGAGCAGTGATTTCTCACACTGGATAGCCACCTAAAAATATTCAAATGTCATGAGACCCCACTTGCAGCACAGTGCACAGTTCTGGTGTCCTCAACATCAAAAGGACATGGAGCTGTTGGAACAAGTGCAGAGGAGGCCACGAGCATGATCAGGGGACTGGAGCATCTCCCATATGAAGACAGGCTGAGAAAGTTGGGGCTGTTCAGCCTGGAGAAGAGAAGGCTGTGTGGAGACCTCATAGCAGCCTTCCAGTATCTGAAGAGGGCTACAAGGACACTGGAGAGGGACTCTTCATCAGGGATTGTAGTGATAGGACAAAGGGTGATGGATTTAAACTAAAACAAGGCAAGTTCAGGTTAGATATAAGGAAGAAATTCTTTCCTTAAGGGTGGTGAGGCACTGGAATGGGCTGCCCAAAGAAGTGGTGAATGCTCCATCCCTGGCAGTGTTCAAGGCCAGGTTGGACAGAGCCTTGGGTGGCATGGTTTAGTGTGAGGTATCCCTGCCCATGGCAGGGGGGTTGGAACTGGATGATCTTAAGGTCCTTTCCAACCTTAACCTTTTTTATGCTTATATGACAATAGCAGAATGGCAATACTGGATTGAAGGACAGGAAACAAACCTTAGGAGATTGAACCCAGTCATCCTTTGTTGTAGGAAACTATCATGAAAACCTAACTCAAGGACTTGGAAATGATTCACTGTCTAACTTCTGCTGTGATCCTCTGATGGTCTCTGGTACTGCATAAATACAATAAGATCAAGCACAAAATACAAAAAGCCACTATATAAAGTCTAATCTCAGTAAAAAAGCAGGTGAGTCATTGAGTTTGTAGTATACCTGGATTTGTCCCTTTACTGCAAAACTGAATTGCATGTACTGATCTGTTGCATCTCTGCATAGTGTAGCCTTTGATTCTAAGCTCATTCCAGGTCACCCTGCTAAGCAGCCAAATTGTGCCATATTTGGCATTAGGAGATTGAGCCTTGGATGGTTCATAAAGCTGCAGGTTGGCCTAAACATAGCAGATAGAGCAAAAGTCCCAAAAGACCCTCTGCAGCTGATAGAAGTCCATCACTGATGCTTAAAGTGCAGTAAGATGTCAAGTACAGAGCGATATCTCTCTTGGAATATCTTTCCTGCTTTAGAGGCTTCTCAAGTTTGAGCTTATGGATGGGCAGCTACTTTTGATAGACCGAAACTCATTAAAACAAGAATTAGGTAAGTAGAACAAAATTCTACTGTCAGATATGGTAAAGTAAATCTAGATTTGCACCCGGGCAGGGTTTGGTTGCTCATTCACTTTCTTGATAGTAAAAGTGATTGAACCTTGAAAATTTGAATCCTGTTATGGATTTTTATTTATTTTTTTTTAACCAAAGTACTGGTTTGATAATAAAATCTTGTGCTTTACTTTATCAAATCTTAACTGCAGTAAAGACTTTTTTACTTATCAGGTATATGCTTATCTGTTTTCTAGTGTAGTATAAAGACTTATTCTACTTGATTATATTCTCATCAGCTATGCATTTTCTCTGGCTTTAGATATGTACATGAAGAGTGTTGTTAGAGATTTAAGGGGTGATTTGACTGTAGTTTTTTCAGTTGCCTTTCATGAAATTCAAATTGCTGCTGACTTCCTGCAACATCAGTTCTATGGAAATTCAGCATCCTCTACAATAGAAAAATGTCTTTGAGCAGATCTTTCATGTTTTTCTTATTTATTTTCTATTGCTTTTTGCCTATAATTTGTTACATTGTGGCTGATACGAAGTTGTGGAGCTCTTCTTGTGAAGTTTTTCACAGTATTACTTTTCCAATTAACAGGATGTCCTTGTGCAAGAGCTTTTGTTTCGGTGAAATCAATGTCAAAATCGATTTTGGAATGAAAGTGGAAGGGTCTCCTCAGTTTATCACCTCTGAAAATGAAAACATTTGAATTAGGTTTGTGGATTCATAGCATTCACAGTAGTAGTTAAGCATACTGCATGTTTATTAGGTTTTTAGATGTGCTTAACTGCTGTTAAGCAGTAAACGCCCAGAGAAAAGAGCTTATTAAGCGCTCTATTTACCAAACCAAGCTTGACATCTTTGGTCATTCACATCTGATAATTTTACCACCTCCAAATGGCATTTTGGACATGGAGGTTGGATACTACTTTTTGATTCTCCTTTGTGCTCATCTACAGAATCACTGCAGCTTTGTGAGGGAGTGAGTTGTTTTGTGTTGTGGTTCATAGGTAATTAACAGAATTGTCAGCTCATTTCTGAGCCCTTATTACTGGTGAATTTATACAAAACGCACAGCAGCATGGCTGATTTGAGGCAGAACGGGATTGGGATAAAGGATCTAGGAATTATTCCAAAGAAGCTTCTGAGTTCTGGCTTGCTCTCAAAACACCCTAAGAAAAATCACCCTGTGTGTCCCTTGCTTTATGCCAAGCTAGCTATAGAAATACTTGCTGCTTTCCTAAATGTCTTTGAGATTTATTAATGTGTACAGTGCTGCATAGCAGCGTGATATGATTTCAGAGTCCATGTTTAATTTTGTGAGGCCAGCAGTTTCATGGGTCAGGGTCAGAAACTTTTTATCTTGAAACTGAGGAAACTTAATGAAAAACATATTTTATTGTACTACAGAGCCCCCAAAATTCCAAGGTTTTGGGTGCTTTTTTTTTGAGGGGGGCAGGGGAAAGACAGGTAAGAAAACAACTCACTATTTTGGGTGTTCAGGTTTTGGGTGCAAACCCATAACATTGGCTTAATAGCATACTTTATAATCTTAGAAACAGTGTTTCAGGAATCTATGCATCAGGTTGAAGCTATCAATATTCAAGGTGGTTTAGACAACTTTGTTTTAAAATAATGTGGCTCAAAAGCATAGAAGAGTGCATGTAGGTTGGTTTCTCTAACAGATGTTCCGCAGCCTTTCATTCGGTCTTTTATCCGGTTTCTTACTACTGTAACCTTTCTTTATTCTTATTTTTTCTGCTTATTCCTCACTATCTAAAGATACTGTCACTCCTCCAGAAGCCTCAGATTTATCTTCCTTTCTGTACAGGAGGCAGAAGACCCCAACTGTCACAAAACTGGAAGTGCTGGCTAATAGCAAATAGCTACTTGCTCTTGTCGTTATACTCTAAACAGAAAGAGCTACTGTTAAATACTCTAGATCTCTAACTGCCAGTCCAAGACAGGGATGCATCACAGGACTACAGAGCCCTGGATCCACATAAGCTTAGATAAAGTTTAAGTTTCCAAGTCCAAGTAGGCAATTCATAAAACACATGCTTATTCCTGTCCCTGCCCTCCTCCCTGCTTAGATGTCTCCAACATTTCAGACACCAGAGGCTTTAGAAGTACATTTCCCATCCTTTATGCTGAAGCTTCTTTCATTTCTCCAGGTACAACTTGGCCACCTTTTTTGGGTAGGATGGAGATGTCCTCTGTCTGAGCCTTATTTCTTGCCACTGTTCATAGCACTGCTCTGGAAGGTGGAAATGGGGTTTTGACCTCCAGAATGAAGCTTGTGCTTAACTCTGAACAAAACCATTCACAAAAATACAATTATACTAACAGCATCTCATCCTCCATCCATCATTTGATGGGAAAGAATGAAGCAATCTTCTCTACCCAAAGGGGCAATTCAGGCATGTGAGTAGGGTTCAACCAACTTCAGTGAAAGGGCTTTAGCTGATCTATCATAATCTCATTTAGGTGAGTAGGTCAGGCAGGCACCTGCAGTAGGAGACAGGGAATTTCAGAAATATCCTTTTATCTCTCTTCTTACGGGCATTTCCCTCTGCTTCTAGCCAGCATGCTGCATTACACAAACCAGTACCTCAAGGCCAGATCAGACAGCAATTAGTGTCACTATGCTTTGTGGATCTGTAGCTAGTTCCATTGTGCTCTTCTCAGTAGTGTGGCAGAAACGTTGATGACAATATGCTGTTGATAACAACACAGCCACCAGCAGCTCTCTAGTGCAGTGACTTTATTCAGAATGGAGCCCAGAGAGACACTGGAAAGTAGATCAGTGATTCCACTGAAAATGATAGGCAGAGGTAATGCTTTTGACCTGAAGTTGCCAGGTTTTTCTCTGTGTATTTGTTAGGTTTTCTTTTGAGATACATTACATACAAAAATCAGGAGCACACTTCACCTGCAACTACAAACTGGGTGAGCAGCAAGAAGCCGAGTTGTGATGGAACCTAATACCCATCAGTTCAGTGCAAAACTGCAGGACCTTTGCAGGTGGAAGGAAAGAATGAGGAACTACATTAGTTAGATTGCATTGCTTAACCAAGTCACAGAATCACAGAATCCTAAGGGTTGGAAGGGACCTCAAAAGATCATAAGTCAATGCAGAATAGATAGAAAAGCTATGTAATTTAAAATAATTTATGATGCTTAGCAAACTTTTAACACGGAATTTAACTGAACTCTAGCTCAGTTATTTTCTCCTTTCTAAGTACAGTAATTTGCATTGGAAAAAACAGTCTGTCTTACACTGACTGATCGTCTCTTTATTCGACAGATTGGCTGTGAGAAAGGATTTAGGTGTCACTGGGAGAGCTCATGAATTAGATTTCAATTCCTTATAAAATAATTGAATAAATACCCAGAGATGAAATCAGTAAAATCTAGAGGGTAATAGAAGTTTGAGTAAACAAGCAGCATGATTTTTATGGAGAGCAAATCATGCAAGACAAACTTAATCGCTTGTTTTGATAGAATTACTAAATTGTTGGCTGCTGCTTATATATTTTAGAGATAGACTTCCAAAAACATCAAGAGCAGTTAGGTCCCCAGCTCCTGCTGGTTTTAAGAGGTTGCTGCTTTATCTCCTGAAGTTTTATATAAATGTTCATCTTAACTGGCTTGGAGTTTCATCTTAATGCATGACTTTTTAGACCCCCAGTAATGTCTGTGCCCAGATGGGTATACATTGAGTTGCTCTAGGATGCTGACATTGCTTCCAGGACTATAATATATGCAGACTTGCTTTATATTCTCATTAATAACCAAGAAGTTAGGATTAAAGAAGCATGCCAATGAAATATAAAGGCCAAGAATTCGGTAAGCCATAAGCATTAATATGATAACATGGTACTGTAGAACAAAGATTCCCTACAAGATACCTTGTCAATCCCCCTGCAAAACAAACCCCCAAAACTAAAGTAGAACTTTTCATAAGAACAACAGGTCTTAAGTACTGCTGGTGGGAAATTCAAATGCCACCTGGAGATGAAAGAGAGATTTAATGACTCTTTTGACAAACAGCGTACCTCAAAAAATGCCACATTATGCTGAATATTTCTCTGAATGATTTCAAGTCATTCTGCTACTCTGTGGACTGGAGCAAATTAGCGATCACTAATGCATTTGGACCAAAAAAGCATATAGTAGCACTGTAGTGCTCACATCTGACAGCACACCCTTCTGAAGCTCATCTCTTCTGTCGGAAGATTGAAGAGAAGCCAGTAATCTTGACAAATAAATGCAAATCAGTTAGCTCATTTCACCTGTCAGAAATCCTTGGAACTTTAATATGGACATTTTTTCTGCCACTGTATAATTGGGAGCTCTCCAAAGGTGGCATACATTGAATCTGTTCCACTGGAGAAAAGCTGAATCACTGTGAATATTTGTAGCAGGTATCTAAAAGGGAGATAGCATGGCTAAAGGAAATGGCAGGAAGCTAATTTGGCTGGAGTTAAAAATAGCTGATTCAAAACAGATGCCCTCAGACAGCCAATGGTTGAGACTGAGAAAGAGATGCAAAGAAAATAGAAAGGAGGTGGTTCTGGAATGTGCTCTAGGGAAGGAGGAAATGTCTGGAAGAGGGCCATGGGATTGAACTGGAACCAGTCGATCAGATATACCTACAGTGGCAGCATAAGGAATGGGGTGTAGAAAATAAGAAGCTTTTGAATGGTAAGGGTAAGAAGCAAATAGGTACTGAATGAGTGAGTGGTGAAGAGACTTGCATGTCAGTGCATCAACAGTTGGGTTTTATTGCTTGACAGCCATCCAGGAGTTAAAGGGAAAAAAGGAAGTGTTTGTAAGAACCATGGAAATATTGGCAGCTCTCTGGGAGCAAATTAACATAACTATTAAAAAAGAAAACCCAAGCAACTAAAAAGACAACAAAACTCCCCACAAAATATTTAGGCTGTGGTTCCTATCGAGCTCTATTTCTGGTAGAATTAAAATGGATGAAATCATTAATTTAATGGAGTCAGCATGAATTCAGATCAGTGAGGGCAGGGATGATACTACAACTTAAAATGATGTAATGGGAAATAAAATAAAGGAGCATGACCCATTTAAGGCTAATCTTCAGTAAATTCGGACATTGAATTGTGTGTCTTATTCTTCATGCTTCTAGTCAAGAGAAAGTTAAAGAACAACATAAAGTTTTGTTTTAGAGGGTCATTTAAGTCAAAAAAATAATCTCTATCGGTATCATCTTCTTAATAAGCTGAATTTTGAGGATGATGTTTATCAGCTCCCAGTCATTGAGATCATAGATATAAATCTGAGTCATCCAGCGAAATCTGTGTTAGTTTTAAAAGTGCCCCAATAGGGTAAATTGCAAGTAAATATTTTCACTCTCTGTGTGTATAACAAGAAAAATAAACAACCCCAAACAACTCCCAAACCCCCCAGGAAATAAAACAGGGTTTCTTATAAATTAAAAATGAAACTGATGTGAAACTATTTTTTGAATAGTCATTGAGCATTTAAAGCCTATTGTTGTATACCTGTGGTCAGAATTGTGTTACTGTGTTCCTGTTACTTTATATTAATCAACATTTAATTTTGCTATGGATAAAACTGAATGCCTTTATTTGCCCTACCATGTCTGAGACATTCATGTAGGAGGGCTCAGGTATGTAGCTCTCTTCTAGAGAGGCAGCTCAGGTGAGAAAGGGTCCCTGAAAGCATGGAAAATGACACAAGCACAGTTTTGCTATTGTGGATAACTCACTATCCCCATCAAACCTTGTCAGCTCTCTGTTATCCTCTTTTTTTGGATGATTTATGACTATTTTGAGNTTGAAAGCATGGAAAATGACACAAGCACAGTTTTGCTATTGTGGATAACTCACTATCCCCATCAAACCTTGTCAGCTCTCTGTTATCCTTTTTTTTTTTTGGATGATTTATGACTATTTTGAATTACATAGGCACCAGTAGAGATTCTTGATGGAATTCACTGAAAGCTTCGTTCTATGGTGAAAAAGTGCTTTTTTCCCCCTATCTTTTATTTTCATTTCTTATCAAGCTGTTAATTCATTGGAGGATCTGTCCTCTTACCTCCTGAGAACATAATTTCTTTAAGAGACTTTGGTAAAGGATCATTTTAAAGTTTTTTGAAATCCAAGCAGAATAATCAACCTCATCCGTATGCTAGCCTCCTTTGAAAGAATAGACTTCAAAAGTCTGTGAACAATGTCCTCCGTATGTTAAATCCAGCTTGATTTGTCTCTGTTTTGTCACATCTTTGTACTCCATCTACTAATTTATTCCTTTGTATAGTTTCTACCCTTTTAACCAGAACAGAACACAGATTGTCTACTCTGTATTTCCTTAGATCCATCCAAAGCCCTTTAAAACGATGCTACAGCATCAACTTGCCAATTTGCAGTTGTCTTACCACAAAGGATGAGTTAAGTGATGGGTTAGTTAAAACTTTACAATGTCATATTTGAGTTTCTTCCAAACTCTTGGGTGAATATGATGGCTTGCTTGACATGCTACTACCTGTAGATCTGTCTTAAAGTCTTTACTACCAGCACTTCAATTGAAGATAGTTCTTAACTGTGACATGTAAAGAAACACACAACAGGCATTAAAGAGTTTTGGGAAAAGCATTAATCATCACCACGGACAATCAGTTTTAGACAGTTCTGAAGTAAGAGATTATAAAAACCAGGTTTTTTTATTCGGTTTTTGGGTTTTTTTTGTAACAACGAAAGATTGAGTATTTTTGTGTCTTATCGAAATGGATAAGGCCATAATAAAAACCAGACTAATCAGGCACATAACGTAATAAAAACCCATGCTAACCAGGCACATAACTGAAGTCAGGTTAGTTTTTGGAGAATATATAGGAGGATAAATATATAAAAGTAGTGAACAGCCAGCACATTGAATTGAATGCTGCAGAAGATCTAAGAAGAGAGTGTACAGTTGTGACAGAAAATAGCATTAGTATACATGCTAATGCTCAGATTCTGCTATTTGGTGTGAATATGTATGTTCATGTCTGCCCGGGCTAATTGCACATATTCGTGTCCCCAAGGATGATGGAAACATAATTAAATTGCAGTGGTTTGTTTTTTATTGAGCGCTCTGTTATGCTAGAAAAACTTTGATTTTCCATTTATTTCCACAATTGTACCTTTTAATGAAAAACAACTTCTTGAAGCATGAGAGCGACACATACAATATGCACACCCACACATTCACTGAGTTACTCTTAAACTCTTATGGGTCCTGAAACCCCCTTGAACCTCTCCATTCTGATGTATACAAATTATATTCACCTTTTAAGACTGATGGGTTTTTTTTGTCTACTCATGTGCTGAGTGCTGGATGCAAAAGAAGATTTTCTCTGTGAGGGTGCTGAGGTGCTGGCACAGGGTGCCCAGAGAAGCTGTGGCTGCCCCATCCCTGGCAGTGTTCAAGCCCAGGCTGGATACAGGGGCTTGGAGTGCCCTGGTCTAGTGGAAGGCATCCCTGCCCATGGCAGGGGTTTGGAACTGGATGAGCTTTAAAGGTCTTTTCCAACGCAAAACATTCTATGATTCTGAAGATGCACATGTATGTTTTGCCAGTATATGCTAATGTTATAGTATCGTTCTTGAAATCAGCCTATTTGAAACTTCTACACATGTAGGTACAGAGAAAGGATATTAGTAGAGAGAGTTGTACGATAACTCATGGTTCTGGCGATTAGCTCAGTGCTCTTATTGGTGTTTTGGTGGGAGGAGGCTCATTTTCNCCTGCCCATGGCAGGGGTTCGGAACTGGATGAGCTTTAAAGGTCTTTTCCAACGCAAACCATTCTATGATTCTGAAGATGCACATGTATGTTTTGCCAGTATATGCTAATGTTATAGTATCGTTCTTGAAATCAGCCTATTTGAAACTTCTACACATGTAGGTACAGAGAAAGGGTATTAGTAGAGAGAGTTGTACGATAACTCATGGTTCTGGCGATTAGCTCAGTGCTCTTACACTTATTGGTGTTTTGGTGGGAGGAGGCTCATTTTTCTCAAATGATATCAGTTCTTAATTTTAAGTTCTGCCAGTTTGTCTTGAAGTGCTGCAGCAGTGTCCAATGAGACCTGAGCACGTGTGGAGCTGTGATACCACTTACTGATCCCATTGCTCCTAATGTGTTCAGATTTGGTACAGGCCCTCTGCAAAGGCATCTCTCCAACTTCATCTCTTACATTCCCGCTTCTGTGTTTGTGCAGGTTCTATAGTGACTTTCAACTAGAAAAGGATTTTATTTCTGCTTACATGGGTAGTCCCATACCTTAAGTTTAGCAGGTGTGGAGTCCATTGTTATCCTATACTCTGCTTGACGTAATGAAAACAGAGCTGAGGGTAATTTCAAGGCCTCCATTTCNCTTAATTTTAAGTTCTGCCAGTTTGTCTTGAAGTGCTGCAGCAGTGTCCAATGAGACCTGAGCATGTGTGGAGCTGTGATACCACTTACTGATCCCATTGCTCCTAATGTGTTCAGATTTGGTACATGTCCTCTGCAAAGGCATCTCTCCAACTTCATCTCTTACATTCCCGCTTCTGTGTTTGTGCAGGTTCTATGGTGACTTTCAACTAGAAAAGGATTTTATTTCTGCTTACATGGGTGGTCCCATACCTTAAGTTTAGCAGGTGTGGAGTCCATTGTTATCCTATACTCTGCTTGACGTAATGAAAACAGAGCTGAGGGTAATTTCAAGGTCTCCATTTCCAGTTTCAAAGATGTTTCACTTCAATGAAGGGATTCCTAAGGTGAAAAGATGCAGATGCAAGTAAAGAGGAAAGACAAGATCTTTGGCAGGGTAGGGCAAATAAATGAGTAATGGTAATAAAGAGGAAGGAAACAGAAATGTTACAAGGGTATGAAGTGCAAGCATGCTCCTGTTTCTCGTTGCTGATGGTGTCTACACCTTTACAAGTACTAGACAATTTAATGGCTATATAAAGACTATACTTTACCCTGGATTTTATTAGCCTAGCCTCCCACTGGCATTTCCACCAGAGGATGTATTTTTTCCTAACTTGATCTAGGAAAGGTCATTAAAAATTTCTATGGTCCTTTCTCATTCAGGGCGCTTTTCATCCTTAAATGAAAATGATGTACCTGTCAAGCATGCCTATTGCAGGGCATTCTGCTGAGTCTCTTGTATATGGTCTGCTTAAGTGCTTTGGTCTCCCTGAAGTCAGATTTACATTTAGGATCTTTTCTGTAAGAAATATGGAGGTACAAGAAGATGTAAAATAGATTGTAATTGTGTAGTTACTGGTATTTAAAGTATAGATTGGCTCAAAATAGAATGTTAACAGGAAACGTTGCTATTTACAGATATGAAATATTAGTGTGGTAATAAAGGCTTGGAGAGCTTTTGCACCTGGAGACTCATTATACAGAAATAAATCTCCATGTGGACTCATTTATGATCCAAATTCATAGAAATGTCACTCAAATTTGACTAGAGTGAAGTAAGGACCAAATATTGGACCTGTACTAGAGTGAGACTGGGGGAAATTGTGCTTCTGTTGACAAGGAAACTTTTTATGACCCATTTATTTGCAGGGAACACCTTCTTGATGGCAAATAAAAGAGAAGAAAATGGAAGCCAAAGAGAAAAAGCTGAAGTTATAGAGCCACAATCCTTTTAGCTTGTTAGATACAATTGCAAAAATAAGATGCAACCAAAGCCTACTAACTTCCAGCATTCGTATGAGTGAATAGTTCTTGGGTATTTCTATTGTGTATTTCTATTCTATGCATGGTTGCATGCTTTATAAGTATTGTTACTAATATTGAAAACCTATGTAAGACTGTTTTTTTAGATTCATCTAATGATATGTCTTCTACAACTTCCTCCTGATTCCAATATTCAACACTGGCCTGGCAGGTTCTCCCCAGTTATTCAGCCAGCATTTCTCCTTGCCTGGTTCCTGAACCCCCACTTGCATCCCTTGCCACATATTCCATATCAGATAGCTGATTATTGCACCTGTTAAACCCCTTTAAATATCATATAGAAGTAAATCTGCGTGCATTTGTGAATGTGCTGTTCTGTTTTTTATTGAAATTGGGTTTGGTTCGTATTGTGTTTTCTTTTTTCCCCAGTGGGCAATGAACTTAGATAGGGGATGTTTTTATTAATGACAGAATGGGTTATATTGGTTGGTCACCTCATGTTTTTTCATGAAGAAGAGTGCTCCAGAAATAAATATATTTTTATTTATCTACTTATCTGTTTCTTGTAATTTTTCTGCAGAAGTTACTTACATTGATCATTTAGTTTATTCATGCTTCATTCGTTAGAATTCTTGTAAAATTGGGTTTGGAATGCCTTTTTGGAATGTTGTATGGTTGGATTTGCCTGTTGCCTGTGTGAAGAAGGCTGTCACTTTTTGATGACAGTCTGAAAAGCATGTGCAGCGAGTACTGTGAGTATTCAGTTCAAATTGTATTATTCATTTTATACCAATGCTTCTCACTTGCATGTATATATAAACAGTGCTATGAAAAGATCTGAAGGTTTTCTCAGAAAGATGAGATCATTACTTGTATGGTATTGAGAAAAAAAAAATCACTGCAGCACATTTGAGACTTAATGGTCAGATTTCACAGAATCACAGAATCCTAAGGGTTGGAAGGGACCTTGAAAGCTCATCCAGTCCAACTCCCCTGTGAGAGCAGGGTAACCTAAATTACATCACACAGGAACTTGTCCATTCGGGCCTTGAATATGTCCAACGTAGGAGACTCCACACCCCCCCTGGGCAACCTGTTCCAGTGCTCTGTCACTCTCACAATAAGGAAGTTTCTCCTGATGTTCATATGGAACCTCCTATGCTCCAGTTCACACCCATTGCCCCTTGTCCTATCACTGGACATCACTGAAAAAAATCTAGCTCCATCATCCTGACATGAGAAGAACATGTCACTGGTGTGGTGGTCAGCACAGACAAACCACTAAATAGGTAGTCCTTTGTGTACATTACATACGGAAATGTACGAGAAATTCTTTTTAACTGGCTTACTTAATGTCCTAGTAAAGGTCAAGCCCTGGAACACAGGAGAGTATGCTGTCATGGGCACATAGCCAACTGTAGTCTATGGATCTTGAAGAGGTTGCAAGATGAAGTCTAAGACATATGTAAACAGCAAAACTTATTTGACAGGCAGGAAGGGCCTTTTCATTATTAACAGATATTTTAAATCAACATTTCCTGAAATGGCAATAATAGCCTTTCCTTCTTCCATGCAGAGCACTCACAAGACATTGTAAATCCTTCTTGTAGAAAATTGCAAGTAGGACACATCAGTAGAGGCAGGATTAAACCTGTTGGCTCCTGGGTCTCATTTCCATGTTCAAATACCGGAAATCACTCTTTCTTAAGGATATCAGGCTATTCGACCCTAATGGAGTCCTTTCCAAGCTTGCCTAACCTCTCTGTGGGTGAAGTACTTTCAGGAGCTCATTCTCATGGGAGTAAGCTAAATGAAGTTTTCCAAACTTTAGATTAGCCATTTAATGTACCATGACCTATGACGAGTACACATTCTGTCCCGCTCTTCCATGACTTATTAGAGAGCTGCTCTGGGTTTCAAAGCCTCACCAGGGACACTAACTTCTGCCAGGGAAAACAAAGTGGGGATTTTGAAGGGATTGAAAGATGAGAACTTGCTTATCACTAGCCAGGAAATAGGAAATGAAAAGCCAAAAATGTGCTTGGGACTGTAAGTAAAGTAAAACTTCCCTCACTCTCTTTACCTTTTCTCCCAAAGACTATCAAAACAGCCTTTAAAATAGTTAACCAGATGTGGCTAACCATGTTAATTTGAATTACCTGCATAGTCATTACTGCTGCCTGTAAAATTCTGTCTTCTTTATTGATCTGGAAAGTGCTCTCTTGTCTGTCTAGCATGCCATAGAAGAGGACAGAACGTTGTCCTAGATATATGGAGAAGTGTTTGATGAAAAAGACACAGTGCTGTTCCTGTCAGTAGGAGACAGGCAGGTCATGTGCCTTATTTTTTCCATAGGAAGATGCTACTAGGTTCATTAATTGTTCAGGAGCATCGGCTCTCACTCAGATGTAAGTTTGGAAACTTGGGATCTTCATGTCTCGGCTCTTTGTTAACACCATGTGCATTTCTCTGCATTTGTGATTATTACAAAACAAGAGGTCTGAAAAAGTTCTCATATAGACTTTCATCCATTCCGATTAGTGCAGAAGTGCCTGTAGAGTACGGGTTGCCTTCCAGAGCCCCAAATACACCTTATCCTGAGTTTCCTTCACTACACTGCTCCCCACCAGCTTTCAAAGGTGAATTCAGTGAGGTTTTTGAGAAAATGATGTAGGCAGGGTTGGGAGAAGGAAAGTGTAGCCAGGATTTCCCTGATACAAAGAAGTCCCCTTATCATTCCATACAGCTTAATCAGGCATGTCCTGTAGCTGTTACCAGAGCAGGAGAAAGATGCTAGATAGGTTGTTGTTATTGGTGACCCATAACCTGGAGGCACAGGATTCTCCTAGAAGCTCAGAGGTCTTTGAGAAGTCATGGAGGTTGGGGGATGTCCCAAAGGAAGAAGGCTAATGTCACCCCCATGTACAAAAAGGGCTGAAAGAAGGATTCAGGAAATTATAGGCCCATAAGGCTTGCTTCCATCCCTCGGAAAGTTATGGAATGAATCCTTTTGAGGACTATCACAAGCCAAATGAAGCATGTGGCTGAGAAAAGCCATGGATTCACCAAGGGCATGGATTCACCAAGGGCAAATCATGCTTGACAAACCTGATTGCCTTCTACAACAAAGTAACCTGAGATTCTGACTGGACACAAGAGGAAAATTCTTCACAATGGGGACAATAAGCCATTGGAATAACCTCCTTAGGGAAGTGGTGGATTCCCCAATATTGGACACTTTCAACATTTGGCTGGACAGCAACCTGGGCCACATAGTCTAGGTCATGTTTTGCCTTGGCAGGTTGGACCAGATGATCCTTGAGGTTCCTTTTCATCTTGTATTGTATGATACTATGATAATCCCCTTCATGATAAACACATCAGTTACTTTCACGCTAATATTTAGGTGCCACATGAGAGGAAACCTTGCCTGTTTTCCTTCTAGACCTCTTAAAAAGTGAAAATGAAGGGTCAGTCAAGGTGGGTTTACAGAAAGAAATGATTTAGGCACTAGTTCCAGGAGGGGAGATGCCAGCTGTGAGTCTCAATCTAAGTTGGACTTCTAGGGGAAGCTTAAATCTCAGGGAATGTGAACGTTTGAACACAGCCTTTATGGAGCATATTGCCCTTTCCAGTCTCCTCTTGCTCAGCATACTTATTTCTGTGACTCAAAGCCTCGGGTTCTTCATTTCCTGATCACAGCTTGTAGATCAGGTGTCTAATCTCATTTTGAGGAATCCGAGGTCTGAGGCCATAGTTGTGGTAATGTTGAGTGTCACCAGGCACTTTCTTTTTCACAGGTATTTTTTATGGTACCACTCCCAGTGCATAAGCTGACGTTAAAAGAAGAGTGGCAAAAGTGAAACCCAATGCAATTCAAAATAGTTCTGTGTATCAGTAGATCTATAAATTATTAATCCATGCTTGAATTTTAATGAAGAGGAATGCCATCTACTCATTAGTTTAGAAGCCAAAAATACCCACCACTTACTCGTTGACTCTGGGCTGTCTTTTGTTCCAGCTATTCCATTTCCCAGACAGAAGATATTAAATGTCAGTGTTTGACAGGCAATATTTTTGTTTCTGTACCAATAAGTAATGCAGATCATCAGTTACTGTAAGGGTTGACTGTGTTCCAGACAGAAAGTTCTTATTCATAGTCCCGGTCTGTGGTATAGTGAAACGAGTTGCAACATGATGCAATATGATGTTAAAAGTGTCTAAAGTCTAACTGACCAGCCAGGGTGCTACAGGGGAGCTCAGGATTGAAGGCAATATTGTAGTCTGACAGATCCTTGCCCACAGTGTTGTTTGGTGAGCAGGAAAATCTTCAGCATCTTTTTTAGTACCCTGAGAACAGAATGATGAGCATCTGTATAAAGCGCATTGTAGATGGCCATGGATAATATTGTCTTGGCTGATATAAGTGCCAATATTTTCTTTGTCTTCAGTTAGATCAGAACATTACCTTCTGACTTCGTTTCTTGTTAGGGTCATTCTAAGTATAGTTCCCTTAGGGCATCTGAGCCAGTTTGCCCTGCACCAGCAAAATGACTGTGATTTTCTTTCCATGGCATCATCCATCCTGACTTTTAGCACATGAGTAAAAGTCATACAGGTAGAAGAGTGTTCTAAGGTGAGGCTGAAAATCCTGTACCTGTACAATATGCTGTGTTTTATTAATCAGACTTGCATGAGCTTCTGACAACCTGACTGTTTCCTTTTTAAAAATGGAAAAAATCAGTTGTGGATTAAACAGGCTTCCCAAGGGAGAAAAGGCTTCTTCCTACTGACTGCAGACGCACTGAGTTACAAGAAGAAAAAATACACCTGGGATTTCTTTCATCTTCTCTAGAACATCATAGGAATAGAACCAGAGGGGCAATTGTTATTTTTTATATACATAGTTAAGTAAAAAAATATATAATAGACAAGGCAATGGAGCAGTGATCTTGCACCCTTGTAAATTCATTCCAATCACTGACACCTGAAAACTTTAATTTGCTTCTGAAATGGAAATTTAAGGTAAGTTTGTGTTCAGTATGTTCTTGGAATCTTTTTATCATACCTAAGCTGTTTTAAACCTCTTGTTCCTGTATTTCATTAAGGACCCCCTTAAAATACAATTAAAAAGGTTATTATTGCAAATGATGTAACTTAAAAGTGCAACAGGTTGGTTTGGGGCTAAAGAGTGGAGGGCTGAGTCATTCCTGCCCTAGGCCATGCTGGAATTATGAAAAAATTGGAACAGAGTTTGATAGAAAAGGACAAGGCATTTTAAAAGGCTTCACAAATTAGGTGAAGAAAGGGAATGGAAAGGGCAGAGAAAGTGATAGTAGACAGAAAAAGGATGGGAATTAGAAATGAAACAGTAGAAAGAGACTAGAGGGGCAGGGAACAAGGTGTTAGTATAAATAGCTGATATCTCTTGGGAAGAAATATCTGTCATCTTGTTATAGCCTTCCAAATTGACGCTTCTATCACAGTTACTGTCACTGATGTTCTGCAAATGTTCTACTGCAAAAAATGCTAAAGACATACAGATGAAAATGTCGCTTTTTAAGTGCGAGTAAGGATACCAAAGTTCAACTTCTCACTGCTTACAAATCCCAAGTCTTAATAGTTCTCTGTAAGTTGCAACCCAAATATTTATTACTTTGTGATTAATTTTGAAGCCCTAATGTATCAAAGTAATTGCAGGAATGAATCCTAACCTTAAGCACTCCCCAGGTCTTTCCATTATAAAACCATGTTTCCAGTTGGTTTTAACTCTAATACTTCCCATGCTCAATGCTTTAAATAAAATTTCAGTTTAGAGAATCTGCTGGTGAGGATGGTATCGTCCTTCCTGAAAGGAGGTTTGCAAGTGAGTACGCATTCTGCATAGAAACAGTTGATTTCAGGGAACCATGGGTTTGGTAATCATCTAATATATTAACATTTGACTGTGCAGCCTTTCTGTATTCTTTTCCCATTATCCCAGTGTAATATTCATACCTCTATTAACTAACACCTCTACTGTGGAATTCAGAAGGCAGTAGTTTCTTTTTCCGTAACGTTAGTAGACTAAAGATGAAAACATGTGGCTGTTCCAAAAGCAGTTTTGTTACCTAGTGCAGCCTTTACCGAAATGAAGTTAAGATCTACTGCTGGAACTGGCGAGAAATTGTATATGCAGTGAGGTCAGAAAACTTATCAAAGAATTTCCATTTACTGTATGATTGCACATTAAAATGGTCTAAAGATTATCTCCATACTAGGTGTATTCAAACACATCCGAATACTGAATACTGTTCTGTCTGGCTATCTGATCATATAGGCTAATATTTCCATTAAAGAAAGCAAATGAGACAATGCATTTCAGCCTGCGCTACTTCATGATTCAGATCATCAGCTCATTTCTTCACTGACTGTTCTCAAGTCAAACATAGTCTAAAATTTCATTGCTCAGATTTTCAAGCAAGGGTTTTTTTTTTCTGGAGCTGCATCATTTTCATTTATACATTTCAAACCTGTCAACCATCCCCTCCTCAGTGATTCACCTGATTGCATGTAGTTCTGTTTCAAAATGAAATAGATATATCAGCAGTTTCTTTTAATGCTGCTTCTTTCTGACAGGCTCTCAGAAGCATAGAATTTATTAATTATTGCAAAAAGGACAACATGCTTAAGGCAATTAAATTCAACAAAGTACGCATAGCTAGTGCATATACATAGATTGTGTCAGTTGCCATTATGTGTTCTCAGCTAGATAGCTTTGAAGATGCAAAACAAGAACTGACAGCATACAAAGTATGAAAACTGTTTTGTTTCAGATAGGACAAAGTGGGTGAAAAAAATCACTGTCAGTTATTATCAGTGACTTTTACATTTCTGCTAGAACAGAAAATAAGCACTGTTATACACGGTTATGCTGATCTTTCATTTTGTTTACTTGAAGTGAGCTTAAATTCTATTGATAAATTATCCTTTTGAATATCCTGAAGTCTGTATACAGTGAACATCCATAATGCAGCATACTGGAGCAAGAACAGTTTGGAGCATTTACATTGAGAAAGGATTGCCAGAGGGAATGAATCCAAATGGCACTAAAATAGCAAAGCTCTTAGGAAACTTAGTGGTATAGAAGACAAGTTATTTTGCATTCCAGGCTGTGTTGTGATCCTAGATGCTATCAAGAAGCTGGAAAGGAAAGAATATAAAAATGCAGCAAAAATATAGATTTGATACTTAAATTAATTGGAAAAACATGGTGAGACATCGTGCTGTGACTTAATATTTCTTTAACCTACTCCATGACTTCTAACTCAAGAAGTAGACTGAATATTGAAGTAGATTGAAAATATGTTAGAAGCTTTAATTTGAACTGCTAGGGGAATAGATTGGATTGGGTGTGCTTCTGAGATACTCACAACAATTCTTATTGTCTAAGAACATGCCAGCAGTGCCTGGCCACTAAGGAGGAAATTAATGGCCAGTCTGAAGCTCTAAAGCCACTTTTTTGAGCATATCAACACCTTCCAATACACCACTGGCCACTTCTCAAGCATGAAGTTTCCAGTGTCTCCCCTACAGTGATATTTACAGTGGATTTAGGAACTGGAGAAGCAGCACTATAAAAAGAGTTTGATTTAGGAAATAACCTTGACCTACAGCAGCCCTTCCTTGCACTAGGCCCTCTTATTTTAGCTCATGGTGCACAGGGCAATATATTCATGATGTACTCAGGCTGATCTCTATTGTAAGCCCAAATCCTGAAAAACAGACAAATCAAAAAGCTGTAGAGGAGGCACATATAAAAATTGTTTATCTGTTATTTTCTTGAGAGCTGTATGACAGGGAAACACCTTGCTCCAGTAATACTGTTCTGTGGAATGTTTGTCCTACTACTGCCTCCACACTGAAGTGCTCTACTGGCTTCTTTGGTTTCCTGTTTCCTTGCTATGAACAGTTTTAATCTTAAATGTTAATATGGGTGAAGATAAGGTGGAGGAGCACAAACGCGTCTTATAGCAGTATCTCAGGTCACCATGAGACTTTCAAAATCTGTCCAAACCTGGTGCCTCCCTGAATGGTGCCAGGAATCATGGACTCATCCAATGGGAAAGTATTATAACTGGAAGGGTCTATGATCACCCAGCACAGCTGCATTAAAACACTGAAACAGTTCAGGACACGGTTCAAGTAACCTTGTGTGCCCCTGCTAAGTTGTTAGTACTTAAATTAGTTCTGTTCTACTGGCACAATTAGGAATGGCTCAGCTTGCTAATGTGGAAACCGGAGGAGCTGTGGCAAAAGCAGTGTCAGGTACCTAGCAGCAATTTTTACCCTCAGAAGCTTTCAGTACCAACTTTAAATACATTTTATTGAATAAAGTCCCTGCTACAACAGTCCGAGGCACTTTAAGTCAAATACATTCAGGCAAATTCTGTTTCATAATACTCTTGTGCGTCACCAAGGATTTTCACCCGAACATTTCTTCCAAATGGAATATAGGCATTATAGGATGGCTATTGTGACACTGACCATTAATTCTAAAGATGCTTGATTGCTACCTTGGCTAGTTATGCTTCCTTGACCTTTATCAGTCCAGAGGCTTTTTATCATCTTTCAGGCATGCTGACCTTCAATCATGCAGTAAGCATGCCCAATTTGTTCTTGAGCTAGCGCAATGTGTCAGTTGCACAGTCCACTGTTCCTCATTCTTATTTGTAGATGAGCTTGTCCTCTGAGATGAGAGGTGATGTCCTACTGTTATTTTAAATGCTCTTACCTCTGTCCTGAAGCCTTTATAGAATCATAGAATCATAGAATACTTGCAGTCACCCTTCCTGACTTTCAGATTAGATCCTTTAGTGATCCTCAGTGAACCTATAGCTTGAGCTTTTGACATCTCACCAGCCAAATCATCAGCGAAAAGGAGACTAAGCACTTAGAAGGATATACTGGCATGACTGTTCTGTCACAGTTAAACCATCCATTCTCCATGCAATTTGCATGTAATCAAAATACATTCCAGGAAGACAATAGTTAACCATGTACAAAAAGCATGAGTTTGTAGGTGGGGTTGTAGTCAATATAGTCTTTTTGTGTGTTATTTAGTTACTGACAAGATGAAAATGGTACTGTTTGCATGCAAAAATTAGGAAAGGATCATAAAAGTTTGATATATTCAACTTGTGTAAAGTATGCTATGTCTTTAGTCTCTATGACATTGAAAGCTCCCATCATTCTGCGTGGTGCACTGGTGCTTGGCCGGTATTGCTTAATCATTCTAACGTTAATGAGGCTGTTGAGGCTAAGGGTTTTATACTGGTCTTTTGGCTTTACTATGCTAGTCTATCAATGTATAATGATATTTGATAGCTTTATACAATCCTAGAATGGATGCATTAAAAATATCATGCTATTATATCTCCAAATCAGGGTGCAATTAAGGTTTCATAGCTATAATTTTCATAAGACAGCTTCACACCACTTCAGCACTCTATGGCAAATCCCAAGAAGCAAAGTCACTCAGGTCTGTGTTCAGGCAGCACTGGGTAACAGCAGTCTGAGGTATAACTATTGTAATATCTAACTTTAATAGAATGATTGGGGACGCTGGCTATGCAGGTCACTGGAGTCAGTGGAGGCATGTAATTGCCTCTGAGAATTTCTCCTGTAGAAACTTATCTCAAATATCATCCCTGCCTCCTGGCTTCTGCTTACTAAGTGTGTTAGGCACCAAGTTTTATGGCCTTGAAAGCAAGTCTTGGTCTTAGATGCCACAACAGCATCTAAATAAGCAAACTTTGTTCAGCCTGGGTAAGAGAAGGCTCAGAGGAGACCTTATAGCAGTCTTCCAGTACCTAAAGGGGCTGAAACGAAATATGGAGAGAGACTTTTTATAAGGCATATGTAGTGACAGGCCAAGGGGGAGTGGCTTTAAACCAACAGAGGGAAGATTTAGATTAGATATTAGAAATTCTCTACTATGAGGGTGGTGAGACACTGGCACACATTGTTCAGAGAAGCTGTGGCTGCCCCATCCCTGGCAGTGTTTAAGGCCAGGTTGGATGGATCTTGGGGCAACCTGCTCTAGTGGAAGGTGTCCCTGCCCATGGCAAGGGGTTTGGAACTGATGAGCTTTAAGGTTCCTTCTAACCCAAACCATTCTATGATCGTATGAGTGTGAATATGGCAATCAAAGACAATATTCCAGCCTATACCAGCCCATCTCCCTCTTCTGCAAAAGCAGAAGTGGGTTACAGTTCTTCACATGGAAAAATTGGCCCCTGCCTTGCCATGTGAGACATGTTATGTGGTGGTATTCTGGGAGGAGAGTTGAGGCATCACTGGCTGAGGGATCTGCTGCTTGACAGTCACTCAGAGCTGCTGAGACCTGGGGCAGGAATCTGATTAATTTAGAATCTGATTTCAAGGTTTGCATTGCATGAGATAATACTACGGCAAAATAACAAGAGCCTTTTAAGTAGATATTTATCAAACAGGCAGGTAATGCTGCATTGAAGTGTTGAGAGAGTAAATGCTGCATTTCCATCCAGTGTCAGGAATGTGAGAGTGGTTTTATGATCTTTGCCATTGAGCATGTAAAGATTGTGTACCCATTCCTCCATTTCCTTGTAATTTCAGATCTGCTTTGTCTTTGCACGTTAAATCTGAGAATCATGGCTGATATTTAGAATTAAGCATCTGCCCATGTAAAGGACCTCAGATTATTTTGGATTCTTTCTATAATAATTAAATTCAGAATGTTTTATAAATACTGATGTGTAGGTAGGCAAGTTAAACTGCTAGGCAATCGATAGCTTAAATGCTCTTCTGGTTGCCAAATCCAGAAGTTACTTTTGGATGTCACTGAGTTTAAGATAGATATAGAATCATAGAATAGTTAGGGTTGGAAAAGACCTGAAGATCATCCAGGTCCAACCCCCCTGCCATAAGCAGGGACACCCCACACTAAACCATGTCACAAAAGGCTCTGTCCAACCTGGCTTTGAACACTGCCAGGGATGGAGCATTCACAACCTCCCTGGCCAACCCATTCCAGTGCCTCACCACCCTCACAGGAAAGAATTTCTTCCTTAGATCCAATCTAAACCTCTCCTGTTTAAGTTTGAACCCTTCACCCTTTGTCCTGTCACTACAGTTCCTAATGAAGAGTCCCTCCCCAGCATCCCTATAGGCCCCCTTCAGATACTGGAAGGCTGCTATGAGGTCTCCACGCAGCCTTCTCTTCTCCAGGCTGAACAGCCCCAACTCTCCCAGCCTGTCTTCGTATGGGAGATGCTCCAGTCCCCTGATCATGCTCATGGCCTCCTCTGGACTTGTTCCAACAGCTCCATGTCCTTTTTATGTTGAGGACACCAGAACTGCACACAGTGCTCCAGGTGAGGTCCCACGAGAGCAGAGTAGAGGGGCAGGATTCNGGCTGAACAGCCCCAACTCTCCCAGCCTGTCTTCGTATGGGAGATGCTCCAGTCCCCTGATCATGCTCATGGCCTCCTCTGCACTTGTTCCAACAGCTCCATGTCCTTTTTATGTTGAGGACACCAAACTGCACACAGTGCTCCAGGTGAGGTCTCCCGAGAGCAGAGCAGAGGGGCAGGATCCCCTCCTTTGACCTGCTGGTCACTCTCCTTTGGATGCAGCCCAGGATACGGTTGCTTTCTGGGCTGCAAGCGCACACTGCAGTCGGCTCATGTTCATGTTCTCATCGACCACCACCCCCAAGTCCTTCTCCGCAGGGCTGCTCTCAATCTCCTCTTTGCCCAACCTGTAGCTGTGCCTGGGATTGCTCCCACCCAGGTGTAGGACCTTGCACTTGGCATGGTTAAACTTCATGAGGCTGGCATCAGTCCACCTCACAAGCGTGTCAAGGTCCCTCTGGATGCCATTCCTTCCCTCCAGCGGATCCACCCAACCACACAGCTTGGTGTCATCGGCAAACTTGCTGAGGGCGCACTCAATCCCACTGTCCATGGCAGCCACAAAGATGTTGAACAAGACCGGTCCCAACACCAATCCCTGAGGGACACCACTTGTCACTGGCCTCCAGCCGGACACTGAGCCATTGACCACAACTCTTTGTCTGAGACCATGTCTTTCAGTGTGTGAAAAATATCTGCACACACACACACTGCACCTACACTTCACCTTTCCCCAAAAGCATTAACTATTAACCCATGGCAATAAAGGGAAAGAGCTGAAAAGGGGGACTTAATGGGGCTTCTTCAATGACTTTCTTAGTGGTCTCAGCCAGGTAGTGTGGAAGAGCATTTACACTTGCCTCCTGTCTTGAACATCAGCCTCTTTCCATGTGGGCCTTGCTGAGATATTCAGCATTAGAGAAAATAATCAACCTCTTGAGGTATTTCAGATGCTGCTTTGTGAGGCTAGGAAGGGCCTCTAGGTAACCAGGTGCCTGACCCTAGGTAACCTGGTGCTGTATTTTGGTGAATAAAAATAGCATTCACTGGCTTTGCCTTGCTCCATAGAATAGGGAACGTGGGATAAAACAAAGTCAGTGTGGATTCTGTTTGCTGTAGCTGAAGAACCCACAGGGTCAGAGCAAAGCGTTGTTTGCGTCGTCAAGGACTGGCCCAACACACTACTGGTAGTGCATCTTGCTGGATAGAAGATGGGGTGAAAGATGTAACTCTTGTCTCACTGGAAAAGGGGAAGACATGGAGAAATAGGGGATGAAGAATGGGAGCATAAAGTGGCTGATCCTCTTGTGCAAACTGGATTGTGTGAAAGGAATCAAAGCAGAAAGCAAGGCTTTAAAAGGCTGTTGTTCTCTTGTTGGCTGTTAAAAGGCATACTTTTTGTTACAAATAAATAGTATTTTTTGTGAAATATATTTTAAAATATTTTGTGCATTATACTTGCTTACTCATTTTTTCTGTGTTCTATAGGAGAATGTGAAATCTGGCTTCACAGTTTATTGAACTGCATGATGCAGGAAAGAAAATAGAGTTAAAATCATGGTCAGAGTCCAAATGTCAATAATTTTCAGATTGTCAATAAAGGAAAATACAATCTTGATAATTTAGGGAACATGATCTGACATTGCTAAATGTGTACGTTTGACAGATTACTTATAGCACAGTACAGAGGCAAACTGAGATATGCAGTGCAGTTCACAGATCCTTTATGACTGATTGTTTTCTGTTCATTTGCATGGCTTGATTTTGCATTGGTCTTTTTTTTCCCCCAAGCAAACACACTTTACTTGCTAACACGATACCAGCTGCTGTTCTAATTTCACATTGAGTCCGTGTCCCAGTTTCACATTTGTGATATGCTAATATAAACTTAGTTGTGCTTCTCCAGCGCACTTCAAGTGGAAAGAAATCTTGTTCCTTTTTATTGGGTTACATGATATTATAGTCCTGCAGCCTCATACTACCATGAACATATATCAGAATGTTGTATTTTCTATTGGCTTTAAAAGCTAATTGACAGTGCTAAATCGCTTCTGGCATTTATTTCTCTGTTTGAATAGCTTTTTGGTGTTATTCTGAAGTGTTTGCTAGAGATGAGGAAAACAACCTGTCATACTGATCTCTAATGTATATGATTATATGAATATACTTTACTTTCCTTAATTGGCACTTTGTAGATCTGTTAGATTTCATGTGTAGCTACAAAATGAATAATCACAGCACAAAGGCATATCAAAATCATTAAAGTCAGTGGACAGATTTACCCATATCAATTATTTGGCTTTAGCCCATCCTGTCAAATCTTCATTTTGTGGTGCAAGTATATGTAGGAAGGTGGGAAAATATGTAACAGATTTTCACTTAATGCAATTTTGATATGCCTCTCACATCTGTTCCCAGCTTCGAAGCTATGGCAGAGGAATGGAAAAGTCTAAGAGCTCTGAAGTCTGGATTGAAGTCCAGCTTTAGATTCAGGTTCCCTCTCTTTTGAAAGTAAAATATTATCCTTGGTTAATAAATTTTATTTATCTTTATGGCTATGAGGCACTAATTGTTAATGGTGGGAGTCAGGAGAGAATTCATAGGGTAAGTGAATGGGACAAGGTGCATTTCCAGCAGTATGTGGTCTGCAGTAGGGACTGCTGCAAAATATCATGCCTAGTGGTTGCATAATGCAAATAGGAGTAAGACTGGGGAAAAAGTAATGTATGGCATTTGAGAATGATTATCACCTTGGGAACAGAGAGGCATGGCAGGTTTGGCTATGTGTCCTTCTCCATCTTTGCCACCATATACCCAAAAACCAGTGCCAAGTGGTGCTTGTTTATCTCTGGCTGCCATGTGTATGTAACAGGCTGGTGGTGTTTGCCTGCAACATCCCAACCTGTTTTAACAGGCTGCTTAATACCAAACTCAGACATAAGGGAGGTGGGAGAGGCTTTTGAAGAGCAGTTGTGAACTGTGAGCAGTTATCAAATAGGAGAGAACAGCAGGCTTTGCTTTTGCTTTATTTTATACGTTTGCTTAGTAAAACCATTGTGAGGAAGGAGGCTGTGATGGTAAAACCGGCAAAAAGTGGGAGTTAAGGAGAGTAATAGAGGAAAAGCTTTCTAAAGGCCAGATCTGTCAATTATATTATTAATATGTCATATGTAGCCTTTATAGAAAGTTGTCAGTGTTTTAGAACTAAAAAGCCATATGAGATAAATGAATCCAGACAGAAGAAGATTGTATAGATCTCAAGTGTATGCACAAAGAAATCCTCAGGACAAGCTGAGGTGGGGGTAACGCTAACTAGACAGCAGAATATCTGAAGAGGAACAGAAGTTCAAGACATCCATACTTAACGCGTGTTTAAGGATTGTGTCTTGCTTTATTTTGCCTTTTTTTTTTTAGAAGTGTGGACATTTATCTTTGAATTAGTGATCCAGAATGTTTTACAGTCCAGATAGGGAAACAGACACTTTATATGNAAGACATCCATACTTAACGCGTGTTTAAGGATTGTGTCTTGCTTTATTTTGCCTTTTTTTTTTTTAGAAGTGTGGACATTTATCTTTGAATTAGTGATCCAGAATGTTTTACAGTCCAGATAGGGAAACAGACACTTTATATGCCTAAGCAGACCTCTAAAACAGATCAAATGAAGTATGTTCTGGAAATGCTTGTTTCTTTTTACCAAAAAAGAACGAAGCTGACAAAGATCAGCTGTCCCACTTAGGTGAGTCAAATCACAGCCCTTTTTTATAGTGCTGTAGTCAGGAATTTGCTTATTACTTTTAAATATAAAATAAATGCTGCTTTATTTTGTGCTTGTCTAATATTTAAAGCAGTCTGAATTAAATCTGGCAGGCAGAGGGCACCCTGTCTTCTTGAACACTAGAATTAATGAAGGCTGCATATCAAACCTTAGTGTGTCTAAACCCAAAAATGCATATTATTTTTTCTAAAGATAGAATTCTCATAATTATATTGGACCTTATGTCTAAGACATAAATTGTCTCATCAAACTTCATTTGAAGTGATAAGCCCAGAAAAACAGAGCAGGACTTCTGATACCTCCTGCTGACCTGTGAAAATCAATTCAAGAACTGGCACTGTCAACAGCAGTCATCAGAATAGAGTCCCATTGTGCCAAACACTGTTAAGTATCCCTCTGCCAAAGAGCAGGCTGCAAGGAGTGGGATCCATCTTATCTTACAAGTACAGAGTGAAGTTATAATGTGTGGGCTTTTTATGAAGAGTATTTTGTGTCACAGGATTCCTCAGAGCACAGTATGCTCACACTACAAGTCAGTTTGAAGTGGCTGGTATGAGTTAGTAAAACTTCTGCCACAGGTTTTTGGAGGTGCATTTTGCATTCAATTTTGTTTAAATGTGATAGACACTTTTGGTTTGGCACCTACTGATTCCCAGAACAGTTTCTGATCAGTGTATGTTTTGCCTTTGTTGAAGAGTTCTCAATAAAGCATAGAATCACAGAATAGTTTGTGTTGGAAAGGATCATAAGATCATTCAGTTCCAACCCTCTACCTCTGGAAGGGACACCTTCCACTACAGCAGGTTTCTCCAAGTCCCTGTGTCCAACCTGGCCTTGAACACTGCCAGGGATGGAGCCTTTACCACTTCCTTGGGCAACCTGGATGTAAGAGAGAATCCTGCTTTACTGTATCTACAAAGACATCACTTGGCAGTTCAGTCACAGCGCTAAGTGGTCTGAATTTTCATAAGCTTTGGTGCTTATTACTTCAGGGGTCACCTTCCCTCACAAGTTTACTTTGTCAGACGCTTATGGCAGGGGGGTTGGAACTGGATGATCTTAAGGTCCTTTCCAACCCTAACTATTCTATGATTCTATGATTATTGTTACTGAATGAATTGAAACAAACACAACTATGACACAATTATCAGAGTCTGATATCTCACAGGTGCACAGTACACACAGGACTCCACTTAGTTTTCCTTAGCAAAAGGAAATGCAAAATTACTTTACACCACCTTAGATAGAGAGTGGATTGAATGCAGTATATTAAAAAAGAAAAAAACCTGGTGAAAAGCCACTGAGTAAAAATGACAAGAAAACAGCTGCAAGAAAATATGAGATCCTGACATGAAATAATTGAGTCTTTCACAGGGTGAAATATAATCACAGTCTTAACATGTAACAGGACGCTGAGAGCACGGAGAGAAAGTTTTATTTTCTAGGATAAAACCAGCTAGTGACTTTTACTGGGTGGCTTGAATGAAAAATTATTGTCACAACCTTTTTCTTTTTAATGAATTCTTCTGCGGATCCTTCGGGAGAAGCACCTGAGCTTCTTATAAGCTGTAATTCAGCCATGCCCATTCCCTTTGGAGTAGCATGATAAAGTTTGTGCATTTCAGACACATGAGAAATAAATGGGTTCGGGAGAGGTGTGCTAGAGATCACACAATCCTTTACCTGTACTATCGAAAACTTGCAGAAAAGTGAAAAGGGACTTGCTGAGGTCTAACTCTGCAGACACAGAAATCCTGATAAACTAGGATGAAGTAAATCAAGCCTGAAACAGAGCAGGGATTTCAGTTGTTCCTCCTTCCAAGGGAGACTGGTTCTGAATCACTGACTTAGCACTTGCTGACGTGCTTGGTTGAATCGAAGTGCTTTGGGATTTGCTTGAAGTTTTAAACTTGGGCTAGAACAAGGTCATGGTAGAGAAGCTTTGAGCAACCTGGTCTAATGGAAGTTGTCTTTGCCAGGGGGATTGTAACTAGGTGATCTTTAAAGTCCCTTCCAACCCAAACTATTCTGTAATTATATGTCTATGTTTCACATATATGGAAATGAAGACCAAGACCTCCCAGTAGAAGGATAAAAGCTTGTCTTTGCTTGTGCCTGCCCACTTCTCAAGATGATTAGCCTGATCTGTCATTTGACCCAACTCTGTAATTCAGATCTAACGTTTGCAGTGGCCACTTGATTGACCATACACTTTGACACATCGCTATGGCAGAAAATGTGACTTGTTGTACGTTCTCACTGGTCTTGACAAGAACCAGAGCAGTGGCTAGACCTGATACCATAGCAGCCCCCAGCCTGTAGATGAACATGTGGCGAAAGTTTCCATAACCAGTTTGAAGGTGCTCGGTTTTTCCCAGGTTTTCAGTTGATATCAGGATCTGAGTGAAGCTGTGCTGAGCTTTTTTTGGAGGAACTTCTTTCTTGAGCTAGTCTGCAATAGAACATGGAAGATGCATAGAACTAATGTTGTTTTAAAGACCATGTGTTCATTGAAAGCTTAAATAGTTTCCATCTGGAAAGCATTGGTGAGATGACTCAAGACTGGTGGTTTTAGGACTTTAAAGTCGAGCTCATTTTTCCCTGGGAATCTGCTGATGTTTGAGACATTCATACCACTTTCTTTCTTAGGAGCTTTGTGCTGCCACCCACAATCATAGTATCTAATCACAGATTTATCTTAAACTTACAGCATGTATTTATTGTATTTCAATGGAACTAAAATGAACTCTGTACTTTTATCAAATGCATCTGGAAAGTTTGACAGAAATACCCAGCCACTGTGTATTTACAGGTCCTCAGATTATTGATTCTTGCAATGAAGAAAAATGAAAACCCCAAAAGTAAATAGGGAGCACATTCTCACACTAAGCCAGTGAAAGGGAGTTGTGGTTGTCTGGCATCCTTTTTTTTTGCAGAAAACTGAGAACAAGATGGCTTGATGATTGTACTGTGACCGAATCCCTTGTGTTGACCACTTTCAAACCTATATTTACACATGTTCCTGTAAAAGGAAGAGTTGTCTGACCCAATTACACTGAAAGAAAAACACATGAGCAAGACATTTATTTTTGTTTTGAAACATCTCCACCATCTATCAAGCATTCTTACTTTCATCACTGTCAATGTCAATCTGCTTTTTATCAGAAATGTTTCTTTTTATTTTATAAATCAATTTTATTATAAAAAAGGAAGACAGGACTTGAAATAAAAGTTTCAGTTATTGATTAGAGTTTTTCATTTACATGAAAATGTATAGTTCAGTTGTTTATCCTTGACATTCTCTAATCTCTGTTTAGCAGTCTTGTGCCTTCTAGGGTCACATATTCTGTGCCATGCTATTGCATTTATGCCACTCATGGCCAATATTGAATGGATCCAGCGTGTTGCTGAGAACAAGAAGATGTGAATGTAACCAGGAGCAGGGCTGCCACAGGATGCTGGTAGGGGAGGGTATCTTCTAATACACAGTTTGTTTTTTCTCCCTCACCCAGTAATCCCTGATGACTGATTAAGGTGGGACTTTGAGGGCTTGGCCACTTTATTCACCATGAATAGTCCAAACCACTCTTATTGCAGCTGGAAACAAGTGGATTTCTTATGGTATAGGTTCCTAAGTTTTGGCAATAAAAGCTGAAATTACAAATTAATCATGAAAACATTTTGCTACATCAGTAAGCTGCCTTCTCAGTAGTTTTACTTAGATTTCATTTTAAATAGGTTTTGTTCAAAGTACCAGAGATGCTTGCTTAGTTATTCAGTGTCTTCGTGCTCTGAGTGCATTTATTTACTTTAGTGGACTTTTCACATCTTCATATGTATTTATTAAGGCCTCTCTTCATTAGTTCATCCACTTTCTCATTAAGTTCACATCTCTTCAGGTTTCACACAAACACATGCACACACCAACACACTCACAAATGCAGATTGTGTATTTCTAATACAAAGTTACTTTCTAAAATGTAGAATCAGACTACCCTGCTCAAATTCAGACCTTCCCAATGCAGAAAATCAGTTTCAGTGAAATAGTCTTTCTTTCTTGTTTTAAACACACATTATTAATAAGCTTCTTGGCATAATAAGAATGAGATCTTAAGACTCTATCCTTATCAGAATAATTAGCTAAAGTTAATCTTTAATCTCCCTTGCTGCCTTGTTACTGCTATGTGTGCCTTATATTCAGTCAACACAGATAGCAATTTATTATTCCCTTCTTCCCTCTGACAGCCATTGTCATTCTAACATTAGATACAAGAGTTGGAGACCCCCTCCCCCCATAACCATGGCAAATATCCAGTTTTATAAAATGTTGGAGCAGTCGCATACTTGAAACAATGGTGTCAATCTTCCCTCTCAGAGAAACACAGCAAAAATACAACTGTGATTCCTAAGATTTCTCAAAGGGTAATATTTTCAAATCACTGCTTTAAATAAGTATTTTGTTATAGGTTGCAGAGTTAGTAGTATCCCTCTTGTAGAACAGTAGGAAAGGTCTGCTAGAATGATGACAGAATGTTTTCTCTTTCTTTTTACTAGACGTCTAATTGTATTGTTCACACTCCCTGAGAAATGTCTTATCCTGCTAAGTGAGATGTCTGACATGCAGTTTGCTACCCTCTTCTCTCCACACAGTCCTATCACAGCATCTTGATGCTACAGTCAAGGTAGAAAGAAGCCCTTCCACTTTGCCATTGATCTCTCCATGGTTCATGGCTCCCTGTGAGGTGTCTGTCTAGCTCTGAGCCACAATTTCTTTGATTTCCAGGTGATTTCAAGACAATAGTTATTAGAGTTCCTGGTTGCATAGGCACTGTTGAAAAATATATGGAAGTATTTTCATTAAGAAAAGAACCTTTCTGCAAGACATAGGATTTCTTGAAATACTCAGTGGGATTTAATAGATAAATCCGGGTACTGTGGTTGTCAGTAAGGCTCTTTAATTTTATATAGAGCATAAATTGAGCAGAAAAATATTATTATTATTATTATTATTATTATTATATTATTATTATTAAGGGTGCTGGGGAAGGACTCTTCATTAGGGACTGGAGTGATAGGACAAGGGGTAACGGGTTCAAACTGAAACAGGGGAAGTTTAAATTGGATGTAAGGAAGAATTCTTTACTGTAAGGGTGGTGAGGCACTGGAATGGGTTGTCCAGGGAAGTTGTGAATGCTCCAGCCCTAGCAGTTTTCAAAGCCAGGTTGGACAGAAAACCCTGGGTGGCATGGTTTCGTGTGAGGTGTCCCTGTCCATGGCAAAGGTGTTGGAACTGAATGATCTTAAGGTCCTTTCCAACTCTAACTATTCTATGATTCTATGATTATATATATTAAATAAAATTCTAGGTGTTTAGTGGATTTTAGTCCAGATTTTTTCACTCTGAATGTGCCTTTTGGCTTCATGTCTTATACTGCACCCAAGGTGTAGTATTGTGGCAAAACACTGCACATCTTGTCATGCCGTATGTTCCAACAGATGTTCTTCAGAATTATTTTTCTCCCATTTGAAATTAATTTCAGTAGATTCTTTAATTACATAAGTTTCCAATTCTTCTGCAGTTGAATTTGCAAGACCCCTGTGATGTGAATACATATGTATATTTTATACAGACATACACACATTTGCCTATTTTCATCTAGTGCCTGCACAGCACATACACTAAGCCATAGTCATGTGATAAACAACAGGAGTGAAATTAGTGTTTAAGCCAAGATATGGAAAGAAGCAGAAAGAACATATCCAGTATGGCATAGTAGAGCTCATGGAAAATTTGTTACAAGTGACTTGTTACAAAAATTTGTTGCATCTGAACCCTTGTCATCCTTTTTCATGGGTGATACTAAAGTGAAAATCTTGGCTGAATGGAGATCAATAACTATTTTTAAAGGAATTTATCTTCTGGAAAAAATAAATCTTAAAATCTACTGCCCAAAATTCTTCATCCAAATATAGTGACTCACATGTTGGTTATTTACTGATTTGTTTCCTTTATTGACAGGTGTTTTAGGCATATCTTAAATTTATTTGTTTGGAGGTGGGTTTTTTTTGTTACGTATTTATTTTGGTTTCCTTTCAAAAGGCTGGAATTATTTCTTTATGTATTTTTAGAGAGAGTCAAATATTTACTGGTAAAAAAAAAAAATAGAATAATCTGTTTGTTGAATTTTCCAGATTTTCTACTTTAATAGACAGATATTTCTGTGTGTGATTCTTTAAAGTGTCTGATTCCAAACTCATGGAAGGATATCAGACGTCATCCAACCTTGAATTTGATGGGCAATGGGCTTCGAGCAGAGCTTAGATAGGAATGAACAAATCTGGTTCTGCTTAGTAGTGGTCTTGCCCCTGTAAATGTTTTACTGGTTTATTACAAAAGAGGTCTTAGTGAAATAAAATGAATTATGATCTTTGCTGAGTCTTCATCTGCAATCACAGGCTTTTGTGGAACGACAGCTCTTTCAGTTATAATGAACCAGATCATTACAAATGGAGAATTCAGTTGGGCCAGCAAACTCCTGAGAGATAAAACTGCAGAGAGGGTTAGGGAAGACAAAGAGAGAGCTTAATCTGTTTGGGATTTTGCTTCTATGCAGTTTTGCTAGCATTAGGTCCTCAGCAACTAAGCATTAGGTCCCAGGAATCATGCAATGACTTAACATGAATTATGGCTTTTATGAGGTGATACATTCCTTGTGTTTGTCTCCTGGCTTTGAAGCCTTTTGGGCTGCCAACAGTTGTGCTTTCCAAATATTCCTGTATAACCAGGAGAGCTGGAAAATTGCTTTTAGTTACTCACAAAGAGGGAAATAGAAATTCTCATATAATACGTGACTTAAAGGTCTGGCGCTCTCAGAAAGACACCTAATGCCACGAGGAAACTGCAAGGCTTGGCAACTTTGCTCAGCTGAATCATAAAGCCCAAGTCTCAACAAATTTTGCTCCAGGTAAAATATGCGCCACTTCCACATGGATGTACAGAAAACTGGCAGAAATCCTCATAATTATTTATTCACGAAAAAGAAGCTAAGGAGCCTGCTCTTCCTCACCTCAAATATGCCTTTACGCTGGGCCCAAAGAGCCTTCGCAATTCCTTGTCTTTGCAAACATGGGAGGTCTAAGGCTGAAAAATAGACATCCAAAGTAATGTTCTTCTCTGGAAAGCTTTAGTTGTCTCTGTCAGGTGGTGCTTTGTGTACCAAAGAAGCTCACAGGTGAGTTGTGAAGGTTATTCCAATGGCTGCTTGCAAACACTATAAACCAGTCACCCTGTCGGTGTGCTGCATATTTCACATATATTTTCTGGTGCACAGAATAAAATTCCCTGGTCTTCTTTTTCCCTTTTCCTTGGTTAGTCATGGACATTGAAAATCTTACAAGTTACTTAAAATAATTAAAATAACTTTCATACCTGCTGGTGATGATTTCTGGTTTCTTTTTCAGTGCCTCAGATCCTTTCTGGTAATGAGACAAAGTCAGTATATCCTGCTGGGAAGCTGAGTTTCTCCCCCTGCCAGCTGTATTCCTGGTCTCCTTTCTGTAGGTGTTTGGTTTATGATATTCAAACCATTGCAGATTGTGGACTACCAAATTAAGTTCTCAAAGTGCTGACAACTTAAATGCTGTCACATGTTAATGTTATTACATCACTGAAAGTCAGGGTTGTCTGTTCCCAGAAGACACATTAGATTGTTTGTGCTTTGCTACCCATCTGGTGAGTAGCTAATTATTTGGACCCCTTCCAGCAGGGTCCAACAAGCACCTGGCAAAGGATGTGCATCTGTTTCAGTTTGCCATTGCAAAGGAGTGCTACAGACCCTTTTGGATTATTATTGCTTAATTATAAAATTACATCTGAATGGCAAGAGTGAACTTGGGCCAATATCTTGAATGGGACTGCAGAGGTTGGGTATCTATTAAATCTAATGTCTCCATGCTCCTTGTTTCATCAGCAGAAAAATGCATGTTTCTCTAGTCAGCCCATCAATGATTTGTGTCCCTGGGCTCAAGTTAACATTTGTGAATATCTCCTCCTCTCTCCGTTATCCAATCTATCAGCAGAATTTTCTGAAGCACTAACTATAGGCACATTGCAGCCAAAGTCTTATTGAATTTCAAGGGGACTTTGGTGCCTGGGTTTAACGTTAAAAGCATATTTAATTTTTCAAGTCAATTATGGTAAGGCACTTCTACCTTGTTCCAAATTTTTGTGCTGGAAGAATAATTTTGCAGTTGTTAATCCCCAAGTATTATTTTGAGGGTAAGTAAGTTAACCAAAATGAGGGATATTCTGACAGCCAAAAGCAGCCCAGGAGAACATCCTCTGATTCTTCTGAAATATTTTTGTGCCGTGTAGGAAGATGCAGATATAGAATCATAGAATCATAGAACAGTTAGGGTTGGAAAGGACCTTAAGATCATCCAGGTCCAAAACCCCTGCCATAAACAGGGACACCTCACACGAAACCATGCCACCCATGGCTTCATCCAACGTAACCTTGGACACTGCCAGGGATGGAGCACTCACAACCTCCCTGGCCAACCCATTCCAGTGCCTCACCACCCTCACAGGAAAGAATTTCTTCCTTAGATCCAATCTAAACCTCTCCTGTTTAAGTTTGAACCCGTTACCCCTTGTCCTGTCACTACAGTCCCTAACGAAGAGTCCCTCCCCAGCATCCCTATAGGCCCCCTTCAGATACTGCAAGGCTGCTAGGAGGTCTCCACGCAGCCTTCTCTTCTCCAGGCTCAACAGCCCCAACTTTCTCAGCCTGTCTTCGTATGGGAGATGCTCCAGTCCCTTGATCATCCTCGTGGCCTCCTCTGGACTTGTTCCAACAGCTCCGTGTCCTTTTTATGTTGAGGACACCACAACTGCACACAATGCTCCAGGTGAGGTCTCCTGAGAGCAGAGCAGAAGGGCAGGATCACCTCCTTTGACCTGCTGGTCACTCTCCTTTGGATGCAGCCCAGGATACGGTTGCTTTCTGGGCTGCAAGCGCACACTGCAGTCGGCTCATGTTCATGTTCTCATTGGCCACCACCCCCAAGTCCTTCTCTGCAGGGCTACTCTGAATGCCTTTTAATTGTTGAATGCCTTTTAATGTTGAATGCCTCCATGTGCGTAGGTCCATCATCTGCAACCAGATAGACATAGAAGAGGACTGTTGGGTTGTTGTTGGAGGGTCCAGTTGGCTTTAAAACTGACTACTCATGGCCTGGTCAACTTAGCATCTGGGAGCAGAGCACTGAAAAGGGTGAACTATCCTATGTAACAGAAAATGACTTGAATAATGCATGTGTCAAACAGTGTTCATTCAGACTGCAAACAGCTTCTTGATGTAATCTTATTCATTGCATTTATATTTGTAAAGCAAGAAGGGTTAAGTTCCCACTGTGTTTTGGGATTCGTATGAGTACCCATATTTGCATGTGGACAAGGCCTTCTGTCAGCTATGGAATATTTGTGGCCTGTGGTATCCATAAGATCATGCTAAGTAATGCCCCACTTCTACCCTGGAAAAAACCCTACAAAGTCAGTCCTAAATGCTTCGGAAATCCTGTGAGACCATGGGAAGAACACTGTGTGCCTCACACAAGCAGCTACATGCTGTGAATAGCAAGTGCCCAATAAGCAGTTAAATTGGACAGTATGTAAACAACCCGCAAGGTAAAATTTCTCTATGCAAACTGCATGCAAAATAATTAGTGAATTATTTACTAAATAGGTTGTTCCATCAGCATCAAATCTAATACACCTGGGGGGCTTTTTGAGGGGTATCAGCAGAGGAAGACTTGCTTGATTTTATGGCCAGGCATTAAAGCATTTCTGCTGCAATTAATCCGTGAGGTATTCACGGGTTGATGACCTGTGTGTGTATGTACTGGTGGAGGGGTCAGCTGCTGCCATCAGGGAAGTTGGACAATTTTGGGCTCTCTCTGTTTTTCCATCTACCAGGGCAATAATAGCATCTGTCACCTCTTCCCAACCTATTCCATTTCTGGAATCTCAGCTGAGTGACAGTGAATACAGTATCTTACAGAGTGTGAGAAATGTATGCCATCGGAACGGCATACAGTACATCTGTACTGCAGCTGTGCCAGGCTGGCTGGTGACACATCACAGCTGAAAAGCAAATGCATGGCAAGTCTCATGTGTGCCTGCCTTATGCCACTGATATTGCAACATGTTTTCACATTTAGATTCCTCATTTCTGTTTGCATTAGTGCCACTTGCAAAGTGTACAAGAAGCTCTGCTCTCCTTAGTCTTGGATGATGCTGTTTTGCTGAACCCTTGTAACTGAGAAGAGGATTACACCACATGGTTTCACAAAGCATTAAATTGAATTTGCCCCTGTATACATACTTTTTTTCTTAAATTGCATAAAGATTTTCTTGCATTTCTTATGTAAGGTCTCTGTTGTGTGTATATCTGTGTTGTATATGCATAGATTATTCATTACCACGGGTCGTCTAAAGTCCCAAGAATGTTTGCCCAGAACAGCTCTGGCATGAAGTATTTCAGACCACATTTTTGAACACATCTTTGCTGTTGTGTCAGTCATATACCAGAGCATAACCTTGGTTAAGCAATCTCTTGCTCTATGATCTTCATTTGAAAACCACTTATTGTCTTTCACTTGTAAATTTGAAGCCAGGTTTATGTGAGTCCAGCTATCTGGTCTTGAAACCATTTGGAGCCAAAGCCTAAAGGATACCTCTTGGATCAACTCAAGTTTCTTCTCATCTGCTGCTGAGAAGGTGGAATAATAGCGAATCATAATGAAACTCAGCCTGATGTGACCCAAAGAGCAATCCTTAAACATCTCCCAGTTTCTCCTTACTATTCCTGTTTGTTATTCCTCCTTCCCAGTGCAAAGCCAAACAAGCATCTTACTCTGCTAGTGGAAAAAGGCTCATACACTGATGCACAGTCTGAGCTCCGAGGCTGCCAGTGCCCGTGTGTGGGGTTGTTGCCTGCTCCTCCACCCCGTTCCCTTGACAAGTCAAACAGGTTTATTTTAACCTTTTATTGAATTAGTTTAATTTACGTTCAGGTTGTTCAGCTCAAAACCACCGGGCATTCTGAATTGGTAAGGTAAGGTCACAGCTCAATTTGAACATATTCATGACTACCCTAGGAAAGTTGCAGTCAGTATCTAAATGTGATCTATCTCCAAGTGCTTCCTGGAGAATCACTGTGGGATTTGTTTTTTCATAGAAAAAATGTGTATAAATCTGGTTATTGTTTCCCTAATCTTCTTTTCCAGAAGATATTCTTTCTTTCCTTTCTCATCTTATCCTCTTTTTACCTTCCTTGGGATCAAGAGTGATTGCTCTCAGATATGGTTTAGAACATTATCTAGTCCAATTTCTCCTTGTCAGCAGCTCGGTATGAAAAGACAGCAGCTCTTCTGTCCTCTGATATGGTATCATTAGGACTATCACCAGGAGTAATCCTTTCAGATGCATGTACTCCCTGTTTCAGCTTGAACCCAATTTCATTTTCTCCCACATCCTTGTCTCTTTCTGAGGGAGTGCAACCCATGTCATCTTTGTACAAAGTCATGATTTCTTATTAGGCACAGCAGCACACTGTCAGTAGCACTGGAAGGAAATGACCATAAAATCACAATTTCATTTGTAGTTTCTGTAGCTGGTTGAGATTCTGTAGCTGGTTTAGGTTAGGATTGAAAAGTTGCTTCCTTACACTACAATAGCCCACTTCTCAAGAGGAGGCAAGCATTCTGAGATGAACCCATTGCCTTTCATTGCTATGCAAGATGTCAGGTGTAATAACAGTACTTACAAATTAAAAAGAAGTAAACAACAAGGCTCCTCGTAATCATATTACACACACACACTTTTGTGAACCTCATGCAGCTGCTTATTTAGTTGTCAGTAAGAAAGTACTTTTGAAGCCCAAACCCGTCATTCTCTATGCAGAATATTCTTTAAACAAATTCTATGTTAAAAACATGCAAACAGTAAATTAAATGACATGTCATCAGTTTGATAACACATCTTTCAAGAGTCTTTTTTTTTTTGTGTGAATCACTGTTATATCTAAAACTGGAGTACCTAAGAAAGTAGAATAAACTATGGAGTACATGGTAGAAAATTCCCCATGTCTGGGTGAATACAGGAATTTGGCCAGAAGTGTGCAGACAGGTATATGCCTGAAGCATTTCTACTATAAAATATTAAAACTGAATATCAAATACATCTAATGACAAACTGAGATTGACTTGATTTTCATTATGATTAAGAGGCCTTCCCAAAGCAATAGATGTTTACTCAAATATAGCTTGTTTCCAGAAGACATAGATCTGTATTTCTCCTGATTGACTTCAGTCACTCGGCTGAAGTAATCAAGTCGAGAGCACAGGCCCCTCAGATATGAAAAAGGGTTGGAGGCATAACCTGTGGAAATTCCTCTCTCTATCAGCTTCCAGAACAGCAGGGCAGTCTCCAAGTTAAGGTCCCCAGTTAAGTGTCTGAAGAAAGTTGAATTGAGCCCCAGTGCTTATACTAGTAGCTGTTACAGTATGGCTTGTTTAGGGATAAATCCTCTTTTAACTAGTAGAATTATGCTGGAGAGCAATTTTTCAACTAGGACATATAAATTGAGTACTCAGAATATTGAGTGCCTATTTTGCATGCTTCATCCTGCTTTGAGCAGCTGCATGAAAAAATTAAATGGCCTACTAGGGAGCATGCTATCTAGACTTAGCCTTCTAATACAATTTACTCAATACAATTTACCATGTATGTTTGTGATTAATAAACTATGTGCATCGATAATGAACTTGTAATTTACATATTAATAAAAGTGAGTTATCTTCACTATATGTACAATCTACTGTGTTATCTGTGCCCTTTCTTGTTTTAGGTTTATAAAGAATGTATGTGAATGAAAGTGTATAGAATGAGCTTCTAGGGGTTCAGAACTACAGCAGCAGCAAAATTTGCATATCTACATAGGTTACTGCATAGGGCAGAATTCTGCTTTTATGTGTGTAACTTCTCACTTCTGTTTCATTAAAGTTCACTCAAACCCTTTGTCTTTTCCTCTCTGCTGGAGTACCTCCCAAACCTGAAAGTTCCCAGATGATTTGTGCATGGGATAAAGGCTTCCTGCATGGAGGATGCTTCCCAGGATGGTGTTTGTATATATGTTACATGGTCTTTTTTCTTGTCCTATAGTTTCATGTTGGTTAAACCCCTTTCTTCCACCTGGATACAGAAAGATACTGAGGTTAAGAGTCAATGGTCTAATTATTCATAATCCTTTGTAATTCTGCATTATGCTTACCAGGGAGCCTGAATCTTTCCTGAGTTGGGGCCAAAGGGCTCTTCTTCCTATCTGCAACAAAGCCTCTCTTCTTCTAACCAGGCAGCACGCTTGTTGGCTTTATGTCTTCAAGATGTATGCTTAAATCAAATGTTGGTGTAACACACTATATACATGCGTATCTGCCAGTCTCCATCATCTCTTTTTCTTCTTCAACATGCCTCTAAACATAATTACAGCTTGCCTTTCCATCCTGTTTAACAAAGAGCATTTGTCTGTGCTGATCTGGCATTTGTGTTCTGAAGGCATTTGTGTTAAGAGACCCTGTCAAAAAAGAAGTTAGTGTGCTGATGAACAAATAGTTTTGTTTTGGCACAGCAAAGTATTAAGATTATACCATTCATTTACCCCTTGCTTTATTAGTGTTGAGTTAGACCATGTTTGGTAAGTTCTTTTATTAATTCATTAAACTACTAATATTTGCATCGTACAATATTTGAACTGTAAATATTTGTATTTTTTAAAATGTATTATAAGAACTGCCGGTTCTCCTACCTCCAAAAAATATTTAAGTTCATGTTCAACATTTTTGTGGCTGCCATGGACAGTGGGATTGAGTGCGCCCTCAGCAAGTTTGC
>NDXB01007642.1:77296-87427 GCA_002631895.1 Agapornis roseicollis | reverse complement strand
GAAAGGGGGGTTGAGTGAGTGAACGAGCTGCGTGGTTGGTTGGGTTTAAACCACGACAGTTGGGCTCATGGACATTCCTTTATTCATTTTATTCAAGTTCAGGCAGCTCTTATAATGTAGTATGCAGTCCTTTCTGCTGCCCACATATCCCCCTTATCTCAGTTCTGTAAACCTAGGAAGAGCTGCATTTCTGGTTTGGCTGATTCTTAGGCCAGTTATAGACTCAAAAACCTAATCCGCAGCAGGAGAGAGAAGGAAGAAAATGTCAGTCATTTTCCTCCTGGAAGCGCTCCAAGCATTTTGTAAACAACACATTTTTATGGGGGTAATGGAACTTTAACCTCTGTAGCTCAGACACGCTCTCTTGGTGAATCTCGTCCAGCTGAGCAGCTCTGTTCCACACTGGAAGTTACCTATTAAAGCTGAGGGAAGGCACTGTCTGCAGTGACCACAACCTGGGGGCACCAAAGGGCAGGAAACACGGTGAAGGCACAAAAATCTACTCAAAATGAGGTCCTCACTCCAGGGCATAGCTTGTGATTGATCAGAGCTTGCAGTGTATGTGTGCGCGTATGGGGGGCTCGCTTACCTATGCCAGCTTCTTTCAGCAGGTGAAGAACATCAAGCTAATATCCTCCCATGTGTGCCCATTTGTCTCCCAACGAACGGCCCTGAGCTCTCCTCTGTGAATATGCCTTAAATCAATACAATTACTTGAGAAGATGTTGAAGGATCACTGGGAGATGAACAGGGAGGTTGATACCAAGAAAAGGGGAGTTTAGGAGTTGTTTTCTGGGGTTTTTCCCCCTTTTTTTACTGTGGAGTGATTAGGTAAATGAGAAGGTCCAAGCAGGTGCAAATGATAGAGCCAAACAGGAAAACGATGGTGATAATTGGTTTGGATTTTGGGGCTTTGGAAGGTCAGAAGGAGAAGACTTTCAGCTGGCAACAGTCAAGCTTCTGAAACTACCGGTAAGTGCCTGCCTATTCTGCTAACAAATGTGGTAAATGTTTTGGGTTGTGTGCTTCCAGTGCGTGAGGACCTTTGCTTTCTGAACTGTTCTGATGGGTTGGCTGCTTGCAAGGGTTGTGTTTATTACCCTGTAGAGCTTTATCAGGATGGTTAAAGCAAATCCTGTTCACGAAGCACGTAATGGCAGTGACCCTGAGAGTGAGAACAAGAGTAATGTGGTTAGTAAGAAAAACTGTTGTTAGAAAAGTGCTTATGTAGTCTTACTGTGTAAAGAGGGGATATAAACTAACCTCAAATGTAGAACTCTCTGTTTTCTGTTGTTGTAGATAGTAAGTACTTCAGTAGCAGCTTTGAAACTGCACACATTTGAGTAAAATGGCTGGCGTTGTTTATAAATCTGCTTAATATCTCCAGTAACTTTGCATTCAGACAATTAGAAAAGAAATAGCTGCATGAGAATATCATCCTTCTGGGTTCTTTATTCCCATAAGGGAATATAATTGAGAGATAACCATTGAATTTAGAGAGGCACAGCAGGAGAGTCAGGAGAGTGCTAGAAGAGCATTCAGGGTACCAGGAGGTGATGAGAGGCAATGAGGAAATAAAGGTAGACTTTCCTCCTGTTGCTCAAAGCCTTGGGCCTAGTGCAGATGCATGGCTGGGAGCACCTGGGCCTCCTGCTGACCAAGGAGCACTGGATGTGTATGGGTACAGATCTGATCACCAGCTGTATGTAGCACAGCTTTATGTGAGTTTCATCCCTATACCTCATTGTAATGTCAGTCCTGCAGCACTTGCCACAGCTGCATGGCTATAGAGAATGTTTTGAAGCAGCACAGTACTCAATACTAGAAGCAGTTGTCCTGTTATTCAGAGCTCAACACTGGGATAACTTTCCAAATTCAAATGCTGCACATTTGAGCTCCTGCAGTGATTTGAGTGTGAGGCAGAGCCTGGGGAGAATGGCTGCAGCCACATCCTTTCATGTTGCTGCATTCACCTCTTGGTGGGAGCACAAAGGCTGCTTCTAGAAACTTGAGTATTCACTGAACAGAGCCCTAAAGCATTGGAGGATGTTATAAATGTGATGGTTTCCTGGCAAGGCACACTGAATGCTGTTGTAATGTGTATTGCCTTCTAGATCATGTTTGGTCTTAGTTTAGTAATGCAGGACTGAGGGGAATAAATGCAAGGAAATGATCTCCTTCACTGTCTAAATGCCATGAGGTACAGCTGTATCTTCCAAATAGAATGCCATAAGGTAACGCAAAGGCATTCCCAGGCCAGTACTTTCACTGGATAGCCTATTAAGCTGGCAAAGTATTTGGTTAGAGGAGACATGAGCACAGCTCAGTGCAGCAGGGGGAACTGTTCACCTGTACATTGCAGGTCCTGGGAAAAGCATGTTTGGCAGGGTTTTCTCCAGAATGCTAATCCCAAATCCGCCTGCACATCAGTGTCATAATCCAGCCCTAAATTAGGGGAAACCAGCCTGGGTCCTACATAAATGTCAATGGGTGGGGAGAGGGAGAGGACCTGGTTGTTATGTTATACATAAATGTTAAGGGGGAACGGGTTCAAACTGAAACAGGGGAGGTTTAGATGGGATCTAAGGAAGAAATTCTTTGCTGTGAGGGTGCTGAGGCACTGGAATGGGTTGGCCAGGGAGGNAACGGGTTCAAACTGAAACAGGGGAGGTTTAGATTGGATCTAAGGAAGAAATTCTTTGCTGTGAGGGTGCTGAGGCACTGGAATGGGTTGGCCAGGGAGGTTGTGAGTGCTCCATCCCTGGCAGTGTTCAAGGCCAGGTTGGATGAAGCCTTGGGTGGCCTGGTTTAGTGTGAGGTGTCCCTGCCCATGGCAGGGGGGTTGGAACTGGATGATCTTAAGGTCCTTTCCAACCCGAACTGTTCTATGATTCTATGATTTTGGGAGATTTCCTTTCCTGGGTTGGAAAATGGCTGTAGCTGCAGTGGAGATAAATCAGCTCCCAGCAAGCACTCAGAGAGGGGGTTATTTACCTTGTTTATGTCATAGCAGCTTTGTCCCTTATGGTTCATGCCTGTGTTAGGTAGAACAGCCATGTAAGGGAGAGCTGTGGTCTCTGCTTGCCATGTACTGCTGCTGCAGGACTGTGATTGGGTTCAGGCAGTGAGGCTGCAATGCTTTGCTGGTGTTAAGCCTAAATAAACTGCAAGAGGACTCAAAGTTGGTACAAACTGAACTGTGGCCCTGGATTAAGTTGAGATCTTGCTGGTGTCATGGTGGGCCTATGACTGAGTTGTAATCCCATTGGTTTGCCCTACCAGGGGGTAGGTTTACTCATGGGATGAACAGGAAAAGGGGATTTTCTTCCCCTGGTTATCACCAAATAAGTGAAGATCTAATGCTTTGAGAAATGAAGCTGTGAGGGCTGCTGCTCTGAAATCACTGCATTAGAAAACAGCAGAATTGTTCCAGTTCTCTTCATTGCGCCTGTGGATTAACTGATTTCATATTACTTCCCAGTGATACAGCCTGCATTATTTATTGCTCTAATCAGTGAGATTCCAGTACCATAAATAACTGTGCTTGTCCAATGTGCAACTTTGTTTTATGGATCCCCATTAATGTATTAAATTAGATTTACTGGAGATCACTTTGGCTGCAGCATGTCCAGAGAGCACGCTTAGGGGACAGTGCTTGGATGACCTTGTGTCTGGCATTTTGTTTGGTAAAAAGAAGGGGTTTATAAAAGCAAGAAAGAAGGGAGACTGAGATCTTAGGCAGAAGTTCTTCCCTGTGACAGTATCAACCAAGACTATTACCGAGTCATCTATGATGCATTGTTGATCACAGAACCCCAGCCTGGTTTGTGTTGAAGGGACCTTAAAGCTCCTCCAGCTCCAACCCCTGACACGGGCAGGGATCCCTTCCACTGGAGCAGCTTGCTCCAAGCCCCTGTGTCCAACCTGGCCTTGAGCACTGCCAGGGATGGGGCAGTCCTTTCAGCAAACTGGGCATGTTCTTTGCCTTTCACTGGCCCTTTCACTCTGGCTTTTCAGTGGCAGGCAGTTATCCCCAGCAGCAGTGTGAAGCTGACAAGCTCAGCTTTGCCTTGTTTGGGAGAAAAAGGTGGCAAGCACATCTCCAAATGTCGCTTACTCATGGCACTAAAAGGAAGCATCTGTAAAATTAGACCATACAAGAATGGCCCTTGTAGTGATTTAAATGATCACCACTTGGCATTTGAGTCAACACGTGTCTGGGAGGCGAAAAGAGGCTCATGTACTGCCCACAGCTTGCAGTGGTATTGACACCTACATGCTGCTGCTCTGCAGCTGAAGCAAGACCCTCAAAGGTCTCTGCTGCAACCATCTCTTGAGGGACCTCAAGACCCGACTGCACAAGGGTAGTGCCTACACATATGAGTAGCAACCTGTCTGTAGGCTTTTCACCTTATGGGTTACATGGACTGAAGAGAAAAGCATGGATTCAAGAGATAATGGCCCAGGGTGCCCAGAGAAGCTGTGGCTGCCCCATCCCTGGCAGTGCTCAAGGCCAGGCTGGGCACAGGGGCTTGGAGCAAGCTGCTCCAGTGGAAGCGGTCCCTGCCCGTGGCAGGGGTTGGAGCTGGAGGAGCTTTGAGGACCCAAAGCAGGCTGTGATTCCCATCTCACCAGTGCTGCCTATGGGGATGGGTCTCAACACTTTTTTCCAGAGCTTTATTTCTGACTTGTTGTGAGGGCTGACATGAATGTACAAAACTTCACTCTCTTTGCAGAACAGACCCAGCAGACTATTCTCAGTAAATAACTACTTTCATCCTGCTCATCTTTGTCCTATCAGCCTGCTCTGGAGATCTCCCAGTTCTAAAAGACAGCTTTCTGCCACTTCCCTAGCAGGCAGGGGGAAAGGCAGGTTTGTGTTCACTTGTGAAGTGGTGCAGTGTTGCAGAGTTGCCCTCTGGAACTCTCCCCAGTGTGTATCTGTCCATAAAGCAGCAGAGCACTAGAGAAAGAAATACACTTTCAAGAGGTGTTCTCTGACGTTAGGTGGTAGACAGGAATCATCAGTAACTTTCACCCTGCAGCATGTAAAGAGGGATAATGATCCGCAGACACCGCAAAACAGCATTTTATGCCTATTGTGTTGATAGCAGGGTTTCTGGGCTACACCAGTATTACAAACAGTTACTGTCATTATGGTGTCTTAAGAAACGAGTCGGCTAATAAAGACAAAGGGCTTCTTTTTTGTAGTTTTGGTTCATCTTTTTTAAAGCAGAGAAAATAATATCCGCTCAGCTCAGGTGTCTTGGAATAAAGCCTCTCTGCCAACAAAGGAAAGAGGGGGGAAGCATGAGCCATCAGCACATCTTTCTTTTTTAGAAGAAAGAACAAGCAAACAGTGTAGCAGCAAGATTTGTGCTTATTAAAAGCTAGCACTGGGGCTTGAGGCAACATTTATTAGGCACAGTGACAAAAGTCTAGTGTGGGATTTACCACTGCCTATCACTGGGAAAAAAATAACAACTAATGAAGGCTGCATTTGTTCAAGCAAGTCAAATATCCCATTAAAAACCCTCGGTGGCATTTCCAGGTAGGAAAAGCAAGAAAATACATTTTTTCCAGAGGGGTTGTTTATTAGAAACAAACAGAAGCCAATGACAACTGTGTTAGGATGTGCAGGGCTGGCCTTAGCCACCAAATGTGGTCACAGTTGCACCACCTCGTTCCTGTTACTAATAGGAAAAGAAGAAGGAATGCTTCCCTCTCCAAAATCTTGGCTTCTCAGGGAGGCTTCAAGTACGCTTCCTGGTAGGAAGCTGTCATGGCATCCTGCCTTCACAGTGCGGCATAGGCAGTTCCTATGGCCAGGATGGGAATCTGCAGCAGAGGCAGGGTTGGTTTGGTTTTGGGGGGGATGTGGGGAGTGGGAGCTCTGTTTTAGCCCAAATCTGACACGGGTGGTGTCTTAGGACAGCATTCTCTTGCATGCCTGGTCATGCAGAGGGGTATTTCCTTTCACATGGGCTATGTGAGCCTCGGCTACAGCCATAGCAAGGGAATAGTGCACAGCCAATGGCTCTACTTTTGGAGTCTGCATGCCAGATAAAACTTGTCAGCAGCTTTATCATCTGTACCTGGGAGGGGAGGAGAAAACAGGGGTTTGGGGATGTGTAAGTTGCCTGTGGCACGGCATGGAAGCTGTACGATTCATACATACAGTGTGTGAGATTGATGGGTCCTTTGGGCTCTCTTTTGTGATGGTCCATGAATACCAGGAGCCAGGTTCCTGCCCATCCACACATACACTCCCTTCACAGTGCATTTAGGTGATCATTGCTCAGATCAAGCACTGTTTCTGACTGCAGATCACATTCCTGGACTGAAATTCCCAGTGTGTGGAGAAGTAGCAGGCAGAGCTGCTGACTCCAGGCCAGGTGCTCATTTGAGTCACTACCTGCAAGAAGCAAAAATTGCAGCAAAATCCCCTATTCTATTGTGGTGATGTATTACCAACATTTAACTCGCTGTGGGCCGAGGTGATCAAGCGGCTGTATTTCGGTTATCCTCGGACATAAAAGCCTCTTTTTTCCTCCATTTGCAAATATCTCTGGTGAGAAAAGCTGAACAAAACTTTTCCTTTCAGTAAGGGTAATTGTTAGAGAGGATCCTCCAGTAAAAGAGGATGATTAAAGTGTTCTTGTAGGTTAAATTCTGTAGGAGTGGAAAGGTACAAGTTGACTTTTTGTCATAACACACAAGTTTGGAGGTAAAGAATAGGTAAGGGACACAAATAGCTAACTGTGTGTGGGATACAGCAACCCCAACTGCTTGCAACCTCGTCTTTAATCTGCTGTTAATCTCTATTTTAAGGCAGCAGTCTTTGCTTTCTATGGATCAATTAAAACATAAGCCTAGTGCTAAGCTTATCTTTCCAAAGTAGGAACTATTAATGCTCGTCTTTTCGTGCTTCTTTCTATTGGCTTTTGAGCTAAGGCACACAAGCACCAGCTGAACCAATTAGCTATCTGAAGTTTAATGCTTATTACACATGCTAAGAAATGAAATTCTTAACGTACAGTAATGAGGTACCTTAAAATGCAGGAGAGTGGGCAGATGCCATCAATCAAAATAAATCCGCTGGTGATGCTCCCTTTAACATTTTGTTGTAACTATAAAGTGAAGGTGGCCCCAGCAGTGATCAGAATAGAAACCCTCTCATTAGAATGCCATTTGTTTTCCCCTTCCACAGTTGAAGGTTCCTTTCTGTAGGTAAGGGTGAATGCACCCTGGGAAAGCCAAACGGGATTGAATGAAGGCATCATCTGATTTAGATCTGGAAAAATAGACCTTGTGTTTCTCCCTGCAATCAGCAGCCTGATGTTGCACATTAGCATTGTAAAACGAGGAAAATAAATCCGACAATTGGAAAGATTGGGTGGTTTAGATAAATATTTTTGTTCCTGTTGTTGCCTGATACCATATATTTTTGTTTTCAACTCATTAACCGGAAGACAGAAAGAAATTAATTCTTGGGAATGCTGTAATGTCATTACTAGGAGTGGTTTAAGGTTCAGTACTCAATGCAATTCATTTCCCCGACACTTAGCAATAATGCTCATGCAGATTTGCAAGTAGAACATAAAAATATGAGCTGGTGTTGTAGTGGCAAGGATGTTTTGTCCTGTGAGGATGCTGTCATTGCAGACTGATGGTGTGGGTCATGCGGGGGGCATCTTACAAGGACTTAGGACCAGGCCAAGGGGAATGGCTTGAACCTGCCCCAACAGGGGAGACTGAGCTGAGCTCTGAGGCAGAAGCTGTTCCCTGGGAGGGTGCTGAGGCGCTGGCCCAGGGTGATGGCCCAGAGAAGCTGTGGCTGCCCCATCCCTGGCAGTGCTCAAGGCCAGGTTGGACACAGGGGCTTGGAGCAAGCTGCTCCAGTGGAAGGGGTCCCTGCCCGTGGGAGCAGGGGTTGGAGCTGGAGGAGCTTTAAGGTCCTTGCCAACACAAACCAGGCTGGGATTCTATGCACCAGGATGGGCCCCTTGGCTTCTGGACAAGCAGGGCCGCAGGGTTGGGGGTATTCCCAAGAGAGGTTTTTTAGGCTATATATTCTGAAGTGCCATTTGTAGCTCTGCCACCGCCCCTACTTTGAAAATGTATTTCTGGCCTTGTTTTCTTTTAATCTTCTTCTAAAGCTTAATTCTCCTTTTGGTACCAACCACACTCAGCAGGGACTGAATCAACTCCTGCTGTCTCCAATGGGAATTTGGGGCAGGCAAGCAACAATCCAGGAGTACCTGGCTTAAATGCTATTGCCAACCCTTGGCCCCGGCACAGAACCTAAGCACATCTACTCACCTTGATGTGGTGACTTCATCCAGGCAGAAACACTGCAATTTGATACAGAGAAGATTCATTTGAGCAGATCAAGAAAATATTAAGGAAACATCCCCTGGCATCACCATGATTAATGTCTCAGTCGGCTTTTGATGAATCCCTTAAAAGCAGTGGGAGAGGCATTGTGCTGCTGGACTTGACGCAGGAACCCCACAGCCTTCAGCAGGAAGACCAAAGATGCTGCAGATAGTAATGCTCCTGGTTTTTATGTAGCGTTTTCTGGCCACAATTAATTAATCTGTGATGTATTGTGTGGTCTACGAAAGGTACAGCTGCTTGGGAAAGTGTAACATCAGGATCTCCAGATCCGGTGCTAATTCCTGCCAGGTTTGAGATTCAGTCTGCCTCAGTTCCCTCTGAACTATCCATTTATCCAGCCACGCTCTTTTGGGATGCAGCTGCTCTGCATCTCCTGGGGTCTTACAGCTCTCAGCATGCAGCTTCATTCCCACATCCCTGCACCAGCTCCTACTGCTGCAGCACACAGTTATTGTGATGTCCTTCACCTCTTGTGAGCTGCCAGCCTGTGCTCAGTGTTCTTCCCTGGTCCCTGTGAACCGCAGCCACGGTTCAACGTCAGGTGAAACACTTGTGGAGTGTGCAAATGTTTCTCTGATGTTTTTAGACCCGTTTGAAATGAGAGTGGCTCGACAAGACCTATGATTATATTATTATTCTACTGGCACAGAAACATTTAAAGTGGCAGCATTGTCTTGGTGGGGTTGCCTAGGAAACATGCTTGGTGCAGTTGATGCTCTAGATGAAGTGTTTTTGTGTGAGATTGCAGTTCACTCTTTGGTAGGTCACCAGACAAGACACTTCATCAGCTCAGTTTCAACTGCAAAGCAGCTGCTTTTTCTCTGTGGCTTCCCGCCTCTCTTACCTCAATCTAATTGCTGCCTCTCAATATTGTGGTGTTAGGATTTAGGGATAATTTCAGGTCAACTTGCTTTCTTCTGAGCTTCTATCAAGTGTTTGCTTGCTGATCTAGCTGCCAGTAGTAGCCATCCTTTATACTCTTAATACCTGCCTTCCTCTATGGACAGCACTTGTTCTACCATACACTGCAAAACATTTCCCTTTGTGTACCTTTATCATCCTCATCAACAATCTGAAGTTTCATTTTACAAGGTGCTTTTCCAGGGGTGCTGAAAAATGCAGGATGGTTTTGTAGCTGTTCATCCCAGCACACAACAAGAGGGTGGTGAGGCATTGGCGGGGGGTTGGACATGTGGGGGATGTTTCACAAGAGAATGGATTGAGCCTGTCCCAGCAGGGGAGACTGAGCTGAGCTCTGAGGCAGAAGCTGTTCCCTGTGAGGGTGCTGAGGAGCTGGCCCAGGGTGATGGCCCAGAGAAGCTGTGGCTGCCCCATCCCTGGCAGTGCTCAAGGCCAGGTTCAGGGGCTTGNCTCTGAGGCAGAAGCTGTTCCCTGTGAGGGTGCTGAGGCGCTGGCCCAGGGTGATGGCCCAGAGAAGCTGTGGCTGCCCCATCCCTGGCAGTGCTCAAGGCCAGGTTGGACACAGGGGCTTGGAGCAAGCTGCTCCAGTGGAAGGGGTCCCTGCCTGTGGCAAGGGGCTGGAACTGGATGAGCTTTAAGCTCCTTTCCAGCTCAAATCAGTCTGGGATTCTATGATTTAATTGATACAGCTCATTTTGTTCCCTCCTCTTGCCTGACCCAAATTTGGATGGAGATGGGCAGACAAAAATCCTCAGCGTTAAACTTGCATCCAGGCATCCCATGATGGGGGGGGGGGGGTTTGGGCCTAAA
>NDXB01007642.1:38660-77216 GCA_002631895.1 Agapornis roseicollis | reverse complement strand
CCGGCGCTACCGGGTGGGGGGGGGGGGGGGTTTGGACCTAAATGATCTTAGTGTCCTTTCCAACCCAAACCATCCTTTGGTTCTATGCTAAGAAGGCAATGCATCAATTTTTTGTTCACATTTTGAAAGCAGTGTACTTTTCCTACATGCTCATAAGATAGTGGTACCTCCTTCCCTTGTTTTACTTTCCTGGCATGGCTGTTTTCCGTTTTAGGTTTGGATACACCTGACTTGTGCTGCCTTGACTTCCAGATGAATCATTTTAATTTAGATCTTCCCTTGAGAAAAATGTAAGAGAAAAAGGCCATAATGGTTTAAATGCCACCATCTCCATATATATATATATATATACTGCATCTCATCTCATGTTCTGCTTCTGCAGGGGTCCCTTCCCAGGGTCCTCTGAGGACTCAGCCTTATTCTATCAATAGCTCTTTGTGGAAAGCCTGTGCTGAAGAATTATGTCCTCCTTACCAATAAGTAGCAATGTGCAGGAAAATACATCTAAAAAGACATTCTGCATGTTACAACACAAGATGAACTTGCACTAGGGGCAACTGGATAATTCCCTACAGGCACCATCACAAAATAACATCAATGAAATGAAGAATATAAAGAATAAAATACCTTCTTGTGAAATAAATGCACTTTTTTCCCTTGAAAAAAGAGAGGAACAGTTAGGAACAATACAGCCAAAATGTTTTATTTGGGCAATACAAATACAATCAAATCAAAAATATCACAGATTTTCATACATTAGTAAGAAGTTACTGTACACTTGAACAGTTGCCATTTTTACAGCTAACAAAGCTTTACCTTTATTAAAATGTATTTTCCTCTCACATAAAATATACACTTTTCACTGACGTATTTTACATCATACAGCTCTCTGGGATAAGAAACAGCTCACAAACAATGCACAACAGAGGCCATCTTCTCTAAACCCATACAAAATATTACATAGAAGCGAGAAACACTGGTATATCCTACTAGGCTGCAGCCCTCAAATGTCATAGTCTGTTGCTACTAAAAATACTACATGCATCATAAAATGCTGTACATTGTTTGAAGTTTGGACTGGTTAGATTTGATCCTAGTTCCACACGGTGCTTTGGAGTGAGTGTTAAACACTGAGTCTGTATTAATGGCACCGACTCTTCCCTCTGCATTCACATCTGCAAGTGAAAACCCTCCAGTGCTGTTCCTACTGCCAGAGCAAATGGGTTTGCAATATAACCCCATGGCACCGTCTGATACCCCGTGTGCCATGCAGTCTGCTCCGTCTCCTGACAGCATAATCAACATCTGAAATGAAACCCTTGCTCCATTGAAATAAATAGACTTCAGTGGAACCAGGTTTTAACCCTGCAGTGGTGTTATATTGCCCTCAAAATTGCTACAGTATGAAAGGAGGGGCAAAGTTCTGTGCAGAAAGACTCCAGCCACACTGCAATAGAGAGCTCTGGCAGTGAGCATCACTAGAACGTAAGGTTTCCATAAGAGCTTCCCTGGGGACTATCAAGAACCCTTCTTTCATAATCATTTTCTGCTTTAATTTGGAGAACAGATGCAGGATAAGTACCCTCATCCCTGCAGGCTCTTTCTGAGGTTTGGAAAGAATTAGGGACTCTGTTCACTTCAGGTTAAACTAATTAAAAAAGCATAGCAAAGGAAAATGTTGCTACGTTTGAATCCTGGGAGAAGTTCTGCTGTTAACCTAACGAGTGCATTATGAAAAAGTGATTTTCTCCCTGCCCATTGTACTGCAGTGAGGTTACAAGGAAGTTAATGAGTGGCTTTGGGAAAGGAAAACTTCCCATCCATTTTAAAGGGGCTTTTTCTTTAACTGCAGCTCGCAAGGTCCATCTGATTACTGAGACAGATACTCTGTACTGTAGCATTGGTCCTGGAATGGTCTTTCTTGGCTTGAGTCCCTCTGGAGGGGCACTGAGCCCTGCGGCTCCCATGGGATGTGGTGGTGCTGCACCTACCCCATCGTGCCACAGCTGTGTGCCTGAGGGTTTGGAGGAATTGGGCTAGCACCAGGGTCCACATCACCCCAAGGCTGGTGCCTCAAAGTGCCTTTCAGACGTCAGCTTCTATTCTTCTTCTCATTCCCACCCTGCTGCCAGGCCAGCTTCACGCAGAAACACCCTTGCTACCTTAGCTCATAGCTGGGGAGAATGGAAAACACCCCCTGCCAGGGCCATTTCAGGTACCTTTGGATAGGGAATTGTTCTTCAAAAACTCCTTCAATCCTCACAAATAAGGCATCTGTTTAATTTAGTTACTGTAAGCCACTTGAAAACTGACATCCTCACCATGTCCTGTCATCTCGAGATGAGTTCTTCAGCAATGAATAAAAAAGAGTAAATATATATAAGTATCCCTTTCTAATCATAACACAATGTACAATCTGCAACCTGATTCTGGAATAAAATACAATCTTTTAACAGAAGCAATGTGAACACAGGGAAAAGTAATTCTCTCATCTCCATTACCTGTGCATTTCCCGCATTAAGATGGCTTTATCTTCTCTGTGGCTAATGCTCAACTGCACCCGTGGGTCCACGTGGTGACCTGGTCAGGGTAAAGAGATGGGTGATGCCACCAGAGCGTGCTCCTGGTGTTGGGTTTGGTGGCCGAGGGCTGCTCTGACCTGCTGGCTGCTGAGCCAGTGCAGGCAGTCTGGTTTCGCTCCATCAGCCCTTGGAGGAGCATTAGGAAAGTGCTTTCTGTGCCTCTGATTGATGATGTTTAAGCACAATTTGATGCAGTTGGATTCACGCTAGTCATGGGAATATATTTCTGCAGCAGTGCAAGGGTGACCAGTGTACTGTGATGAATGGTATTTCCTTGGATTCGCTTGGCTTAGGCTGTTATCAGCTATAAGCAAGCTGGAAAACAAACAAATGTGATATCTGATTTTTTGCCGTGAGCTGCACATCGGGCTCAAAGCAGGAATTTCGGCAGCAGCAGGTGGATAAAGGGGTGATGGGCATCTCCCATAATGTGAACCTGGCTCTGAAGTTACGTGAATTGCACATTACACAGGAGCACTCCCAAGCTGCACTGGGCATTATTCTTGGATTTACTGGGTAATTTAGGCACCAATTTACTTGAAAGAGCTGCCCGTGCACAAACAGGGGCTGAAGTTGGCTTTTCTTTTATCTCCATGCTGCTGCATTTGTCCTGGAGTAAAATACACTGTTATTTGCTGACAGTAGCCAATAGCTCAGCTAAATGCTTACAGTTCTGAAAGTCATTAAGAGTAGGTTGCCACGGTTGATTTTCTGTGCACTCTGATCATGAATGGAATCAGAATGAATTTACTTAATCCAAACTGAACTGAGGTTTGGGGAATTATATAAACCAATGCTTTCTTTTATGGTCAAGTTGTGTATATGGGATATCCTTTATACATATAATCATACCTGATGGGGTTTATACTGCTGTCTTGTGTCTGAGTGTACGAACACGCAGTGCGTACTTGCTTTGGATTACTGGTGTGTCTTCCACTCACTAAGGTTGACTGTCAGAAACATTCTATAGTTGCTTAGCGTTAACTTGTCTGGTTTACTGTGCCCTGAATGACAAACACCCCCATTTGTAGGTTGACTTTTGTTCTTTGACATATTTTAATGTAGTGCTTCTACCTCACTTTCTGGAGAGTGGAAATGAGCGGGGAAATCCAATAGTTACCATGTACCAAAGGCTATGTACGTTATCTACACAGGAAGAGACGGACTAAGGAAATAACACGATGATGCTTTCTAGACACACACCCCCCCCCCCCAATGCCATAGGGATCATGGTTTCACATGCAAGGTCCCCAGAGTTGGCTCTTTCTTTTGGTTTTAGGATAAAGGGATTTGAACTTTCATTAAACCTTTTTGATTTTGTATCNATGATGCTTTCTAGGCCCCCCCCCCCCCCCCCCAATGCCATAGGGATCATGGTTTCACATGCAAGGTCCCCAGAGTTGGCTCTTTCTTTTGGTTTTAGGATAAAGGGATTTGAACTTTCATTAAACCTTTTTGATTTTGTATCTGTTTTAATAAGAGCATTGTGGATCATTGCTCTAGGAGAAGGTGACAGGGGGTTGGAACTAGATGAGCTTTAAGGTCCCTTCAACCCAAACCATTCTAGGATTCTATGGTTAGTTCTTACATTATGCATGTCAAACCTGGCAAATTTCATTCAAAATACTGCTTTGGAAAGAATAGTTTTATACTTGCTAAATAACACCAATGGCTCACCTCAGTAATTTATTCTGTAATAAAAAGAAGCTCTTTTTGTTAGCATGTTAAAATGAATAGAAAACCATTTGTTTTCAGTCATCAACTTCATATAAAGTGGACCCCTCAACCCTTGGATTTTCAAGGGCAGTGTGATGTAATGGGGTCCCATGGGAAAACGAAGGGCTCAGACCCCAACTGTCCCCTTGCTGAAATCTTTCCACGTGCGTTTGCTTTTTTTAAGGCTTGTTTTAATGAACACTAACTTCAGTTCCCATTTACTCAGACTCTTCCACCTGGGACCCTCACAGGCTACACCACTTTGATAGGAAAGCTAAAGCCTCCCCCCATCACTGTGCCAGGGACTGGTGCTACGGTCTGTCAAGTGCAAACACCAGAAAACTCTTTCATTTGCCTGCAAGGGAAACGGGATGGTGAAACGGGAATCTGGAGTGCCTGCATCCCTGGATTGAGGAAACAGCGATGCTGCTTGTTTTGCTCCCTCGGGGAAGGTGTTCCCAGAGGGACTGCACCCCACTTGCCCTTTCATCTCCCGTTATCTGCATAATTCACCAGCACTGACTACCTTGACGGGGGTGAAGAGTGGTACAAGTGTTTGCTTTAATCACAGGCAGTTGACGTGGAAGCTTTATGTTGTGAACCAGTGAGCAATGCTCGCCTTTCCCTCCTGCTCCTTAATGCTTTTTTGACTTTATTTGCCTGTAAGTAGCTTTGCCATGGAAAGCTGTAATTCTGCTGAGTGATTTCCCCAATGCAGGAGGAGTCCCACAGCGTAGCACTTGCTGGATCCCACCGCGTGCAGCATTACATTGCACGCAGGGTTCACCACTGTGCGATTCCATTTTGCAGTCCGGCTCCCACCGTCTCATAATTAAACAGCAAACTCCTGCCGTGTAAAGGTCAAACGTATCCAACCTGCCAAAACAGAGGCTGCGCGGGGATGGGGCTCTGGAGATTAGAGACCAAAGTCAGCACATGCACAGTACCCATTCATTAGCTTAGAAATTAGGACTTGCCATGGTAAGCAAATTATTTGCTGTAGCTGTGCCGCAGTGAGGAAGCTCGTGCACGAGGCTTAAAATGGGCTTTAGCTTTGTAACCTGCCTGTGTTCCGCTCTTGGATGTGTTAACTTTTGAAAGGGGGCATTAACAACGCAGTAACTTTGCTGATACGTTAGCTTTGATCTTGTTTTCCAAGCCATGTAATCGAGAGCCTGGTGCTTGATAACTGAGATTGGGTTTTATCTGCCAAGCTTTTCCAGGCTTTTAGGAGCTAACAGAGAGATTAGGTTTTGAATATGGGCTTCATATGCTAACCCTTAATGCAAATCGGTTTCACAGATATGACAACACCCTGCTCCCTGGGTGTAATACAGAATACACCATATTATTATATGTTAGACCTGCTCCGTGAGGGAAAAAAGAGAGCTTTAGTGTGTCCATAAGTGTTGATAATTCATTCCTCTTGTCCTAGAAATGGGCTTTAGTCTGCCTATTAGCGAACTCATCTGCAGTTTGCTTTGCAAGGATAAAAGTAATTCAGGCCCTCTTTAATATTTTAATCGGAAACGTCTGGAATGGGCCTGGCTTCATTCCCTTCTGATACAATTTGTCCCTGCTTCGCAGAGGTCAAAGCAACCCTCAACAGCAGACTTGGATTGACCTATTTAAATCTGGGCTTTCACTGTAATTGACTTTGCACCGCGCACACAGAGGGTAAATTGAATACAACATGTAAGTATTAAATGGATATACTTGAGCCTCCTGTTACTGCAGCTCTTTCCAGCTCTGTCCTTACAGAATGAAAACGTATTATAAATGACCGTGCTGAGTGGAGCCCACGGTGGGCATTGCTGTGTTACTCTTGTGTGCAAACACACTGGAGGACCTCAAAATACTGGCTTTAGTTGATGAAATAAAATTGGGAAACAACTGTTTTGCAGAACCCTATCTCATGATGCTTGAACACATGTTTTCTGGAATATGGGACAGGATTAGAATAGCCAAATGACCCTACCTGGCAGCTTTGGCAATGACACTGAGAGCAGGGGCTTCTTTGGTTCTGGATTTATCTGAAGTTATCAAAGGAAAAACACAAAAAGTGGAGCAACAGCATTATTTGAATTGCCATGGTGATGGAGAAACATGAAAATGATGACTGCTGAGTAAATGCTGATAGACAACATTGTCTGCTGGGGATGGGGAAAGAGGAGTACCCATTAAGAAGAGAAAAGAGAAATTGGGTCCCTAGGAAAGCTGTTTTCCCTCTTGTCATAATGACCAATGCTGTTAACAGGATTTCTAATGGATGTTTTATACTCTTCCCTTATAGCATGTTACTAATAAAAGTCTTATTTTGTCATATTCCACATTTGTTTTCAGCATGCAACAACGTAGTGGGCATCCTGTGCTAGAATACAGTGTATATGAGCCATAAGCTCCCGAGTAAGCTGCTTTGCAAGGGACACTGATGGTAATGGGCAAAACAGCCCATGGAGTGCTGGCAGTGGAAGTACTGAGGGATGGAAAGGAATAGAAGTTCTGGGTTGGATGAGGAGGGTCAGGGCTGGGCCCAGTCCCCACTAATCCCTTGGTCCCCTTGTTCAGTTGGGTCCCTGGATCAGATGGACCAGTCCAGACATCAACCTCCACTGCAGCTGTGTTCCCTTTCTGAAGTCCACCAGTGAAACACAGAGTTCTAGGTCTAGCACATGAGTGTTTAGTTCATTTTTCTGACCAAGGATAAATGATAAAGACGTGCCATTAAATACAGTATATTTTGCAAGTAAAGCAAAAGCTTTATTGAGTAAATAAAGCTTTTTTAATTGAGAGTAAGCAACTTTGAGATACTCTTGAGTGCTGTTACTTGGGCATTAGGCATGTGACGTGGAAATCTACCAGCACATTAAAACTCATCTTGGGCAGAGAGGGCTTTTTTGTTTTATTTTATTCAAATTTAAATTTTAAATTTAATTTTCTTTCTTATTCAATTGTATTTCTATTCCATTCTAACATTTATTTAATTTTAATCTATTTAGTTTTCAATTTTTATTGCATTTTTATATTTTATTTTATTTCAAAGCAATGAACCAGGCCCTTGTATTGCACAAAGCATCTCCACTGACAGATGGCTACTTGACAGTTTGGCTCTTGTGGTGTGACAGGCAGGGACCTAGTGGAAAGGGGAAGGATGAAAAATGGAGCTGTACTCCCTCAGCTGTGCAAATGCCACGTACTTCCTGTGCTGGAAAGTTCTGATTTATAGTTTTGCCCCCCAGGAATGGCTTCCCTGACACTGGTGTTGTACCGCATCATATCGCACTGTCCCTTCGTGCTCGCCAAACCAGGATGCCCAGTGCCTGACCTGGATAGGAGGAGCTCCCATGGGAGCACCATGTCGCAGGCACCCTCCTCTTCCTCCCTGCTCCTGGGGTCAGGCTCTGTATCTTGACTCATTTCTTTTCCTAGATGGATAAAGGTTTTAAACAAAATCTATACTGTAAATGACAGTCTTCACTTGGCAGCCAGTGAGCGCATTATAAATACCTGTGGTTTTAGAGCCAGTTATCAATGCAGCAAGATTATTTTATTTATTCCAATTTCACTCTTCACAGCTCAGCACAAAGCCAGGTCTGCTTCATAGCTCCTGATATATCACCTTAAACCATGCTCCCATTGCTTGTCTGGAAGTAGTTTTGTTTTCCTAATCTATTTTTAACTGTAATGTGTGCGGTGTCATTCAGGTATTATTGTCACGTTGGGTTTTTAATACTGAGCTTGGTGTTGCAGGGGTATTTATTCTTTTAAATTGTCTTATCATATGATAATGTACTAAGCCTTTTGCTCTGGATCACCAAGGAAAATACATTTGTGGAATGAAGAACAGATGGCACCAAACCAAGGCGTTATTCAGGGTACTGCTGTTTACTGCTCTGTAAAATCCTCCCTGTATTAGCAGAGTAATTAAAGTCTAAGCTGGATGCACTAGTACCTGGGGCATTTTTGCTCAGGGCTCGATATGATATTGAATCTCTTGGCTTCCCTATGGCCACTGTGTAAAACAGGAGAGGAAAATCAAAACTCTGTCAGGGAAGAAAAATCATCAATACTCACAGCCAAAGACCAGGCAGTGCTTGTTTAAGTACCAAGTTAGGAGGGCCTGTAGGGACAGGCCAAGGGGAATGGCTTGAGCCTGCCCGAACAGGGCAGACTGAGCTGAGCTCTGAGGCAGAAGCTGTTCCCTGTGAGGGTGCTGAGGCGCTGGCCCAGGGTGATGGCCCAGAGAAGCTGTGGCTGCCCCATCCCTGGCAGTGCTCAAGGCCAGGTTGGACACAGGGGCTTGGAGCAAGCTGCTCCAGTGGAAGGGGTCCCTGCCCATGGCAGGGGTTGGAGCTGGATGGGCTTTGAGGTCCCTTCCAACACAAACCAGGCTGGGATTCTGTGACACCCCAGAACTAGGCTCAGTCCCTGGTGCACTTGCCTTGAGGAGCTGAGGAGGCAAAATTGGCTCTGCTGCCTCTGCCCTGTCCCCCATGTCCTACACAAAGCTCATCCCTTGTGGGGGTCAGTGCCTTCAAAGTGCTCGGCCACTGAACTTGATTGTAGGGGCCACCTTGGGCAAGCAGAAGCGTGACTCCAGACTGCGGCCAGAAGGCACTGGGTGCTCTATGCCCTCTGAAGCCTTTCCCAGCACGACCCTTCCCTGCTGCTGAAGGCAACAAAAGGTTCAGAGCCGAAGCCTTTCCAGCTGCTGTTTCCTGGCTGCTGCAGGAGGCACGCTCTGCAATCAGGCACGAGGCTGCTCTTGGTGTTAAGCCTGGCTTTGAGATGGAAGCGCTGCTGAGCTCTAAGCTGCTGTAAAAGCTAAAGATCTGCAGAAGGTCAGACCCTACCTGTTCTGTACCTAACTTTTTATCAGGAGTCAAGCTGTGATGTGTTATGTGACTGTGGCTCTGCCAGAGCAGCAGCTGCGGCAAAGTCCACTTACGAAAGCACATCTTATTTACAGATGAGGGTTGATGCTGCTTCAGTCCTGATGGTGGTACTGGGGTTAGGGAGGCAGGGATGCTGTCCTGAGCATTGTTTTCATGCAGATCATTTCAGTACCAATATCAAGCAAAACTAAAACACTGGTTCTTCAACTGGCACCTATCAGATTATTTCAATTTATTATTCATATCACCTTTTTATTCTACTGCATTAAAAGAATCTGTTTATGGAAAAGCGCTCATAGAATATATTAGCATTTGACCAGAATAGGGTATTTAATTCTGCATGCAAGCATTGACAATGAAGCATATATTATGCCTCCTACACAGCGTTTACTGTCATTATAGTCGCCTACATATATTAAGTTATTTTGTTGATGATTGTGGATGAATATTAGCGAAAGAACTTTGTGCAAAATAAAGCCACAGTTGCCCACAATCTGGGAATGAAGGAGAAAAGGACATAGGCTAATGGCTTGGGCTTGCAAAGGATAAACTCACTCTTTTGGAACTGTCTCAGGAAAATTAAGGGTTATATTCACTTGTCTGTTACTGGTTGCAGGGTGGCATAAAACTGATGCCTTCAAGGTGTTTCTCTGCTCTGATTGCTCCCCCTGCCCCTTCTGAGGGCATCAGAAAGGGCTGTGGAGGGGTGAAAGGAGACAGACTGGAGCATTTTCCAGCCTCTGTCATTCTGACTGAGTCAGGAGGGTAAAAGACCACATAATCTTCCAGTGCTTTATCAGACAACTGATTTATTGCTGTCACGGCACAGACCTGCGTGAGCGATGGATGAATTCCTCACTGTATGTAAATACCATGTTGGATATCAAGTCACTTTTGTGCTGTGCATTGCCCTCGTGCTACACCGACTGTTTTGTTAACAGCCATATAATTGGTGTCATTGTATTCGAGCCATGGCGCTGTGGGGAGGGTATTGGTGACAAACTGGGAACAGGACAAACTGCAAGATTCCCCGCCAGCCTGCTGGGCCTCTGCGTTGCTTTGATTTCCCTCAGTGCTCTGCATCAATTTTGCTTTAAATTATTGCCTGGGTGACAGCATTAACCAAAACTCCATGTGTGCTGCAAACCATTCCCTGTGCTTAACCCTTCTGCTTGGGTTTGCAGTTGGATGCACCAGGGGATGCACAGGGGGTGGTTTGCAAATTCCCTATAGGGCTGCTCTTGGAATCTGCCTCTGATGCTGGGGAAAACCCCTCCTGCATTGTGCTTTCTCCTGGCTTAATCTGAGCTGGCCTTTGCTGTTAGCTCTGATCTTGTGGGCTTTGCCACAAGCCCTGAGCTGACTCCGGGTTTCACCTAAGTGATAAGATAACAACGAGAGGAAAAGCCATAAAGAATAGGTCAGTATCATAGGCAGGGTGGTCTGACAAGTGCTGGTGGGGGCTTACTGCCAATGTCCTCTGTGTGACTGAGGAGGAGCAAGCCATGAAGCTTGGGAAAGGGACTGAGGCCTGTGGGAGGATGCAAAGGGGCTGCTGTTCATGGGACATCTGCTCTGCTTCTGAAAACACCCAGCTTGAGCTGGCACACGTTCACATTGTCATCACTGACAGAGGAAACTTCACCAAAAAAGAGGAAAAACCCCCAAAAGTCTGGTTTTCTGCTGGAGTAAATGGATGATTAAATCACCTGAGGGACTTGAGTTTAGATTGAAAAAGAGGCCAAGTGATCTAAACTGGCTGGGGTTGAAGTGCGTGTTAAGTTTTACATGGTATTAAATTCATAGAAATTAAATTCACAGACCATGATAAATGGATGATTAAAGCACCTGCGGGTCTTGCTGTGTGATTCTTGCTTTAAAAAAAAGGCAAGTGATCCAAGTGATCTGAACTGGTTCAGGTTGAAGTAGGTATTAAGCCTTACATGGTATTAAATTCACAGACCGGTATTTCTGTAAGCTCTGCTGGCTGCTCATTTTGACCATATATAAAAGACATTCTATACGACTGAGCAGGAATTAATGCAATCACTTGCTAGCCAGAAGCTTGTTCTTAGAGCAGCTTCTGCCTGGATTGCTGCTGTAATTGCTGCTCTGACTGCCACATCTCATCTCCAGCAATTTTCCAAGTGCCAATCCCATCAAAAAAGCCAAAGGATTGAGCAGTTTGGGCACAGGGAGGAAGGGGAGCACAGGGATACAGATGGCATGCTGCGATCCGCGTGTTCTTGCCATCCACTCCAACAACGTGCTCGAAGATTCGCTCAGGAATAAGCCAAGAGATCAGCAACGCGATTGCGTTGCCCTTCCTGGCAAGCCAGGAGCCTCTTTGTGCTTTCTGATTCCGCTGTAAACCTCACCTGCTCGTCTGTCATGATGATTGATGTTTCTGTTCTAGCCTTGGCACGATATGGGTTTATCTGCTCAGCCCCTTCTCTTCCCTTCCACCCATGAGCTGAGGTTCTGCTGAAGTGCATGTTGTGGCATCTACTGTATGTTAGTCACTGAGTGCATCTCTAAAACTGAGTCCTGCAAATCAGCAGGCAGCATAAAGCCAGCAACCTGACAGGCACAATGTGCCCTGACCGTGCTCCCTAGCCCTGCGCACCCCAACTGGCTTTCTTCTTGGCTAAGGTTTTCCTGTGAAGGCCACCAGACATCCCATGAGAACCAGCGTATTAGGAGTGGTACCTAGGACTGCAGCCATGTCCTCAGGGTGGTGTTGGAAAGGTGGCACAAAGGGTGCTTTGTCTCACTTAAACAGAGGAGATTTAGGTTGGATATAGGGCAGAAGCTGTTCCCTGTGAGGGTGCTGAGGCTTTGGCCCAGGGTGATGGCCCAGAGAAGCTGTGGCTGCCCCATCCCTGGCAGTGCTCAAGGCCAGGTTGGACACAGGGGCTTGGAGCAAGCTGCTCCAGTGGAAGGGGTCCCTGCCCGTGGATGGGATTTAAGGTCCCTTCAACACAAACCATTCCTTGGTTCCACTTTTCTATGATCTCTGGATGCCCACAGGGATCCCCTGAGCTGCAGCTCAAACCAAGTTGCCTTCAGAGATGGCTTCAAGCCCCAGTCATTTGCAGTGTTACATTGTGAAGGCTGGTTATTACTCTGTGTTACCACTGAACAAAGCTGACACTTTCTTTCCCTTCACCATGTTAACCCAGTGACTTCAGAGTGTGCCTATGCAGAGGCATGCTCGCTTTGCTTAGACAAACTGTGAATGGTAAATTGCAGTCTGTACCATTGCTTCTGCTGGTCTTCTTTTGCCATTACTGTAACCAGTATTCTACTTTGGGAAGGCATTTACACCTCTTCTCAGGGGTTGAAGGCAGGACTGATGTTTTATATTCTGTTTACACTGTTCTCTATCTATTCGCACAGATACAAGAGGCTGTAGCTGTAGCTCACCCTTATCTGGAGATGTAGGCTGACAGAGGCGGCACACAGCGCTCCTGAGCCAGGGAGCAGGCGCCTTGAGCATCGCTAACGGTGTACAATCAGTTGTGCAGCTTTAAGCTGTAACTCAGGCTTAGTGCACAGCTTTAACACACACAGACTATCGGCTGGCTACTCCTGGCAGTACCCAGAGACTTGTGGCTGTGTACAAGCTGTGCTGCACATGGCTGGCCTTACTTGCCATGCTGAAATCCTGTGAGAGCTAAAAGTTGGGCATGTAAAGCAGCTTTCCGTTTATAAACATGCATGTGGGATGGAGTCATTAGAATAATACCTCTAATGCTTATATAATGCTCTGAATGGCTGTGAAGCATGCTGGAACTAGAGCTGCTTCACAGCCCTGAGAGCTGGGGTAGAGAGAGGAAAAATGCTCCAATGCCCTGTCCTGGGGATGGAGCTTGGCCTGGCAAAGGAGCCCTCATGGCACTGACCTGGGGCTTGGGTTATTTAGTGACCTGTTCTGAAACCCCCAGTGGGAGAGAGCCAGCTGCCCCATGTCCTTTTGGTCAGCAGAGACTGAGCCCTTCCTACTGGCCCTGGAAACCTAGTCTAGTGGAAGATGTCCCTGCTCATTGCAAGGGGTCGGACTAGATGGGCTTTGAAGGCTTCTTCAACCCAAGCTATTCTACGATTACCACCATCATCGTCCATCCATTTTGTGCCTCATGGGCTCTAAGAGTCCCTCACCCCACCTGCCTGGGGTGAGAACCATAGAGCAGTGGTTCTTGCCCTTTCCACCAGTGTGAGGACACTGCTGGGGACAGAAGGGCTGGTGATGGGCACTGCACGGGCACCATCCCTGCTGCTTAGGGGCGCTTCTGTTCATGGCTGAGCCCAAGGGTGGGGCTCCATGTGGCTGTTTCTCTCCACAACCCTGGGTGCTGACCCAGAGCTCCTCTGGGGATGAGGGAGGAAGAGGTGAGGGTTGGCCACAGGAGAGGGGCTGCTCGGGGGGGAGAGGTAGCGGCTGCTGATCTGAAAGCTAAATGAAGAGGACCTCTTTTCTCACATCAACGCGGGCTGCTTTAGTACAGAGTAACATCCCATGCTCAGACATCCTCCTCTGAACTGTATTTTATCTGCTGAGGTTTTTGTTTAGCTCTTCTTCCCCCGACTGTACTGAAGCATTGCGCCAGACCCGGTATTGGTAGGAACACCTCTCCCAAATCTCTGTGTGCACAGAGGAGCAGGTTTCATTAGTATTGGTGGACAGGCAGCTTGCAAACTGTTTTATGATGGTGGGAAGCTGAGAGTGGTCCAGCTGGAAGGAGGATGCTAATGGGAGAGCATCCTCTAAGTGCTTCTTGGAAGTCAGCCTGTCCTTATGAATAATGGAGGAAAACCTGCTTCCAGAGCATACAAACATCGCTGAGTCTGAGTTTGTTTTGTTTCTCCTCCTTAGTAAATCCAGATGTCTTTCATAGTGCATCTGAGGTTAAAAGAACCATAAATGGCATGTCATAACACTCATCTCAGGTTGCTGAACTGCTCTAGTTAGCCATGGCCCTCTCAGTCCTGCACACAAGCCTATTTATTGCATGAGGGATAGGACAGTTGTGGTGCTGCAGCGGTGTCCCTGCTTGGAGAAGATGAATGGCTGGTAAGGCTTCTACAGGAAACCACAAAGATGCCACGGAGCCCAAGCGACTCCTTTAAACAGCTGGGGAGGGAAGAGATGGAACCAGTTTTGTCCAATAGAGCTGTGGTTGCCAGTGGCATGTGGCAGAGGAGACAGCGTGGTCCTCTGGCCCCAGCAAGGCAGCTGCCTGGCTCACAGTGATGCTCATACCCTGCTTGAGGTGGTGGTGGAAGGCAGTGGGAAGGTGACAGCACCATCCTGGGGATGGAGAACCCCAACCAGCATCACCCTTCTTGCAGGTTGAAAATGGAGAACCAAAGAAAACCTCTGCCTTTCTGTGGGCTGGGAGCACCTGCTGCAGCCCTCTGGAAGGTCACTGTGGTGGCCACAGTTTTCTTGGGTAGCTCCTCATTCTCTTAATGTGAGGGATTTCTGAAGTTAATTACGAAATCTTTAGCATTAAACATTCAGGAACACTTATTTTTGAATACCTCAGGTTTAATTTAGGTTCTTTGAAATTTTAATATCTTGCTTTAATATTTAATGCCACCCTGACATGAGTAGAGGAATTTAAAGTCTGATCTTTGAATGAAATGAGCCCTGGCTTTCTTTGTGGAGAAGGCTGAGATGCGAGGTGAGGAAAGGGTCTATCTCAAAAGGACGCAACTCTCTCCTTTTTCCCCTATCGGTGTTTGGGCACTGCAGTATTTCCAGACAAAAATGTTCTTTTGGCACTGGTGGTGTTACAGTGACAGAAGCTCAGATCTGAAGAATGCTTCTTCCCTCTCTGCTAATTGCCAAAGGCCACAGGCTCCCCAAAGCGGCTGCATGGGGCAGGGGCTGTGTCTGTGTCCTCCCTGCACAAGGAAATGAGATGCCGTAAGTTTCTGTTCATTCACACACATAGTTCAGGTATGAATCCCAGGTTATTGTGAACACAAGCCTTCATACAGGTATGTATGACGTGTATGTGAACATAGTGGACATTTAGGGCTTACTCAGTTCATGCTCAGCTCTAATTAAAGCCTCACAGTTATTAGAGACAGTTATTATTGATGACTGCCCCATCCCTGGCAGTGCTCAAGGCCAGGTTGGACACAGGGGCTTGGAGCAAGCTGCTCCAGTGGAAGGGGTCCCTGCCCATGGCAGGGGTTGGAGCTGGAGGAGCTTTAAGGTCCCTTCCAACACAAAGCATCCTATAATTCCATGATTAAAATACCTTTAACATGTTTTACAGTATTGTAGCTTCATTACAATTTGAGTTGTTTTTCTCTTTGGGAAGGGAAATTAGCTGCCTAATTACCAGGCACTGTTGATTTGTGAGCCGAATTTAAAGTGAAAGGAGTAACAGAGGCTTTGTGCAACTCCTGATTCTAAGAATCTACGTTAGATTCAAGATGCATAAAGCACTTGGGGACAAATTCAGGAGCTGATGGGGATAGAGGCAAACCTGATAAAGAGCAAGAGATAGAGGCAAGCGTGTAGCTGGATGAAACCTCAATTTATCTTGGGGGGGAAAAAAGGGGATCTTTTTAAAGATAGAGTAGGAGACTTGCTTGGAGGGTTTTGTTGCTGCCTTATTCAAAAGGAACAGGGGAAATATCAGCTAAAAGTGATGGAGCCAAGTTGCTCGGTGTGAGTGCTGAAGAGTAAGAAGGGGTATGTGTGAACACGTAAAACAGCAGCATGCAAAATTGTTATCACAAAGGCTCTTTTTAAAAGAGAGCAGGATATAATGGGGCTGATTTTGAACAGCAGTTTCGTCCAGCTTTGTGCCTGCAATTTTATGTGGAGTCATAATGCCAGTGCATCTTTACAACTGCATTTTAGGCACTTACATGATCATCTACGCAGCTTTTACTGTCAATCAGTTGAATTTCCACAGGTCTAATATAATGAACCATTATTCACCAAGTATAACAGCATGCACAAGTAGCCTTCCAAACTTAGCTGCACTTTATGTGCAAGGATAACCTGGCTTTGGCAAGGATGTACCACTGATCTCCCAGCCTCTAAGTCTGTGCTGTGTAATTATTTTTGACAACAAGATACTGTTTTCAGCTATGAGGACACAAAATCACTAAATCCATTTTAAATCCCTGGTAAATGTCTTCACACACGCCCTCAGAGGATAACTGTGGCTGTTTGTAACCTCTCCTCAGCACTAGCAATAGATCTTCAGTGTTCTTTGTGGTCTGCATATTCATTGATGAAGCCTGGAGAAACGTTTGCTGGGAGTGTTTTGTTGTGGTGTTGGGGGCCCTATTTCAGCCCCAACACTAAAAGAGACCCATAACACACCATGGAAACTTGTAGTCTATCTTTCAGGTCTGGGTCCGTAGCACTAACATTCACATCAGGCTGGATGCATCTCTAACGTGTTACTTTCCAGTGTAAAGTGCTTGTCTGGGGTGGCACTTGGAGAACATTGTTCTTCAGCTCCAGCTCTGCAGACTGAGTCTTACAGCTTCTGAGAAGCCCTTCAAATGTAAACTCCAATGCCCCTGAATCTGAACTCACTGTTTCAGAGACTGCATGAGCTGCAGCCCAGGACAACCTGCCATGAGCAGCAAAGCTGCCTCAAGTGCTTCCCCAGTCGCCCTATTTCAGAGCATCCGCATTTATACTTGGGTTTGCTGCCTTCGCTTCATCACTTTTTGTTCATGATCTAAACAGAACCCTGAGGTCTGGCACCAAATTATTCTCTTTAATATTGTGCTCAGCTCTGGGCCCCTCACTACAGGACAGACATGGAGGTGCTGAAGTGAGGCCAGAGAAGGGCAATGGAGCTGGTGCAGGGCCTGGAGGCCAAGAGTCATGGGGAAGGGCTGAGGGACCTGGGGGGGGTCAGATGGAGAAGAGAAGGCTCAGGGGGGACCTGATGGCTCCCTGCAAGTGCCTGAGAGGAGGATGGAGCCAGGAGGGGCTGGGCTCTGCTCCCAAGGAACAAGGGATGGGACAGAGGAACCGGGCTCAAGCTGCCCCAGGGCAGGTTTAGATGGAGCTGAGGAACAATTCCTGCCCCACAGGGTGCTCAGGCATTGGAACAGAAGAGACCTGCTGGGGTGTGGGGGCAGACACATGGGGCCAGCAGCTCCACACTATGACCTTAGCTTCCTTCTGACGCTTGCAGAACTGTACCTGGGACTGCAGGGAGGGCTCTGGGATACTATCTACCTTGCTCATTACAATGGAGAAAAGAGGCCAGGTGTGATGTTAAATGACAGTGTTGGCTATTAAGCACCTTGTACCTGGACTGGATGGTGGCTGTAGGTCCCTTCCAACTGAAATATTCTATTCTATTTGGTTCTTGTGTGGATTGTTTTGGTTTTGGGAGGATGTCGATCCTATAGAACTCATCCAGTGTTCTCCAGGGGTTGGATGGGTGGGAGTAAGGGGGTCTTAAAGACTAAACAGAGCACGTTAGGCATGTACAGCAGGAAGTTCTTGTACAGACTGGCTTGAGGTGGGAAAACAGTGAACTTGGCTTTACAGCATGGAGAACAGTGATTGTACAATGAAACTTAAGCAAACTCTGTTCATGCTCAACTTTGCTACAGCAATCTTGGCTCCGGATTTGCTGTTATGGTATATTAGACCCCATAGAGAGTGAAGCCAGGTGAACAAGGAACAATTCAAGGCTTGAAGAAGTAAAAAGTGAAAACCGCCAAGGTCTGATGATGGGAATTGATCAGCTCCCGGCTGAATAAGTAACTGTGATTCTCTATAATGTAGGAGCTCTGCCAGCTTGCAAAGGAGCAGATGTGCACACAAGATGGATAGTTGCAAACAGTCAAAATACTGGTGGCTTTTGTTGTGGTGGTGGTGGGGGTTTTACTTCAGTGATTATCTTTCTCCATCTCAAATAAATCCAGATTGTGCACAGCCTGGAAAACAAAATAACAATCTTTGGAGAGTGGGAGTGTGGCTTTAACAGGTGGCTTATTTACCAAAGGCTTTCCTCCTCTAAAAATCATATCCCTGCAGCAATGAGCAGGAACATATGAGAGCGGGAAGGCGTTTGGGGGTTATTACTTTATGTGGGTTTGAGCTAGGTTGGTTTAATTAAGAACATCTGCAGGAGTGCTTTGCTAAGTGTGTCTGCATGTGTTACTGACTTAGGCTTGGGTGCCGTGTCCCGGAGAGCAGGCAGTGCCCCCCTCCTGCTTGAGAAGGTGGCTGACAAGGTGGGTTTGCAGGGACGTGGTGCTGCTGCTGGTAGGAGTCAGGCAGTGGCCTTCAGCCCATTGGGTTGAGGGACACACAGATTGTCACGTGTATTCCCAGCCTCCAGTGGCACAAGATGCCTATCCTTAAACATGGATTTGCCACTTGGATGTTGTTCCCTATAGAAGCAACACTTCCTTATTGTTCCTATAAAGGATGTTCCTTATAGAAGGACGCTATTCCTGTTATTCCCAGGAATTTATCCTGAAGAGGAGAAAAGAGGGGCAGTAGCCCCAGTGCAAGGTGATGGGCAGGAGCTGAGCTACCAGGGCAATCCCAGCCCTTCCCAGTGAGCAGGTTCTCAGCTCCTTGCTCACCCACACTCAAACCTGGGCTTGCAGAAGAGCTGGTGTCCCCTGTGCCTGGTGGCAAAGAGCTGGGGAGCTCCTGGAGCTGCCCCACCAGTCCCTGGAATGGGATCTGACCACCAGCATGCCTGACACCAGGAGCTGTTGTCATCACACAGAGGTGCACAAACATGTTCTGCTGCAGACCCAATACCCATTCTCTACGCATCTCCCACCGTGGTGTGAAACTGTGCTAGGTTTGAGCTGAGAGTTGTTTCAATAACAGTATTTTGAATAGTAGAAGCATAATTACACCCAGATTTGGCTCAGCACCTCCACGAGGCTTGGCTTTTGCTTTCAGGTGGTGGCTCTCTACATTTAACAGATACAAATGGGTTCCCAGCCCGTTCTGTTCTTCCTCACCCTTCCAAAAGCTCCGGTGCTGTATTAAGCAGCTGGCCTGGGACTGAGCAGTACCAATCACCGTGACCTGTATTTTGCTTTGGCCTTTCTGTCTCAGCCTGTGGAGAGTGGGAAGGGTTTTTTTCCCATATATTATGAATTTATGGGGATATTAAAGGGTTCCATAACTCCCAGGTTTGGGTAATAGCTGGAGATTTAATATGGGCAAAATGCCTTTGATGGCTGGAGACATGAAGACAGTAATTTAAAGTGATTACTAAATTATAATAGCCCTAATTCTTGCAATTCATTTTAAGATTCCATTCCGGTATTGATAGTTATTAGTTGTTATTTACAGCAATGGTGTCCTGATTTTTTGGGCTGGAAATGAACTAGAAATGGAGAAAGGGTCATGTGGGGGAAAAGTTGGTTTGGGTTTTGATCGCATTGGTCAAATCCCTGGTTGTCAGCACTCAAGAGGGAGATCCATGCTAAAGGATGGATGTTTTAGTTGAAGAGCCTGACAGTAATCACTGCACATTTCACCCTATGGTAAAATGATTACTTTCCAAAAGCACCAGCTTGATGAGGAAGCAAAGAAAAAGGTCATGTTCTAAGATCACAGTTTGTCAGAAGCATGAGAGCATCTTAAACACCCAGAGTGGGCTCCTGTGCCCGCCTTTGGGGTCTCAGAGAGGACTAAGCCAAACCGACCATGGGCAAGACCTAAACACATCCCTTTCCATCCTATGACAGGAAACTCAGATCAAGCCTTTGGGGAGAACCAGAGCCTAATGCCTCATCACTGGTGTGACTTTGCACCCCAAGTACCAGCATACCCTCCTTCTCCTCCTCCTCCTTCTCTTCCCTCTTTCTGAGCAGGTTTTCCCTGTGGGACAGGTTTTCCAAGCCAGGAATAGTGGGGCTGGATCAGGCCCTTCTGCAGCAGCAGAGCTGCCCGGAGCCCTGCAGGTGTTTAAATGCCTGTTAGAAGTATTTTGGTCAGAATTTCTTCACTCCGTTCCCCTGTTCATTAACCTTTATGGCAGCGCTAATTCTGCACTCGAGCAGAAGGTCAAAGCCCTCAGCTGAAGCTTTTCCTGCAGAATGAAGTGTCTCCTCTGAAGCCTTTGGAGAGAAATCCCGTGCCAGAAGCACTCCTCAGTGCCTCTTGACTGGTGCTGCCGCTGCCTCACTTCCCAAGGAGCCGGTGCCGCATCTCATGTGGGAGCCAAGTTGCTGCAGTGAAATGCACCTTTGGGAAACGGGTGTTTGAAACGTGCTCTCCCCAGTGTGGCCTTTTGCAAAAGGTGCTCGAGGTACTGAAACACAGACCCAGGCACTTACTGCAACTCCCCTGGGGAAAGTGAATGTGCTGTGAAAACTCAGGTGTCTTTTCCACCACGTTTCGCATCAGCAGGAGAGGCAAACCGACATTCAGACACTCCTGTGCTGCTCTATCCATCCAAAGCTATGCTGGGATGGAAAGACTGTCTACCTGGACTTGTGCAAAGCGTTCGACACTGCCCCGCATGACATCCTTGTCTCTAAATTGGAGGGACTCTTCATTAGGGACTGCAGTGACAGGACAAGGGGGAATGGGTTCAAACTGAAACAGGGGAGGTTTAGATTGGATCTAAGGAAGAAATTCTTTGCTGTGAGGGTGCTGAGGCACTGGAATGGGTTGGCCAGGGAGGTTGTGAGTGCTCCATCCCTGGCAGTGTTCCAGGCCAGGCTGGATGAAGCCTTGGGTGGCCTGGTTTAGTATGAGGTGTCCCTGCCTATGGCAGGGGGGTTGGAACTGGATGATCTTCATGTCCTTTCCAACCTGAACTATTCTGTGACTGTACCCCATGCTCGAGGACGGCAGCACGTACATGCCCTGCTTGTGGAGGAAAGTTTTCCTGAGTCAGAAAAACCTCATGGATCTTTCTGGTGTAAGTTGCAGTCAGAGCCCTCTTAGACCTTGGTGTAACACCCTGCCTTTGTTGTCTTAGCTGGCTGTTTGTTTGATGGGTCAGTCTTGTGGGTTGGGGGGTCAGTCTGAGACCTGAACCCTCTTCCTCCTCCTCCTCCTGATCCCCTGCTTTCCATTCCCCATGGCTGGGGTTAAAAGAAGACCAAGAGATAGGGGATGTGCAAAGGGGATAAAGAGATGGGTAGCAACAGATGGAGACTGGGAGACAGGTACTGAGAGATGGGGATAAAAGGATGGGGAGTAGGTACAGGTGACCAAGAGACAGGTCCAAGAGATGGGGATCGGAATAGTACCAAGAGACAGAAACCAAAAGACAGGGCCAGTGGTGTGCCAACCCCTCGCTATGCTGCAGTCCCTTCCCCATGGAGGGGACATGGTGCTGTGTGTGCTGTTGCCAGGGAAAGCATCCCACTGCTGCTATCAAAGCCTGAAATGGAGTGCTGCACATCTCCTCCCACTTAGCACAGTTCCTGCGGGCCGCAAGAGCACAGGTTGGTGCCTTGGAATTAAATTGATATGAGAAGAACCCCCTTTCGATACCAGAAAACAGACAAGTAGCAGAGCAGGATGCAGCTTGTTTGCTTTTCCAGGGATACCTGGGCGAGGGTGGATGGAATTACTACTTTCCTGAATCCAGCATGTTGCTCATCAATGGCAACAGCCCATGGCCGCCTCTGCAGTGGTTCCAGTCTGATACTAATATCCCAGAACTGACCTTGCAAAGCCTGTGTCAAGCGTATTGTTTAGTTTAGCTCTGAGTTTCCTCTAACTCCCCACTGATGCCTTCCAAGCTTGTTTTCCAGCTCACTGAGGGCAATACGGGGACCCTCTCCTGGCCCCAGCCTGGGGGCCAGCGTGCACAGGAAGGTCCTGTCCCAGCGTGCTGCTTGTCCTCCTGCTACCAACAAGCACAGAACTGGGAAGGCCATGTGCATCTATTGCTGAAAGCAATTTAGGGATGATTCACAGGGTGTTATCGGACTTAACATTTGGCAAATGGACACTACATCCTCTTCACACAGAAAATAGCGGCAAAAGAGCTCCAGTGCTCCCCTGGGCCCAGCTTCCAGGCCCTTTTTGAAGGCTTGAGGGGACTGAATTTGCAGTAGCTCATCTCAGAGTTAACTTTATTTTTCCCTTACAATACTAAACATAGGAGGGTGAAGGTTAATGAAGAAAACAGTGAATGTGAAGTTCTGAGGAAAAACGACCCAGTGCTTTTAGCAATTCACTTAAATGAGAAAAACCAGTTCCTTTAACATTTTAAAGCTCTCCCAGCCTAATGAACCATGCCACCTCCTGCAGCTTCTACTGAGCCGAAATTCCTGCAAGAGACTGTCTCATTAACGTGAAGTGGGAGCAGCCAGCCCAGCTCTGCACGGCTCCTGGGATGCTTCACCTCTCCCACCCCCAGGGAGCATCTCTACCTGAAGTGCCATGTCAGAGATGTTAAGCACATCTAAACTCCTGCACCTCCCAGCCTGAATTAGAAGAGCAAAGTCTGTTTTCATGTACAGAGACACTGGCACAAGATGCCCAGAGAAGCTGTGGCTGCCCCATCCCTGGCAGTGCTCAAGGCCAGGTTGGACACAGGGGCTTGGAGCAAGCTGCTCCAGTGGAAGGGGTCCCTGCCCGTGGGAGCAGGGGTTGGAGCTGGATGGGCTTTAAGGTCCCTTCAACACAAACCAGTCTAGAATTCTATGAATAAGGCAGGGAGGGAAGCAATGGCTTTGCCATCTCCCCATTACATGCCTACCAGGAAACAAGGTGGCTGCTGTTCAGTCACTTCTTTAACGTTTATTCTCATGGGTCACATTTAAGTCATCATAGCTGGGGTTAATGGGAATTCTGTTTTTAGGATTATAGCGGTTTTGATAAGTGGGAAAGCTGATGTTAGTGCACATAAATTCCCTTGTGTAATGTGCAAGTTGTGGTGTGGTTTTGGCTGAACAATAATAAAGGGAAGGATGGATGTGCATTAGGAGGGAACAGATTTTGCCCTCCGGATGCCAAATATATATTATCATTACAGGCATTTTTTAATCTGGCAGCATGAAAACCCCCAAAGGTTAGTGGAGGAATGATGAATGCTTTTGTATTTGGTGATAAGAGGTGAAACTCCTGTGGCCACGGTGGCCAGAGCAGCACTGCTCTGCTCCTCCTCCCGCAGCTTCCATTCCAGCTCACTACAAACGCCATTTATTCTGCTAATGGGGGCTGAGCTTTACCTGCTGCCCAGTGGCCCTGGGGGTCGGCAAGGAAAATGCCGTTCACTGGGTTATTTCTCACTGCTGTCTGCAGTGGGCTTGCAGTTCAGTGTGTGGGGGAACCAAGTCCTCTGCTTTGGCTGAGGGAGAGCAAAAGGAAAGTCCCACCTGTGTGTCTCCAGGCACTAGGATGGCTGCTGGCATATATTAAAGCAGGGATAATTCTGGCATGTAGGAGACGTGAGCATGTAGGTGATGCAGGGTGGCTGAGGGCCATTATGCATCATTCAGCAACCCCCAGTGCAGAGACCCAACTTCCATCCCTGGCAGTGTTCAAGATTGGACAGGGCTTGGAGCAAGCTGCTCTAGTGGAAGGTGTCCCTGCCTGTGGCACTGGGTTGGAACTGGATGAGCGTTTAGCTCCCTTCAACCCAAACCAGTCTGGGATTCTATGAATCACACATGAATGACAAAATACAACTGACTGAAAACTGAGTTTAGGGGAGGTGGCAAATGATGTTGATCTCTGCATTCTTCAACATGGGCATTTTCCAATCTAAAGGAATATTTGAGCTCTTCATGCATTAAGAAAGTGGGTGGAAAACGGTAGGACCAAATAGTGCTGAAGGTGCCCTGGTAAAAACCTCTCCTGCCCTTATTGATACAAAATATTTGGAGAAGGATTTACTGAGAAACTCTTCCAAACTACCCTGAGACCCTTGTGCCACTGCCTTGATTTGTATCTTGTCAGTTATGTTCTAGACTTTTCTGGTCACAGAATAAATTCCTCTCCCCCTTTCCTCAGTGCTCAGCAGAAAAACATAGACCAGGACCAAACCCCAGCACTGAGTGAATGTGTGTGAGGCATCCCTGGCAGCGCATGGCTGAGATGGGTGTTGGTCGGATTGAAAGGGAATTCCTGCCTTGGATGGCAGTTCTTATTTATCTACCCTCAACATTAAGGCTGAATGGAGAATTTTAATGCCTGGGTTTTAAGATATGTATCTTTGTTGATGTTGTCTTCTTGTTTCAAATAGGCCATGTGTTTGGCCAGGCTAAAGTCTATCCTCTCCTAAACTTGCTCATGTATGTCTGCTTATGCTATAATTTGGAAATTATTTAGGCATATTTAAGATTAAGATATATATAACTTATTTAAGATTTGATTTGCTGGAGCGGGGCCAGAGAGGGGCAATGGGGCTGGGGCAGGGCCTGGAGCCCAAGGGTGATGGGGAAGGACTGAGGGACCTGGGAGGTTCAGATGGAGAAGAGAAGGCTCAGGGGGGACCTGATGGCTCCCTACAAGTGCCTGCCAGGAGGATGGAGCCAGGAGGGGCTGGGCTCTGCTCCCAAGGAACAAGGGATGGGACAAGAGGACCCGGGCTCAAGCTGCCCCAGGGCAGGTGTGATGGAGCTGAGGAACAATTCCTGCCCCCCAGGGTGCTCAGGCATTGGAAGAGGCTGCCCAGGGCAGGGCTGCAGGCACCGGCCCTGCAAGGGTTCAGAGAGCGTGGAGAGGAGGCCTCAGTGCCATGGGGCAGGGGTGGCCTGGGCAGGGATGGGAATGGTTGGACTGGGTGAGCTGAAAGGGCTTTTCCAACTGGAACAGTTCTATGGTTCTTTCAAAGGAAACACTTCCCTTTGCTTCGCCCCCTTTTCTTTTTCCTTCAACAAAACCAATCCTTCCATGGCAGGCTATGAAATATGGATTATTTACCTCCAGACTAGGCACGCTTCTGGCCTAGTCCTAGAAGTAAATGCATATTTAGTCTTTAAGGCATATTGTTCATCCATGTAAGTACATATTTTGGTATAGACATTCTTTATAACACAGTTCTGTGGACTAAGTGGAGATTTTTGGTAGGCAGAACATTTCCCATTGTCTGTCCAGAATGCCAGCTATGAAAATGTGCAAAAAAGCAGCTTTCACTGATGATGGGTTTTAACACTTCTGCATCTTAAAAACAGCACAGTTTCTAAAATAATACATATATATATATATTGAAAAGCTTAAAAAAAGCTGTCTAGCTCTGAAGGATGCATTTCCTGCCAAGTTATAAACCCTTGAGAAACTGCATTTGTCAGGAAGTTGTGAGACATCCTTTAATTTAGTGTTAGTATAATATCACCATCAGTAACTGTAATTAAGAGCATCATTGCTTCTATGGATGTCACCGGCGCAATGGCAACTGCAGACCTGAGTTATTACACAAGTAGGAACTTATGGTGTTACAGACTTGGGGGCTTTTCATGTGGACAACAGCCTCAGTTATGCTGCTTGGAGCTAAGCCATTTATTTAAAGGGAGGAATAAATAGAACGGTATTTGTCCAGCAGATGTGACTGGTGTGGGTTAATCCTTTGAAGAAGCCTAGAACATACCCTCCAACCACTGCCTAAAGCAAACACACCTACAGATTAAAAGGGTGGGTAGGTTTTGGTTGTTCTATTTGCAGCACTGTCCAGTTTGGAACACCTCAATAAGTCCCAGTCTGCACAATTCCCAGTTCCCTGCATGGAACATTCACCAAGAACCAAGTTGCTTTATTTGATCTATGCTGCCTGAAGCTCCAATCCTGCAATAATTAAGGTCATTTGGCTGCACGTACTAGGTCTGTTGGGTTAACTGGTGCACCAAGCTCAGCACAGCTGCACCTCTATGTAGGAGTGGAGGATGGAGCGGGCAGGTCTCACAAGCAGACTCACTCCACAGACACCAAGAGCTCGCCCTGTGCCACGCTTTGCACCCAACACACACATCCACCACCAAACACTGCTATCAAATGCCTACTGTAATAGGCCTGACTGCTATCAAACACCTATTTCATCTAAGGAAACACCACTGGCACCCAGAAATGTTTATAGGGTTTGCTTGCTTTTGAGTTCTTAAACTTGACAATAATGGTGTCCCCCCAAATTTAAGTGAAAAGTCTGAGATGGGGCTGAATATCCATGTTATCCAGTAGCTCTACCAGGTACGAATGCAAACAGTCAACTTATAATTATCTTTTTGAAATATATTTAATAAAGCTGCTGTTCATTCTATTCTGCTGCTGGAAATACCACTTTCCAGGTATTGGGAACCACTGGAATGAAATATATCACTGAAATACGGAATTTGATCCAGCCACAGTATAGAAACATCTGTTTTATGTGAGACAAGGCGCATGAGCTGGGCTATGCATATCCTTTCTTTTTTCCCCCTCAGAAAACCATACTGACACAATACTTTCTGCAGCACCACTGTTTCTAGCAAATGGGTTCTAAAATATAGCACTTTAAAGCTGCAATACAAGAGACATCAGGATATCAGGACTGTGTATAGTACAATTTGAATTGGATTTCGACTGTTTCCTCAGAGGATTAAGGTTCTCATGTTATTCAAGGTTTTAGAAAATGCTACATTACTGAAAATCGTAACTGGAAATAAGAGAGAAATAGTGCGATCTGTCACTGAACACACACAGTGACCCAGGACACTTCATTCCCATGTTTTGGAGTCAACATACCTCTTTTGATACCCTTCATCACTAACGACAGCAGGTTCAGTGTATATCCTGTTAGCATGGGGTGGTGTATACTGAGACTAGTGAAACGCAGAGTCTGCTTTTCCAAAGACTGGGCTACCTGTGAGCTCAACTTGGAACTGCTGAGTATGCACAGTGCTCATCTGGTATTGCTCGCTACAAAAACCTATTGACTGATAGGAGACAGAACATCGACTACAGGAGTTGTGTCACCTACCAGACATATAGATAGAGAAAACACAGGAGTGTTGGTGTCAGTAGTGGTTTTGTTACTCTTGTCGTCAATAGTTGGTTTGCAAGCAAGTCAAGATCTGTTGGGGTGACCAGGGGATGTTGTTGTCTAGGGCTGTCGGCCATCATCATGCCCCAGCAGTTTACACAGACGGCCTTTAAACTCAGCCATAAACTGTGAGTAACGTTTTGCGTTAGTGCTGTCGGGGGCTGCTTAAGAACAACAAAGTTAGTAGCATTAGGTGCTATTTCGGAACTTGATCCTTCAGTGGGTGAGATGAATGTTACCTCGATAGACTGCAGTACTAGGAAATTAGATATGAGGCCTTAACTGCTGTGTAAGCTCTTTGTACAGTGTTAGTACACTGGTAATGAAGTCCTGTCTGTAATGATGATTCTATCATGGACGGCAACATGCACTTCGGTACAGTTATTGGAGCAACCTCGTTTTAATATATATATGTATATATATAAAATTCTGCTTGATACTTCATGTATTTTCAGATATCTATTATTTAAAAGCATCCTTTATCATTGCTAAATTAGCCAAACCAGTACAAAATTAAGTGCAAGAAAAATACCAATTCACATAGTTTTTGCCAGTAATACAAAAGGGACTGTTCAGCTTCTCGCATTTACAGCCATTGAGGAATTTAGAATGACTAAGGGAAACATTTCTACATTCAAAAGATGTCTCAAAATAATTTCTGATCTGTTCTGTAATGGGAAAAACTGGTTTTTACTGAAATCATCTACTGGTCAGTGGTGCTAGATAGAAAACACAAAGAGGAGTTGGTGCTATCCTCAACTGACTGCCTAAAACCCTAAGTCTGAAGCTTTTTGATGACTCCCTGGAGAGGGGAGAGGAGGTTTTGCTTCTAGCCAGTAGCACCTTTGTCCTAGACTAGAGATCTCTTATGCTCAAAAGGATGCTTTAGCATTTCCCAAAAGACATTCCAGATTTGTTGGAGAGGAAGAGGAGAAAGTAGTGTTTTATGAAGGCACACCCATGCTGAATTTGCAGGAGAAAGGAAAGAAACCGGAAAGCAGTACTGCACAATGCAGTTATAATACAAGGCTCATTCTTGAAACCTGAATATCATGCTAGAAGAAAATCTAGATATGTGTAATATTTTGAAGAAATATTATTTTGAAGGCAATATTATTTGTTATTTTTTATATCAAAAAAGGAAAAACGTGTCTGTGTAAATGTGGATCCAATGCTGTTTAAGAAGGGAACTGAATATTTGTATTGCAGCCTTAAAGAAGCACATTTTTACTGCAATATCTTCTCTTTTTTTTTGTAAACTACAGTCTGCAGCTCAGCAGACCATGACTGAATGCTTCTGAAAACTTGGAGATTACAAACATGAAATCACAATTAATATCCTCTAAAAGTAATTTCAGAGTTTTTCACGTCTTAAAAAAGGACAATGTGTACTGCTTCACAAGGTAATGCAGCTAATCAAAAAGAGGAGTAGAATTAAAGTATTTACATAATGAGCAATTCTACAGAAGGCGATCATCCCCACGTAAGCACTGCTGATTATATCCCACGCTGCTTTTAACAAACTCTACCAGATTGGAGCCAGTCATCAGCACTTTCAGAGAATCCTTAAAAGCCTTTTATGGGTCTTTACATTTAGTGCAGAATGATGTTCTTCAGGTAGAATATGCTGGTGAGGGAGGACAGTGTCAACACAAGGTACCAGCAGGAGAAGAGGACTTCGGCATCGCCGGTGATCCCGTACTGGGCTGTACTGGGAGCTGCAAAGAGAAGAGAAAGGGTTTAAGTGAAAATGCCCTCTCCTGCAACCCCAAATTCTTACTTTTCAGTAACTGTTCTAAGATAATCACTGGTGCAGCAAAAGTGTCCTCCTGAAAACCAGAGGAGCTGCTGCAAGTCTGCTGAGTGAAGATGACTTTTAGTTTCTAAGAGTTTTAAGGCAAGCATTTAAAATGTGAGTATTTAACATCAGCCGAGCAATTCGGGTTTAAACATCTGAATAATTTATCTGTTTTCAAGTTACCGAGCATTAAGATCTCCACTGAAATCAATGAGAGGTGAATGTCTAAGCTCTGCTGGAAAACAGCTCATTTTCTGCCCAAATTTAGAAGCCAAAGCTTGACAATTTTGCTTTGCCAAGATATTCATATTTATTTTCAGTCTCTTTGAGGAGCTTGTATTTATTTGCTGTAATACAGAGCCTTTCTCAAATTCCTAAGTAAACATTACAGTAAGGGCATGCAGAGAGAGTTAAACCATAGGAAACCAGGGTGGAGAAGCAAGCGAGGAGGCAATCACTGGCAGCAGCCAGGGGTGAGATGGCTGCAGGCTTGGAGCGGGGCAGAAACCAGTGATTTTGAAAGGCTGGAGAACTGAGTGGATAGAAACCTGATAAGGTTCAACACGGACAAGTGCAGGGTCCTGCACCTGGGGAGGAAGAACCCTGAGTACCAGCAGAGGTTGGGGGTTAACTCTCGTGACAGTAGGACAAGGAGCAATGGCCATAAACTACAACACAACAGGAAGCTTCACCTCCACAAACACAAGGAACAACTTCTTTACACTGAGGGTGGCAGAGCCCTGGCGCAGGCTGCCCTGGGAGGCTGTGGAGTTTCCCTCTCTGCAGACATCCCAAACCTGCCTCGGCACGTTCCTGTGTGCCCTGCTCTGCCTGGCCCTGCCTTGGCAGGAGCTTGGACGTAAGGATATGGCATAGGCTGTGCTTTGGAGTACACAAGCTTCACCAAACCCTCACAGGCTTCTCTTTTGGGCAGAGAAGAAGAAAAGCTGTAGTAATCACCCAAGAAATGAAAGTAAACCCAGGGTTTCACCACATCCTGTTGGCTTTTGCAGCTGTGACCCCCTGAATTTCAAGCTTTGCTCAGTCTAAATACTGAAACATAAATGTCCCTTTTCTTTCTGCAAGGAAATCTGTGCTATGTGCTACCAGGTCCATTTCTAGTGTATGACATTTGGTGCAGAGCGTGTTGTAAACCCAAAAATCATTCATTTCCCCCCGTGCAGAGAGGTTCAGGCAATAAAAACCCCAAACAAGATGAAGCTTGAGTTTGAAGCTTAGTTTAGTGACTTGGAACCATGCCTGAACACAGGACAGGGCACTCACTTTTAATTCAAAGGAACTTTGTGTGATAAGTCAGTATGGCAAATGAACATTTAATTATTGCACAAACCAGGCTAGCAAGCTGAAGCACAGCGTAGGTGGTATTGCATTTTATCATATTTAAAGAGTTTCCCTAACTTACAGATAACTTGAACTATGGTGGCTATAACTGTGAGTGGAAAATCATGTAAATCTGATTTCCTGCACATGAACCAATACTATCTTTCTAAAGCTTATTAAATCATATCTGGATTGTTTCAGCACAAAGGTGCTAAGTGAATTAATGGGGAAAACCACATAGACTTGGGTAGATAATAGGAAAGAGTTACGGTTCCCAAAGCTGGCTAACCAGAAGGATTTGATGCTAAAAAGGCATGAAGGAGAAGCAAATCTGCAGAAGTGTAAGGCACTGGGATTGAATAAAATGTCTGAGCTGATGCTCAGCTGGATTTGAATAAATAGCCCTGAGTTCACACAGGACAGGGAGGTGGAGGATGCCAAATGCATGCAGAAGCTGGTTTTGCTGGACCATGGGCTAAATGTTCCACACTTCCACCCTGCAGAGCTTGGGTGTTGATGCTATGACTGGGTCTGACAAACAAGATCTCGGTTCAAAACCACGTTTCAACAGCAGCCCTCCAGTATCTGAGAGGGGCTATGTGGATGCTGAAGAGGGACTCTTCACCAGGGGCTGTAAAGACAGGACAAGGGGTGATGGGTTCAAACTGAAACAGGAGCCTGAGCTGAGCTCTGAGGCAGAAGCTGTTCCCTGTGAGGGTGCTGAGGCGCTGGCCCAGGGTGATGGCCCAGAGAAGCTGTGGCTGCCCCATCCCTGGCAGTGCTCAAGGCCAGGTTGGACACAGGGGCTTGGAGCAAGCTGCTCCAGTGGAAGGGGTCCCTGCCCGTGGGAGCAGGGGTTGGAGCTGGAGGGGCTTTAAGGTCCTTTCCAAACATTTTGGGGTGTTTTAAGAGCTTTGAGAAAGTAAACGCACGTGTTTAAAATGTAAAGATCCTTAGTGTGGTCTGCTAAGCCATTCATCTAGGATGATTATTTGTGAGGATTAGTTTCATTATCATCCTGGGTAATGCCAAGCAAGGTCATTTTGTACTTGGAGTGGTTAATTTTCTTAGGGGTTTATTGGTGGTTTTCTCTGTCACATGGAAACCCTTACTATAGGAATGACTGAAAAGGTTTCAATGTTTGAAAATAGCTCCCTCCCCCCCCCGAGATCGTAGCATTGAATGTCATTGTTTTGTACAGATGCACACACTTGCACTTGCAGCCTTAGTATTTGTACAGCAAGATAATGGTGGAGGTATGTGTGATTAAGTATAAATAAAAGCACGAATTATTCGACTCTGATTACATCTGCAGCTATCCTGGGCATTTCCATAATGCCTATCACCACCACTATATCTGAGCACTCTGTTTACAACTGATTTTACAGCATGAGAAGCTTTCAGTAGATGGAGGGGGGAAGGAGAGCAGTGGCTGGCCTGCAGAGAGGCATTTCTCCAGCTGAAGTTTCTCATCTGGAGCAATGTCTTGGTAACTATCTGAAACAGAAACCAAGGTCAAGTGGTTTGGCTCCCCTTGTGCTGTTCTGGCAGTGCAAATCCAGTTCAGAGCTGCAAGAGTGATACCTTAAAAGAAAGTGAATTTCTGTGTAGGAGAAGTTTAAAATGGGCTGAATGAAGCCTGATGTTTGTAATGTAAACTGAGCATTTAGAGGAGCAGGGAAGGGCCCTGGTGGGGTCTGACTGGTCCCTGTGCATGCCCTCACCAAGAAGACAGTTCTCCCCCCATGGAGCACTGTGGGAGCCCTGTGCTCCATGGGATCTGGCAGGATCACCTCCCCTCAACATTGCCCTATAGCAGTATGTTGTAGAGGTGGGTTTGTGTTCAAGGCCAGGTTGGACACAGGGGCTTGGAGCAAGCTGCTCCAGTGGAAGAGGTCCCTGCCCATGGCAGGGGTTTAGGCTTTAAGGTCCTTTCCAACCCAAACCATCCTGTGATTCTGTGATCCAGTTTTTGATTACTTGCCTTTCTTCTTAGCCTGGTAAATACCGTATTTTCTATTTGAACTCAGAATGAGTATCCACAAACCAGCTTTGAATTAGGTACAGAATGTATCATAACTGGGGTCTTTATGAAACAAGAAATGCTTCTTTATTTTCTGTGCACACACCCAAATACACACGGGGATAATATTTCACTTTAAAATGCTGTTGGTGGCATATCTCTCTCAAGTATTTTAAACACTAAGCTTTAATACTTTAGTGCAACAAATAGTTATTTTTTGCCTCTGCAGTTAGGGCAATAATCTTTTATTCTCCCTATTCCTATTTCAAGACTCAAAAAATTGCTACATTCTTCATTTAAATTAGAAATCAGAAACAAATCAGCATAAGCCGCTCATTTCACAGTTCCTGCATCTCGCAGCAGCCTGGTGTGAATGCCAATGAACAGGACCTGACAAAACCCCTCTCTTATCAAGTCCATTGGTCTTTTGGGGGCTCACCTTCTGCATCTTCCTGCCAACACATTTTAGAGAATGAAGCCATGCTTCTAAGAACCTCACAGTTTTGGGCTTTATCCTCTACAACCTTGTCTTATCCATCCAGGCAGAGTTAGCTCATGGACAACTCTTGCAATCTCTCCTGTCTCCTTCCTCAAGGATTTTCAGATATATTTGTCTCAGCGGTGCTGAGTGACTCCTGGCTGGAAAATACACACAAGCAAACTTCCACCCAGAATTCCACCCACAAAACCCAGAGAACGGCTGCACGTGCATTAGCAGAGCAAAACTTGTTCCCTAAACTAACATGTTCGATGTAGTGACAGGACAAGGGGGAACGGGTTCAAACTGAAACAGGGGAGGTTTAGATTGGATCTAAGGAAGAAATTCTTTGCTGTGAGGGTGCTGAGGCACTGGAATGGGTTGGCCAGGGAGGTTGTGAGTGCTCCATCCCTGGCAGTGTTCAAGGCCAGGTTGGATGAAGCCTTGGGTGGCCTGGTTTAGTGTGAGGTGTCCCTGCTTCTGGCAGGGGGGTTGGAACTGGATGATCTTAAGGTCCTTTCCAACCCTAACTATTGTATGGTTCTATGATGCTGTAGGGACGTGGCGTCCCCTGGGGCACCCCTCCTTTGTTCACAGCATAATCCTTGTCCCTACTGCCTTATATAAGGACTGAGGACACAGATGAACACTGTGCTCAGGTGAGGACATGTCCCGTGGCATTGATGTTCCTCATCTAACAGTTTGTCACGCTCAGTGACAATGTTTCTCAGTGCCCCATGAGCCATCACACAAGTTGTGTTTCACTTCTAAAGCTCTGCACTAATTTCTTCACTTGACTTTCTTCACTGGGATAAGAAAACCTTTTTGACCATGCAACACTTACAATATCTTGCAAATAGAACCATAGAATTGTTTAGTTTGGAAAAGCCCTTTCAGCTCACCCAGTCCAACCGTTCCCATCCCTGCCCAGGCCACCCCTGCCCCATGGCACTGAGGCCTCGTCTCCACGCTCTGTGAACCCTTGCAGGGCCGGTGCCTGCAGCCCTGCCCTGGGCAGCCTCTTCCAATGCCTGAGCACCCGGCGGGGCAGGAATTGTTCCTCAGCTCCATCTAAACCTGCCCTGGGGCAGCTTGAGCCCGGGTCCTCTTGTCCCATCCCTTGTTCCTTGGGAGCAGAGCCCAGCCCCTCCTGGCTCCATCCTCCTTTGGAGGGTGCTTGTCTTTATTTCAACTATAAGCATTTTGCCTTTCAGATGTGCTCTGATGATGCTGGCCTGGGCAGTGCTGTTTCAGGTATTTTTCAGGTATTGACCCCAGTAACAGGAGAACATCAGACTGGGGAGGATGTGATCCACCTCATCCAGCTCCCAGACGCAGCCCGAACGCATTTCAGTGTTAGTTAAATCATCAGCATTTTCCAGGTGTTGTTATCATGGTCAAAGCTCAGTTTAATCAGAGCCTCCATCTGGCACCCACTTCAGAAGGGCCCCTCGCTCAGATTTATCTATTTAACTTCACCCGTGAATTCCCCATCTCTGCAGATTTCCTGTCTCGGGCTCTTAGCCTTGAGGATGATTGCATTTGCATAAGACTAAACAAACCCCTGCCTTTGCTGATTCATTCTTGCACAGGATTTGAAGGTTTTGTTCTCCCAAGGTCAAGCTTTTGGCCGTCTTGCCTAGCCCCCGAGGCGCAGAGTGAGGCTGCTGCTCTTGACAAACTTGCCTTTGGTCAAAACACTCGTGAGCCTGATCTGGAGCTCTCCTCACAGATTATCTCCTAACACAAGCTGTTGCTTTCTAATACAGTCTTTTATAGACTGTCGACCTGCTCCTCCAAAGCCATAAATCCTCAGCGAACATCAAGTGCAACAATATGTAGAGATGTTATCTCCTGGACTCAACTGAGCCCTCAGAGTCCCATTATCTTACAAACTTTTCTTTAGAAACCCTCCGTTTTTGACAACCAAATCTTTTTCATCTTTTTTTCCCCCCACGCTGCTTTGACCTTGAGTTAGAGTATCTCTTCCTTCCCCGTGTATTTGAAATGTTGCACAAAACCCCACTATTTATTAAGGCTCTCCTATAATAAATCATTAACCTGACTACAGTTGAATGAAATACTTATTAGCATCTCTCTACATAATCCATTTACCAGAATTAGTCTTGCTTATTCAGACAACCTAAAGAGGTCCATGCTTTTGTCTACAAGGCATCAGGATTAAAGCTTATAATTATTTCTGGTTAATGCAGTCCTTGGTGGTAGGAAATGCTGGCTTGCACGTTTCAGCATAGTGCTTTTCCTAATCTCTTGTATTAAATAGAGATAGTGATATAATATTGTTTTGTTCCTTTCTATTTACCACCAGGAGAGATGTCTGAATATAATCCTATCTGTGCTAAGAGTGAGCTTAAACACTTTCACAACTGCTAACTGGTATAAAACATGAGGCTTATGTAGGATAATCACTAAATGAGAGAAAAGTTTGATAAGAGCACGTGGACCGGGGAGGCACACACAGGGACCTCGGCCGGTGGTTGTGCCAGTGTCAGCACAGGTATCTCCTTCTGCTGGACCGTGGCACTGTGTAAATGCCTCCCAGGAAAGATGGTAGATGAGGTTTTGTCAAGAGTGAGAAGCGAACCTCCTTTTATTGACAGAACCCCAGCCTGGTTTGGGTTGAAGGGACCTTAAAGCTCCTCCAGCTCCAACCCCTGCTCCCACAGGCAGGGACCCCTTCCCCTGGAGCAGCTTGCTCCAAGCCCCTGTGTCCAACCTGGCCTTGAGCACTGCAGGGATGGGGCAGCCACAGCTTCTCTGGGCCATCACCCTGGGCCAGCGCCTCAGCACCCTCACAGGGAACAGCTTCTGCCTCAGAGCTCAGCTCAGGCTCCCCTGTTGGGGCAGGTTCAAGCCATTGCCCTTGGCCTGGCCCTACAGGCCCTTGTCCCAAGCCCCTTTCTCTTCAGGTTCCCTGCAGCCCCTTAAGGCCCTGGAGCTGCTCTCAGGTCTCCCCTTCAGGAGCCTTCTCCAGGAAGAACAAGCTCTACCTTGTTAATGTGTGTTAACTTTATTGTTAACATCATATATAGCATACCTTGTTTATCTGTTATATATTGTTACTATAGGTTAACTTTACAGGTTAACATTCTTGTTAATGATGATAACTATCTTGCCCACCCAGTTTCACTGCAGTTTCATGATTGTGGGGACCTTTGCCTAGGAATTTGGGCTCCCCGGCTGTGGAAACCCAGGCCCAAGGAGACAGCAGAAGAGACATGCTTTCCTCCCTGCCCTCTACAGCAGCCAGAGTCACCCATTCACCCCCAAACAAACAACTCCTGCTAAATATTGTCAACAGCCAAGCACTAATTGAAACCCAGCTAAAAATACACCCAGTAATGTAAAGCGTAAGGAAGATGATTTTTCCTTGCTTATTAATGTGATAGGACATGCCAGCTACAGTCTGCAGCTCAAACCAGACCTGCTTAGTGAACACTTAGCAGCTGCATTTCATTAAGTTTATAGAGAAAGCAAAGCCATAACTGATGGAGGTTGTTAACTATATGCAAAAGGATTTTAAGTGTCTCAGTTTCTGTTCTCAAGTAACTCTCTGGAACAAAACATTTCCAAAGGCAGCAACTTCTCCAAAGGATTTAGTGCTGGTGTCTCGGTCTACATGGGAAGGACGGGGAAGCACCAGCCATAGAACTGCTCCTGTTTGCTGTGCTCAGGCGAGAGGTGGCCTGACAATTTGGTGGAGTTGGATTTGGAAATGCAACCTGGTCTAGAGGAGGGTGCTCCTGCCCAAGGCAGGGGGGTTGGAACTGGATAACTTCAGAGTCCTTTCCAGCCCTAACTATTCTATGATTCTATTCTATGAGTCTTCTCATAGAAACCCAGGTTTAAATCTGATTGTTACAGTTCACAGCAAAACATTTAATGTAGTAAAAAGAGGTGTTACTGTAGAGAAATAACATCCCTCACCTTTCCAACATATAAATGATGAGTAAACCTCCCAGATAATTTCTGTTTTAAAAAATCATGGTGATTTTATTGTAAAGGTGGATTGGCAAAGTTTGGGTAACTGGAAGAGGGTAAGATAACATTTGCATTCCAATTAAATGAGTGTGATTGTTGAGAAGCATTTAACGGATTAGAAAGAACCCCTCTCCGAGCAGAGAAGCACAAGGGATATCTTATACTTGGGCACAGGATCCTCATATCTCGATTCTGGACATTTTTATGTCACGTGCCAAAGGGATTGCTGTGGTCCTCGGTGTCAGTGTGTGCTTTTTGAAGGAGTTCAGCATCTACTTGTTAGTGATATGATAGTTGGAGACTTACAGAAGCTATTGGTGTTGTCTATCTGGTATAGAATTGTTAAAATCAGTGCTACAGCCCAAACTACTGCGTGTGAACATAAGCACTTCATGTTGCACTGTGGTCACAATGAAAAGGCATTGGGAAAACTTCGTTACCCAGGTGAGATTTGTTTCCCAGCTTGCATTTTGAATTTCACCATATGGTTGCCAATAGAAAAGTCCCCATTTACAGGCACTTATCTCACAGTGGTACCTAAAAATCCCTGTAGTTCCTGCTCACTGTAGTTACATGGTCTTGCTGTTCTGCAGGAGCATTTGTAAGTGTGGGCACACACTGTTGTGATCCCATATTTCTATATTTACAATGGATTTAGGTAAGGTGAAAAGTGGGTGATGATGATTTAGAGAAACTCTTAACAGCAAAGCCCAAGCACAAAAGCCTGTTTTGTAGATAATCAGTGTAAATAATAGATTGCCCATATGCTGCTTTCCAGCTATTTCTTCAAGCAAACTGTGGGTATCATAAAATCAGAACAACAGTGGTGCTTGGACAAGGCAGGCTCACTCTAATCTTTCAGATAACGCAGACATGCTTTTGTTGCTGCTGCAAGAACAAACCCAATTTTAAGCCCTTATGCATTGTCGTACAGTGTATCTTTAATGGAATTTCATTTTGACACAGATGAATGTGATCACATCACATAAAAAAACCCTTTCCCTTAAATGCTGCAAAGAGAAAGAATCCTAATGCTGTAATAGGATAACTGAAGCAGGCATTGAACACTGAGTGCTTGGTGTTTAACAGGATAAAATAGTACAGCCCTGACATACCTGCTTTCTGCTGGAGGGGATATTTCATAATCCCAAGAAATATTTATAAGGAAAATTACTGTGAGGGAACAGAATAAAAATTGGCTTTATACATCATCCTTTATACTCAAGTTATCTCCAATTTCTTTGTGCAGCTCAGAAGTGCAGTCACATCAGAACAAATGAAGTATCTTAAAGAACTTCAAAGCTGCACACATGTACCAGGCCCAGAGGTCTGAGATGAGCTTTAACAGGCAGAGTTGATACCAGCCCCAGTCCTGGGATGAGCTCTTGCTTATCCAGATCGCTGCCTGATACCTGCCTTTAGCTGGAAAAGGAGGCAGAACGCAGCCAAGCACCTTGGCTGGAGAGTGAAGCAGAGCAGGTAATCAATGGCACTGCCACCGAGCAGGCTGAGCACAGCCCCACACTATCACTCCAAGTCTTCCGGCACTGCCCAGCAATACAGGAACTGTCCCAGGCTGACCTGAGCTCGGGTTTTAATACGAAAGAGCCATGGAGCTGCTGCGAGGGCTGGAGCAGCTCTGCTCTGGAGCCAGGCTGAGAGAGCTGGGCTGGGGCAGCCTGGGGGAGACAAGGCTCCTGAAGGGGAGACCTGAGCGCAGCTCCAGGGCCTAAAAGGGCTGCAGGGAACCTGAAAGGGGCT
>NDXB01007642.1:5536-38501 GCA_002631895.1 Agapornis roseicollis | reverse complement strand
GGGTGCTGAGGCGCTGGCCCAGGGTGATGGCCCAGAGAAGCTGTGGCTGCCCCATCCCTGGCAGTGCTCAAGGCCAGGTTGGACACAGGGGCTTGGAGCAAGCTGCTCCAGTGGAAGGGGTCCCTGCCCGTGGGAGCAGGGGTTGGAGCTGGAGGAGCTTTAAGGTCCCTTCAACCCAACCCAGGCTGGGGTTCTGTGAATGCATCGTCATTAGCAGTGACCGAAGTTTTGATTTCTTTCTGGAGATATAGAAAGTTCCATGGGGGAAAGTGAAGGCTGCTCATGGCAGAGGCAAAGATCAGTCTCCTCAGCCTGCAGCTCTTGGAGGCAAGTCTGCAATCTATAGCACAGGCTGCAGCTCCACTTCCCTCTCCCAGACACTGTCTCTTCTTTCCCATGGCTTAAGGATGTGCCTCTTGTATGCAGACTGTGCAGAAACTTCAAATACATCTTTAATTCTCCTGGAAAACTGAGCCCAGCTTTGGAACCTGGAATCAGCATCTGCCTCTTGGCTTCCCAAACCCAGCTCTGCTGCCTCATTGTGTCTTGTGATTTCCCTCTTAAGTATCTTAAGATCTATCTTAAAAGCAGTTACTTGGCTTGCACTGGGAGCAATCAGTGGAAGTTTTCCCTACAGTTGCATTTCTAAATGGGTAGGAATTGTCTTATTCCCAGGATAAATTTGTCTTTGGAGGAGCTCTGTGTCCTCCCTGATGCCAGTGCCCTGTCTCTGCAGGCTCCACCTGTGTGTGGTTTCATCCTCTTCTCACCTTTCTCCTCCTCCTCTTTCTCTTTGCATAATAGGAGCAATAACACATTCAAATGCTTCCTAGAAACTTGGAATTTTAACCATTTTTTCATGGGATCAGACCCTGAAAGGTTGTAATTACCGCTAACATTCTCACATTAGAGCTATTAATAAGTTAAAGGGCGCTGTTATTTCTATTGCTTGAAATAAAACCCAACTTCCATTTACTTTGAGTTTGCCAAGCTTCCCTCTCCTGCTTTAGATGTGCTAAAAATAACCTACCCGAGGATTATTACAGAAAAGTAAAGATTTTGTGGAGTGGTATTTTGTGCTTTATTGCAGCAGTAATCTCCTTGGTAAAGTTATCTTCAGTGACTCAAATAACTTTGCCTTCAAATCAAAGTTATTACTTAGCCCAAAGGCCAAGCAAAGACTGCTCGCTGGGATCAGATCCCTCTGAAGGGAAGTTGAATAAATGGCAAACCCAGCTTAGTAGTCAGTTATATGCTCTGCTACTGTGTATAAATGAGCTAGAAACACTGTCTGGGATTTCATTAGTAAAATAAGGTCTAAAAGTCCATGAAATGGTGAAAATTCCAACTCAAAATTCAAACTAAAATCGAGGGGGACAATCCTATGGCTGCTCCCCAGCTTGGTTACACAGGCAGAGCTGCAAGGTTGGCTTCAGAAATGCAATCTGGAACACATCTAGGCAAAAAAACCCCAAAACTAAACCCAAAGTCAACCCCCCCTTGCTGGAACACCAGAACTCTAACCTAATTGCAGATGTTGCCATTAGTACAGTGCTTAGGCTGGAACACAGTTGCATAGCACTGGAATAAAAATCATAACATCTATGTAACCTGGCTGATAGACCATGCAATAAGTAGCACGGTGTTGCATCTTTGTGCTTAAATAGATGGGCTATTCTTCCATCTAGTGATGCATGCTGAGGGGCCTGGCCTCCTGGTCTTTGCACAAGACTAAAGGAAAGAGGCAGCCTAGAGAAGGTTTCACTATCAAGACATGTCTATTGACATCTGAAGCCTGAGAGATTTACCAGCTTGAACTGAGAATTGGATGTGACTGATGCTGTTGTGGCTGCCCCATCCCTGGCAGTGCTCAAGGCCAGGTTGGACACAGGGGCTTGGAGCAAGCTGCTCCAGTGGAAGGGGTCCCTGCCTGTGTGAGCAGGGGTTGGAGCTGGAGGAGCTTTAAGGTCCCTTTAACCCAAATTGATCTGGGATTTTAGAGCTATATTTTCTATTGCATTTCAGAATTACTAATGCTTTATAAAAGAAAGGCAGGACCCCGATACAGAGCTGTGCAAGCCAGATGGCATGATATACAGCATCCTACTGTTTGTCAGCAGCAGCAGGAGTCAGTCACACCAGTGCAGTCAGGAAGATCAGGAGATGCAGGATTGACATTGCAAGCAGGATCAACAACTTCCTTTCAACCAGCTTTCCTTGAAAAGGTAAACCAGGTGATCTTTCAAGGTCCCTTCCAACCTGGGCTATTCCATGGTTCATCATATTTCCCAAATCTCAGTAAAGATATCCCAGTTCTGGGATACATGTAAACTCAGACACAAGTTCTGAATAGATACAGACTTGGGGCTATGCTTAATTATTGTGTATTGTAAGCTGTAATTCAAAAGACAAATGTACAACTCCCAAACTGTCCTTTTTGACCCTGATTTAGTGAGAAAACCAGGGTTTTTTGCTGATTTTATGTACAGAAAACCTCAACATTTGTAGAAAAGAGAAGGTTTTCTGTTGTGAATGAAGCATGAAATCACTTCGAGATAGTTTTCAAATGATGTTGCTACTGAAGCTCTCCATTTCTTTAAAATGCTTCTCTGGAACTGATATCAGAACTAATTTCTATTGAGCTTATTTATGGGAAACCTTGGCACAGTAAGCAACTGCGGGTCTTGTGTACTTGTAGGCTTATATGATGATTACAGCTCCCTAACCCTGGAGCTACACTAGGGTGAGTAAATATGGATGTCACATGCATCGTCTAAACTTTGCCTTGAGAAAGGTGACTTTTGGTAAATCTGCAGTGTGATACGCACACTGTTTCTGAGCACACGTGTGTGTGTGCTGTTTCTGAAGCACAGGTGTGTGTGTGCTGTTCCTGAAGCACACGTGTGTGTGTGCTGTTTCTGAAGCACACGTGTGTGTGTGCTGTTCCTGAAGCACACGTGTGTGTGTGCTGTTTCTGAGCACACGTGTGTGTGTGCTGTTTCTGAGCACAGGTGTGTGTGTGCTGTTCCTAAAGCACACGTGTGTGTGTGCTGTTTCTGAGCACACGTGTGTGTGTGCTGTTCCTGAAGCACACGTGTGTGCTGTTTCTGAAGCACACGTGTGTGTGTGCTGTTTCTGAGCACACGTGTGTGTGTGCTGTTTCTGAGCACATGTGTGTGTGTGCTGTTTCTGAGCACACGTGTGTGTGTGCTGTTTCTGAGCACACGTGTGTGTGTGCTGTTTCATGTTCTTGTGTCGACAGCCTTTCTATTTGCAACTTCCACATTTTCGACACTTTAGGTTTGCAGGAGTGCATTGAAATGCTGCACCATGAATACTCCTCATTAGTCAAAAGTGAACTCTTCTCACTTACTTTGCAGAAGCACCTGGCAGACTGATGCGCTTGCTAATGTGGGAAGTCCAGCACATTTCTGTGGCATGAGGCTTACTCCAGCTTTCATCTACGGGTCCCACCCTGGAAACCCTTCCTTCCCATGGATGTTCTCCATCCCAGGAGGATGCTTCACCTGTGCCACTCTTGGCACAGTCAGGGTAAAGGAGACCACAAAACCAGCTTGTGTTTGTAAGGCTAAACTCTTTGGTCTTGTCTGGAAGTTGTGGAATAGCAACAGCAGTAGAGCTAGAGGGGAATTTGCAATGGAAAGGGAGCATTTTAAAGAAAACTTGTAGGCAAGGAGCAGATAAATGTGTTGTTTCATTATATGATGACTTTTTATGTTTATACTGGAAGTGATGTGCTCAAGGCTGGGACTACTCTCTTACCTACACACCTAGGCTTCATTTTGTTATCTGTAGCAATAGCAATTGGCAAAACCAATAACCACTTGTTCAGCTCAAAATTAAATAGAGAATACACAGAGCATAATGGCATCAAGTCTAGAACAGGTTGACACTGGGTTCTGTGTGGAAGTCCAAAGTTAGATGGAGGAGAATGGGTCACGATGTTCCCCTGAACACAGTCAGCAGGCTTTGATTAAGAGAACATTGGGAATAAGACTACAAAAGTGCTAGAGAAAGCACTGGGACAAGCAAGCTACCTGCCCATTCCCATTCCCTCATCCCTGCATTGTAGTATGTATCCCAGTTCTCATCTATGCCCCAGACCATGAGGTCTGTAAAGGTTCGTTGCTGAAGAAGAACCAAGAAGAGGCCAGGTTGGATGGGCTTGGAGCAAGCTGCTCCAGTGGAAGGTATCCCTGCCTGTGGCAGGGGTAAGAACTGCCTGACTTTAAGGTCCCTTCCAACCCAAACCAGCCTGGGACTCTCTGATTATGAAGAGCCAAGAACTGAGGCTCCCTGTGACAGACAGATAACCATGCTCACGTATCCATACGACGTGTGGAACTTTCCGGTCAGCTACAAGGGTTCAAGGTTGGTAAATCAGCCCAATTCAGAAAAGTGATGCTGTAGCAAAACTAGGGAGTTAGAAAGCGAATAGCTGAGAAACAGCTTGTTTTGAAGCTATTATACATGGTGTGTTCTTTCGGGTACTTAGGCACATAATTTTGGCAGCCTACAATAACTGCTTCTCTGACAATGTTGCCCTCATTTGTAAGTGTCACATTTGAGTAAAGGAAAAGCATTTTAATGTGACAGAAAAATCTGACTTGGGAGCTAATTACTTTAATTTGATGGAATTTTTGGCTCATCTGCATACTTGACAATTATTTACAGCTTACATTGGTAATTAGAGGTTGGGTCTTGTGCTGAAACATGGCAAAGAGCTTTGAAGACATTTGCTGATCCTTCTAACTTCTAGAGGAAATGAATTTATTAGTAGCTAATCTGTAAAATATTTGTACTTCTGACCTTTAGTAAAACATTCCTCCTATATTTTAAACGATTGCTTGTCAGAATCATTTCCCTCAAAATGGAGCGTGACATTGTAAATAAGCTCTTGAATTAAGCAGCACGTTAAATCTATGTATTCAGTGGCAACCTTTGATAGTCATCATATATCATGAAGGTTTTGTTGGTTCTGTTACATTAAGGCAATGTCACATAGCATTGTGAATGATAATTTTTTACACTGAACTTTACCATTTTTGGACACTTTCAACATCATTCTTCCACTCTTGTCACAGGATATTGAGTTCAGCAGGTTACTACATGATTTCTTGCCTGGTTTTGGTGACTGTGTATGAGGAAGGGATTTTTGTGCAGGAGGAGCCGACAACCTTTAAACAAATCTTCCATTAAGGTGGTTGTCAAATGGTATCTACAGATGTGGTTTTTGTTCAGGTATCCTGCTGATTTTCTTAAACATTTCTTTGGGGTTTCTCTTGGTCATATTTCTGCTGAGTGTATAGATTGCTCTCATTTCATAGGTATATTAAAGTAATCCATGGAAGTCTCCTGCTGAACCACACTAATAGCCAAGCAATTAATCATGAACAGTGCTTTTATTGTATTAAGGTGATGGATAAAATAAATAACAAAGCCAAACTGCTTACTAATTTCAGAAGAGTTACAGTATAGTGCACCTCGAATCATAACTGATGAGACAAGCATTATCTCTTTTGAGTTTGCCTTCTGTGTCAGTGCTGCTTAATCTCGTTCTTTGTAATGGGGTACGTCTTAAAGAGAAGGACATTGGATAAGTCATATACATAAAAGAGATGTACAGCCTGCTGGCATGTGGAATTCCTCTAACATATATTTTTATGAAACTACCAGCACATTTTGTGCTCAGCAGCATAAATAAAAAAGCGTGTCAGCCTGGCAATTTTAGGTTTACTGCATTAGTTAGGAAATGCAATGGCCACCCTTACTTTGCTATAATAAAACCTGCCGAGCCTGCTCATGAAAGATGATTGCAATTTCCCCTGGCCGGTGGATGCAATGAAAAAACATAACTCATCAAAATCTGAGCTATTTGCTCTTAAGCTACAAGAGCGTTTTTCTTCACCACTTGAAGAGACATTAACTATTCATGAAACTTAAGAGTGTTCAAACACTGCCTAAGTAAGATTGTTACTACTTTTCAACTTGATTGAGATCTTTTTCCAACCGGCCTCTCCAGCAGCCAGCAAAAGGCCTCTCCCCACATCAGAAATGCAGAGGGTGTCCAGGTACTGTAGCTGTGAGCTATCGATCTGCTGGAAAGCCAAGTTCCTCCTCCCACATTGATTCATGATAACTGCCTCCATTTGGGTCAAACAGTATTTAACTGCTCGTAAGTTTTAATTAAATGATTAGTCACTTTGAACATCTAGTTTGTCATCTCCCAGCCAAGCAATGTGTCTTTATCAGGGAACGACTCAACGGGGAGGCATCCATCTCCTCTGTCACTGCACCCCCCATTAAGATAATTCGGCTGTTGCACAGTATGTGATGCTCTGTGGCACCAGCTGTGCTTCCTGTGAGCAACTCCTCAGGCAGCCTATGGAAAGAGAATCATAGAATCGTAGGGTTGGAAAGGACCTTAAGATCATCCTGTTCCAACCCCCCTGCCATAAGCAGGGACACCTCACACTAAACCAGGCCAGGATTCCTTCCTTTCACCATTAACGTATGCTTAACTTTCTGAGGATAACAGACCCCCAGCAAAAGAGATTTTCTCCTTCCAACAGCTTCCTTCTTCCTTTTTCATGTACAAATGACACCTGTAGCTATTCTCACTCAGCTATGCAAGTATCTTTTCTGTGCCTACACTTACCCTTTCTCACAAACTGTTGACGCTAGGAGAAAGTGAAGAGAAGCTTATAAACCTGGTGTATCAGTTGACTGACTCTAGAAATGGTGGTTTAATTGTCTTTGTGACTGTATAGTTCCTCTCTGTGTGCCTGTCTGTGGAGTCCTCACTGCAGTGAATTTGAATAGTCTTCTGTGTGTGCATGTTACACAACACTGCTGAAAGCATCTGAATTTCATATACATCCTTTCTAATGACATGGCTCATTCCTGCAAGGCAGAGGACCTCTTGCTAGTGAGGGACTCAAGTAGCTGCTGCAAAGCTGCTGCTTTACTTCTGAAGTATGCTATTTAAGAGCTAAGAGGACTTTAAGTCCATCTACATAAAATATACATGAAGTGCAATATAATCAAGTATTTGCTGCTTTTCATTAGTGAGCACATTTTCTTTTTCCCCAAAGTACTTTCTGTTTTTCACCCTTTAGCAATGGTTTCACGTGAGAATATGCCATCCAGTTTAACTTTATTTGCTGCTCCATAGAATGAATGAATTGGGGCTTTTCTGGGGCAGGATAGTGGCAGGAGCTCTTGATAAAACTCTGAGCTTTTGCAGCTGCCTCCTGTGTGTGTGTGAACTTCATGCAGAAGATCTAGGAGACATCATGGCTACTTTGAGATTTATGACTTTGGGCAAGGGCCTGTAGGGCCAGGCCAAGGGCAATGGCTTGAACCTGCCCCAACAGGGGAGCCTGAGCTGAGCTCTGAGGCAGAAGCTGTTCCCTGTGAGGGTGCTGAGGCGCTGGCCCATGGTGATGGCCCAGAGAAGCTGTGGCTGCCCCATCCCTGGCAGTGCTCAAGGCCAGGTTGGACACAGGGGCTTGGAGCAAGCTGCTCCAGTGGAAGGGGTCCCTGCCCGTGGGGGCAGGGGCTGGAGCTGGAGGAGCTTTAGGGTCCCTTCAACCCAAACCATTCCATGATTCTGTGATTCCTCTTTCCTATGTTATTACACAGATCAGAAGAGAAAAACCAACAGTTGAGATTTTTCAGAGCGAACTGGGAGTTTTAGGCATGAAACTCCTGTTGAGAATCTCTATCAATTAGAACACTACTTCGGTGGAGATAGCAAAGAAACAAAGAAAACCTTAGTGCCTCTGTGGGAGGCACCAATTAATGCTGATTAATGGATTAATGGTAGGGGATGAGTGTGTGGAGTGCATTATCCTCAGGATGGCTCTGCCACTAGCTGCACTTTCCCACACAATCCCAGCCTGGTTTGTGTTGAAGGGACCTTAAAGCTCCTCCAGCTCCAACCCCTGCCATGGGCAGGGACCCGTTCCACTGGAGCAGCTTGCTCTGAGCCCCTGTGTCCAACCCAGCCTTGAGCACTGCCAGGGATGGGGCAGCCACAGCTTCTGCTGTGCAGATGCTTGATGTCACTGTGCCCTGCTCACCCATCGCTGTGGGAGAACCACTCATCCTCATGCAAGGAAATGCGATGGTTAAAAATGAGTTCACTTCAGGAGATGTATTTTCTAAGCAACACGTGTGAGGAGGTGAGAGACCAGTGAGGGAAGATGAGCTCAATACAACGCTCTACGGTGTGAGCTCATGCTGCAGAAAGTCTCTCCTGAGTGTTATTTTCCATCCCCTTTCTCACCCCCATTGTGAAGTGAGGAATTTGGTCTCCCCAGTGGAAATACACTACACACCCCCCCCGTTAAAGTGCTCTGTGAAACAGAAAACAGAAAGCACCCAAAACCAGGTTCTTTCATATCCTATCCTCAGCAACCACCTTGCAGGTGACCTGTGGCTCAGCTCGGCTCAGAGCAGGGCTCTATTTCTGGGTTGCAATCAGAGGAATTCCACATCGTGTGTGTCCCTCTGGTCACGAGAATGCAACGCGTATTGACTGTCTGAAATGCTTCCAGCCAGGCAATAAGCAATTTCTTTCTGCCATTGATTTTGGCTCCAGATCAGGATTTAGAAAGACAAGACAGCAAACAGTGCGTGGTACTTGGCACCGGCAACTTTCAAAGTAGTTATGGATGTCAGCTTCTTAAGAAGAATAGTAACAGAAGGGGAAGTGATATAGATTTCCCTCTAGGTCGTATGGAAGGTTTGGCAGCCAGGGATGAAAGCTTTTCACCTTTCCTTTTTCTAACCATCCTGGGAATACAGGGTGCTTGTTTTTTGAGTGTATGCCCCCCATTGTGCCTGTCTAAAGAACTGGGCTTTTGGGAAGGCAGAGATGGAAAGATGCCTTTAAAACCACCTCTGATGGTCTTTGAGTCACATAAAGATGCGTTTTTCCTCAGAAACAATTATTCTTTTTCCAAGTTTGTTCTGTGTATAAACCTTAAATACTAAAATCCTTCAGGTTTCTACAAAAGGAACTTTCCGAACAACTGAACGAGACCTGGATAGTGATTGTACTGAACAGGATAGGATTTAATAGAATCATAGACTGGTTTGGGTTGGAAGGGACCTTCAAAGGTCAGTCCAACCCCCCTGCAATGAGCAGGGACATCTTGAACTAGATCAGGTGTGTGTGAATGTGGGATTGAGATTCTGGGCAACCTCAATTCCGGGATCCAGATTTCTACCTCTCTGTAGAATGAGCTCCCTCTTTGTTTTAAATGCACCTCTAAAAGGGACTGCACATTGCGGGAGGGGAGGACCTAGGAGGCTGTAGGTCTGGAAACCTTATGAACAACACATCAGGCCTTACTTACTCCTGCACTGTCTCTGTAACCAGAACGCTTTGACAATTTACTGTAGACTATTCAAATGACTTGCTGTTTTCCTGTTTATAATGGGGTATTATAAAATCCATGCCTCGTTCATTCAAGTGAACATGCTCTTGAGCTGCGAATCTCAGTTGTTCTCTGAATTGCCTCAGTCTGGCACAAAACTCGTTCAGTGCAGCCTTATAGGCTGTGCTTGTTGAATAAGGAGGCTGAATGGTGGGCAATCATTCCTCTGCAATCAGAGATGTTAAGAAGGATAAGTTCTATCAATTTTTTCCCCCGCCAAAGAGATGCATCCCTGCCTTTGTGGAACAGGATGGAGAGAAAAAAGCATGCTGAGTCACGTACGTCAAGAATGAGAAGGAGGACGTACAAAAGATGTCAAAGTCAGCCATTTCATCTCTGTGTTCGGAGTGACAGGCATCACTGAATATCCCAGCATCACCCAGCACAATAAGGTATGCTATGGAGGCGGGTGGGTGGGAGGGAGCAGGCTGCTCTGTTGGGTTAGTCTGCTGCTGCCTAATGCCAACAGCTTTTTCTTATGGAATATCTGACTCAGCAGCTGAAACATGGTAAAATATTTTGCAAAACCTCCATCTTAGTGAAAACCATCATTCAAACCTTAACCAGATGGTTCCGCAGTCTTTTTGTGGCACTGTAAAATTCAGGCCCCCAATTAAAAAGCGTGGACTTAACCAAAATCATGTCTAGAAATAGGTGCCAAAGCACAGGAACAATTACAAAATGGGTTTTCCTTGTAATCCTTACTGGATTCATGGAGTAGCATACAGTAAACTAGGCCTGAGCTCTTCATGTGTTTCCTTCCACATATGTAGTGGGTCCTACATAAGGGTGAGGTTCATATGAATACTTGCTGCTCGGAGACACAAAGTGCTGGTCCTGGCACACTCACATTGAGGAATGCCTTAGATCCTTGTCAAAATGTTATTTAATCTTATATTTTGGTATTCGGTTCATAAATTGTGCTTAGCAGCTGGGCCTGGAAGAACAAAGAAAGACTGTGGTGCAGCAGGATGCTATGCAAGCAGCTTAGGTCTGTAATATAAAGCATCCAGCCTAGACCCTGAGCTCTGGTCCAGCTCTGAGCAAACCAGTTTTGTTTTATTCATCACTATCAACTCCAGAAGTGAACACCTCCTGTCTGCTCATAGTCAAAGTCTGTTGACACCACCCTGAATGCTCAGGGACTGCTGCACCGCCCTCACTGCTGTATTTGTGCCTCCAAAACCATTTCCCATTGTGAGGAAAGCCTGGTTTAGATATTGCGGAGTCACAGAATCCCAGAATCCCAGCCTGGTTTGTGCTGAAGCTGAAGGGACCTTAAAGCTCCTCCAGCTCCAGCCCCTACCATGGGCAGGGACCCCTTCCCCTGGAGCAGCTTGCTCCAAGCCCCTGTGTCCAACCTGGCCTTGAGCACTGCCAGCGATGGGGNTATTGCGGAGTCACAGAATCCCAGAATCCCAGCCTGGTTTGTGCTGAAGCTGAAGGGACCTTAAAGCTCCTCCAGCTCCAGCCCCTACCATGGGCAGGGACCCCTTCCCCTGGAGCAGCTTGCTCCAAGCCCCTGTGTCCAACCTGGCCTTGAGCACTGCCAGCGATGGGGCAGCCACAGCTTCTCTGGGCCATCACCCTGGGCCAGCGCCTCAGCACCCTCCCAGGGAACAGCTTCTGCCCCAGAGCTCAGCTCAGGCTCCCCTGTTGGGGCAGGTTCAAGCCATTGCCCTTGGCCTGGCCCTGCAGGCCCCTGTTTGTTTTAATTGTTATATGTTATTAACATTTGTTTTAATTGCTCAGAGCTGCTGCGTAAACTCTTTATGACAGCACATGTTAAAGGACATGGGTTTGGCCCAACTGTTATATTTTTACCTACAAATTTTTGCTCTATTTAATTTAACCCAAAAGGAGCTATGGGAATTAAAACACATCATGCAGTGTTTTCTGGGTTGCTGATGTCATTGCTTAAGGGCTCAACTGGAGAGTTTGAAGAAGGACTGGAACTGGCTTAAAAACCAGTTTGGTATCCTGGGCTTTGTAACTGGTATACAGTAAGGAAAAGGTAAGGATGGAGAATAATGCCTCTCAACGTTTTGTTCAGAGTAGGGAAATGGCTGATCCTGTATTATTTGTGGATGTCAGTTTTTGTCCCTAGCTGGAAATACTGCTGGCAACTGCAGCAACGTGTCCGTGTCGAGCACAGCCTCGACGCGGCTGGCAGGAAACGGAGATTTCCATTTGGTGAGAAAGTCAGCCAGTGAGAAGACAAAATAAGAAGAAGTGCTGGCTGGAATGAGGCGGGCGGCCTGGAAGGAGGCCAGCGCTCCAAACTCAACAGGCTTTCCTTCGGATTCCTTCAGACCTGACATGCTCAGGGAGCTTTCAAATAGGCGCTTCCTGACAAGTCCCCATTCCTCGAAGCTTCGCCTCCCTTACCCACCCGAACTCATCGGATCTTTCCCAACCAGCTGTAGCTGCAGGCTCTCTTATATTCTGCACAGAGTTGGGGACCCTTCCTCAAGTTCTAGATCCATATATGCATTTTTAATCCCAGCACATGGCTACACATCTCATCTAGATGGATATATGCATATTTATTCCTGTAAGAATTACTGTAGTCAGCCAATTCTGGCTGATAAAACCTTCACATAAAACATACCCTTATGTGATAAATAAAAACAAAGACTGCTCTCTTTCTGCTAATGAATCACATCCTGGGATCTCCTACTTCTCTTTTGCTCAGAACATGTCCCTGTCTTATGGTCTCTTGGAGCAGCCTTACCCTGTTGTGCAGTGTTGCAGGTCAGAAGAGTTGCATTTTCCTTGCCCTTGCACAGCTGGCTCAACACCCTACACTGCTGCAAGAGCACAGCAATACACGGCTCTGGTCACAGTTTGGGTTAGCCTGGACACAGTCACACTTAACGTGCTACAAGCCAGATATGCAAACTTCTGATTTCCACACATGCTTTGGGAGCATAAGCCTAAACACATCTGTAGATGAAGAACAACATTTAGATATATGGACTGCTGCCCTCAGCCTGCCTCCAGAGCATGGCCTTTTCCAGCCCATCCACCTCTGCTGCCTGTACGCTGTTGGGTACCAACCTGTGACTGAGATGGGGAAACATCTCGAGGATGTGGACTGAGATGGTTGTGCACAGAGTTAATACTAAAGAGTTAACAAATGGATGCCAGAGATCTAAAGAACAACACCTAACTACTGAAAATAGCTGTCCTGGAGTCCCAGAGGTGTGCTGGTTCCTACACAGTATTCCCTTACATATGACAAGTACTGGTGTCATTCACAATAACATAAATGAAGATATATAATGATAACCCACCAACACCAACAACAGCTCCCTTGGAGCAGAGACATTCCATACAGCAGTGAGCATGCACAGAGGCATGGAGGAGCCTCGGGCTCATCACTCAGCATCAGAACCCCTTGGGCAGGAGGGAGTCAACTCTGAGGCAGCAACAGCGAGTAAACTGAGCAACTCTGCCCACCTTCCACATCCTCTACCCTTGTCATAGACATTAGTTCACAGATGTCCCCGCACTGCTTCCCTGGCATTTCTCAAAGCACTTCTTGGTTAAAACACGAAATTCCAGCAAACTGAGCAATGTATTGTATCCTGAAATATCCAGGCATTCCCATTTCCACGTGAAACCCAGGATTTTGTTGGTTAAACAAACTGGTGAGTGTTGGAGAAGCTTCTCCTTTTAAGTAGGCTTCTCATATTTGTGGAAGCAGCCATTAATATTGAAATCCCCCATAACAGATAGCATGTAGGCAATGTAGCATCCCAAAAAATAGCCTTGCATTTTGCATACTGGTCTAGAGAGTAGGAATTAATGGGCTAAAAATTACCTATTTCTAATCCTATTTTTCAGCTGATTGAATGTAGCTCTTTAGATATTAACTGATACATCTATTGTGCAAGCAGTGAATAATATGATTTACTGTGTTCAAACAGTCTTTGAAATGATGCAGCCTTTAAACAGTGCAGAATGTCACTGAGCACACCCTGCGAGGCGTTTGAAACATGCGCTTTACTTAAACAGAAACATTTATCTAATTCCACAGAGTTCACTTTGAGGCTGCAGCTTGCACAGGATGATTTAGAGACATAAAGTTCACCTGTTTGTAACAGCAGAGGGATGTAATACTTTACTTTGAAGCAGTTATTTCTCCTAGCGCAGCCGGTTTATAGTTCTAAGTGTTCCAGGTTGAATACCTGCACTGCTCCGCTGTGTGATCCTACAGTAACACATCACACACTGGATAAACTGCGCAGATACATAGCAATGGGTGAACACATACATGATGCTTTTCTGGCAAAGGGAACTATGGAATTTCCCATCTGCCTGGAGTTCTGAAATGCAACAGGAATGTCCAGGATACATTATGAACACAAAGCTCTAATTGATAAATAAGATTAACATATTGATCTTTTTCTTTGGAGACTGTTTACCTGTTTGATGCCATCCTACTCAGAGCAAGTCTTGGTAACCTTACATATCTGCTTTTCTATCTGTTAACTGGGACAAAAGAACCTGTGGTTGTGTTTTCCTGGGTGTTGGAGTGTGATTCAAACATCAGATGAAGGAGACAGATGGAGTACAGGCTGGAGACCCTGCCTTCCTTCCAGGTGGGATTATCGGGGAGGCATTGAACTGACCATTGAAAGTCTGAAGATCTTCAAACAAACAGACATCTGTTTCTAATAGGATTGAGAAGCAAAGCCTTCAAGGATCCCGGATCTGTTATCCCAGATCTTGATCTTTTCATACATGTTTAGTTTTTAGGAAGAAATTCCACAAACTGGTAAAGGAAGAATGAAAGGAGTTTGGGTGTTGGCTGATGAAGATGAATGGGTTTTCCTCAAGGCTGGTCATCTTGTATCTCAGGGTTCATCTCTACTCCAGTATTTGCTGTACTAATGTATCTCCTGCCCACATGCAAAACCCTCTAGCTCAAGGTACACGATGCTTCCATCACAGAAAGACAAACTTAAGGGCAAATTAATGCCCTAAAGTCTGAGATTCAGAGTCCAATCTTTAGATTTTCCTTACACAAATCATTTATTGATTAAAATGAGAGCTGCAATGGCATATGATGGGAAAAAAATGGGGGGAGAGGGAAGAAAGGGCGGGCATGTTTCCTATGAAACAAATACAGCCTGTTTGCAATTCAGTATTGTTTAGCATTCTTGGCATATTAAATGGATACGCAGTAAGGCAGATGAGGGAGAAGTACCTGAAGTTGAAGGAGTTGTCCAACCTGCACAGAGTGCTCCTTTAAATATGAGCTTTTGTTCCTAAGAAGATGGAACGAGTCCTCGCTCCAATCCTCAATTTTTACAGGAGTGCTTCATAACACGCGAAGTCACTATCAGGTAAAGAAGATTCCTCAGTTATCGTCTCTGACCTGTCACTGTCACTTGTTTAGTTGGCATTATGAATTCAGCTGCATCTTCAAAGGCTTTTCAAGACACCACCTGTGAACTAATTATGCTAAAGATGAGAGATCTGAGCATACCCACAGCCCCTGGCTGACAACCAGAGACCAACCCCGCCTACAGGTGTGCAACTTTTCCACCTAATTCTCCATGCCTCAGGCATTGTAGCTTCAAACAGGGGAAGTCAACTCCCAACCGTAAATGGGGCTCCAGCAGAGCAATGCAGAAGTACAACACTACAGTTCTCAAACACAGTGTTCGGTTTGCTTTAGCTATAAACGTGTCAAATAGTTTGCCCCTTGTTTGGAATTGTAAGGATTATTTTTAAACCAAAGTGGGTTTTATAGGTAGTCACTGAAAGCCATTTTGGGGCTGTTGTCACCTGCCTTATGAGCATCAGAGAATGAATGACACAAATGTCTGTGCTGGAATTTTACATGTGCATCTTATGAATAATTTTTAACAACAGAAGGACAAAGGAATTGATTAATTATACTGAAGATGAGAAGAAGAATCAGTGAGATGAAAGGTCTTTTGCATGTATCCATTTCATTGCTGACAGAGTCTGAACACTGTGAGAGGAGTTGGAACCTCACCACCAGTGAGTACTGCACCTGCTTAGCTGGCAGTTGCTAATCTTATTCTTTGGATAACTTGAGCTTAAGCAACACTGGAAAATAGATGGCTGTTAAGAAAAGTGACCTTTAGGAGTCAGAGACAGTAGTAGCTCCAAGTTTAAGCATCTCAAGATGTCAGTGACATTTTCCTTTCACACTACTCCTTCCATATTCCTCCTTCCTTTAAACAACCTGGTCTAGTGGAAGATGTCCCTGCCCATGGCAGCAGGTTGGAACTGGATGAGCTTTAAGGTCCCTTCCAACCTGGGCCAGTCTGGAGTTCTATTATATATACAAAAATACATATGCGTATACTTGCATAAACTAAATAACCATGAAAAGTGTTCAAAGATGTTGTCAGAATAGGACAGTTCCTGTGTATTCAGGGCTGGACTAAAATCTCGACAGAAGGTGATTTAAGGATCTTCAGGATTATTACAGACCCTTCACTTTCTACAAAAAGTAAATAACTTCCCACTTTGGGCTTTAAGAAAGATCTTGGAAAACTCTTCCCATGATGATGGTGTTGAGCATCCCCATCATTTACCTTGGTTTATAGGAGACCCATGGCCCGCAATTCTCCCTCATCTATCTTCAGTTAAACATTCTCTCAGTCTGGGTTTTTTTGGTAGAACAGTTCGGGTTGGAAAGGACCTGAAGATCATCCAGTTCCAACCCCCCTGCCATGGGCAGGGACACCTCACACTAAACCAGGCCACCCAAGGCTTCATCCAACCTGGCCTTGAACACTGCCAGGGATGGAGCACTCACAACCTCCCTGGCCAGCCCATTCCAGTGCCTCAGCACCCTAACAATAGTAATTAACCAATGACCTACAAAGCCTAGATTAAGTAAGGAGGAGGCTGATGCTTTGTATTCTGAGTTTTCTGCCTTGACCTCCCTCCCCAGCATACTGCCTTCTCTGCTGCAGCACCTGAGAGACTTAGTTTCTGATCCTTTGGATTCCCTTCAATAGCCTTTGCAGCTGCATAACTTCATAGCAACAGTGCTGGTATCATCTAGTGATTTACCAGCCTATCCATTCTGAGAGCTTTTCTTTAAACAAAACCCCCTTCGTGTTGTTTTTCAGGGAACAGATGCAGATTTTCAACTGCAAACTGACTTCAGAGTCCTTTCCTCTGTCATTCCAAGGTGGATTCAGTTTGTATCTATTGCAACTTTAGCCTCTTCTTACCTTCTCCTCTGTTGTGTCCCATATTCTCAATTTTATGCTGGAAAAAGACCCCTGTGTTCTCAGAATTAAAGCAGGGATTACTATAAAAGGATGCTAAGCATTTCCATCCTGCTCCCAGAAATACATGTGATTTTACTCATTTATCATATATCACTGCAGACAGCAAGAATTCAATATTATTTGATTACTTGATACTATTACTTCAGGTTTTTGAAGTGAGAAAACACTGTGCTTCTGTGTTGTAGTGCTTACCTATGGAGAATAAACCACAGAACGTTACTAGAGTCCATTCCAACTGTAACCACCCAGCATAAACCATCATTCCCTCAGCAGAGCTTGGAACAATATCAAGCTAAAGGGACTTTTCAACCAATTACAAACCCCAGCATTAAATGACACATAGACCAAGGTTCTCCTATCACTACGATGCACAACTGCTATAATATCCACAACTCTCTCTGTTTTCCTGGCTTCAGTTAGCTACAAAAGTAATTTCTCAGCTTATTTTCAACTGCTTCATACCCCAAAGCAACTGTGAAAAATCACAAGGATAGGGACTTCTCTGACAAACACTATCAGCTTCTTGCAGGTTAAGGAAGTCCGTCCCTCCCCTCCTCCTGCTGCTGCTGCTGTGTTCCGTGATGAACGCCGGCCATGCATTAATTGCTCAGTCGCTCTTGTGAAGGGCTTTGCACTGCAGACATAGCCGATCCTCTGCACGTCGGAGAGGCAGAGTGCTCTGGAGAGCTCCCTGCTGAGAAGGCAGGCAGGCAGCGCCCGTGCATCTGCAGAGGACACCGGAGACTGCCCTTCCTAAGCCCTTTAATTAAAAGCACTGAAGATTTATGCACTTGTCTCTGTGCTCCTCTCAGTCTGCTGCCTCTCCTTCCTTTGCCAGCTCTGTTTAATCGGAGTTTTTAAACAGGGAGCAGGTTACTGCCTCCCAGCAGCTTTACCCTAATTTGGAGAGGAAAGCCTGCTTCATGTATAGGATGTGCCAGGGGAAATTCTCCGTGAGTTTGTCTCCCAGATGATCCCCATAACGCTTCCCAGACTCCTATTGGGGATGACCTGTACATCATCTGTTGTACCACCTTACGCACACAGAAACAGTATCAGCCTGTTGGGTCTGATGCTGCAGCTGCATCCCAGGGAAGGGTTTAAAGTAGAGCAATGGAAGCTAGAGCATGGTACATCAGAGTCATGACTTCCCCTCTGGGAAACGGTTGGCAATATTCACAGGATCACAGAATAGTTTGGGTTGGAAGGGACCTTTGAAGGTCGTCTACCCCAACCCTCTTGCAATGAGCAGGGATATACAAGCTGAACTGAAGGAATCCTTTAACACCTCTGGGCAGGGCAGGCCCTCTGCCAGGCTGGCAAGCTCCACTGAGGTGTCCTCTGGGAAGCAGCAATGGGAAACCCTGAGAAAGTGGGAAGTCAGCACCAACGCCAGGACCTCTTACCACCCGCCTAGCCAAGGGCAGGCCTTCCAGCTCTCCAGGAACTCCTTCTGGCACCCTAAAATGAGAACCACCTCATGGTGAAGTCTTAGATCCATCCTACAAGTCATTCGTTGAGGAGCCAGCAAGAAGTCTGTAAGCCTCAAACCAATGTTCATGTTCACAGCGACACCAGAGCGAAGTCAGGTTATCACAAAGAACAAACACAGCAATGACACCACACGGCTGCATTGCCCTGCGTACATCACCCTGGGGCAGAGGCTGGATGGAGGAGGAAAACAGGGATGTGGGGAGGGGTTTTCTGAAAGGGAAACTTGAGAAGAGGACAAGATATGGAGCCTGGAGGGAAAGACAAACCAATGGATGCACAAAGACGGAAGGAGACAGTCCAGCACCACCACAAAAAAGCTGCTCGTAATCAATTCCAGTTATTGATATGGCAATGCATCGGTATGAGTCCCTGAGAAGTACCCAGCCATACTTGGTGGATGTATGTGGATACTGACCTGGGCTCGAGACAGGACTAGAGGTAGTAGGCTCAATAATTTCTACAAAAAGGGAAAAGGAAAAAAAAAAAGAACATTTGGGAGTTAATCACACATGGAAGACAAGTACAGAATGAGACAGCAAACAGTCATGCAACAGACACGACACGCTCACCACGAGACCGGGCTGGCCGCTGCAGGCAGGTGACAAACATGCACCAGCCTCCTGTGCTCAGGAGCCGCACAGCAACAGCTGTCTTTTCCCAGCTGTGTTACTCATCTTCACCATATACAACTCCTGTGTCACCATGTACAACATCGGGACCACCCCACTCCAAAGACACACAGATTATTGCTGCCACCCTGGCAAAGCAGCCCTTGGAGCTCTCAAGCTCAGACCCATTTTGCCTGGGAATAACAAAGCCTGGCTGGAAGAAGGGCATTTTGCCCACCTTACTGAAAGTCATTTCCTCTGATGAGTAAAAGTTAGGGCAATAACTCTGAAAAAAGTAATAGTTTTTGCTTTAGTGAACTTTTAAAATTGCACATCTTTTTAATTATTGAACCTTTCCCAAAGAAAACATTTCTCAAACCCATCAAACCCATCCTGAAGATGTTTACTTCACCTGGGGCAACCAATACAAATGACAGAAAGAGTTAAGAGCACAATTCTGCAGCATCCAGCCTAATGAAACAATCACCTGTGGCTTTTCATTATAATTTTACTTTAAAATTCATTATTCTCTGCCTTCTTATTAGCTCTGAATAGTGCTATGCAAAATGAAATACCAGTCCCAATCAATCTCACACAGGAGCCAGCACCATCTCAATATAGCCATTCAATACCCTTAATAAAAAAGGTTTAACAAAATTACCAAGCTCAAAAGATCATTGACCACATCTTGACTGTAACAAGAAACTAATGAAAAACCATGTGGGCGAGCTGACAACAATGGATGCACGGGTAACAGCTGAACACATTCTCCTCTCTCGTCCAATTCTACAATTACTGCTCAGGTTAATGTGATGCAGAAATTATGCTAAGCGAACGAACAGACAAACATTTTGCCAAACAGAAAGTTATGAAGTTTCTTTACCAACTTACTGACACAAAGAACCCTGATAATAGAGATGAATGCTTCCAATCTGAAAAATATTTACTTGACATCTTGACAAACACATCCTTGGTGCCGATAAAGTCAAACCACATTACTTAAAATACAATGGAATTGGAGTTGTATTACTCCAGTTTTGAAATTAAAAACCCATGAAGGTTGGTGACACCTTGAGCAGTCCTGAACATAAAAAGGGTTTAAAGTCTAGTATGAAGGTTTCCTGCTCCTGTATAGGGATAGTTTATGTGTGTGGCAGTTGAGAGAGCATTCCGGGGTTGCACCCCCTGCCTTGGTGCTTGGGTGATGGGGTGCAGGGCAGCAGGAGCTGACTGCTTCCAGAAAGCCTGACACAAAGTCGGTGATGGACATAAATAATGGCAGAGGAATCTTCTGGGTGTTGTGTTGTGCTTCAGGCAAAGGTTTCCACTGAACTGGATACAGTGCAAACAAGGGGTTTTAGAATCACAGAATCCCAGCCTGGTTTGGGTTGAAGGGACCTTAAAGCTCCTCCAGCTCCAACCCCTGCTCCCACGGGCAGGGACCCCTTCCACTGGAGCAGCTTGCTCCAAGCCCCTGTGTCCAACCTGACCTTGAGCACTGCCAGCGATGGGGCAGCCACAGCTTCTCTGGGCCATCACCCTGGGCTAGCGCCTCAGCACCCTCACAGGGAACAGCTTCTGCCTCAGAGCTCAGCTCAGGCTCAGGTTAAAGCCATTCCCCCTTATCTTGTCCCTACTTGCTCTTATAAAAAGTATTTTCCCAGTATATTTAACAGATATAAAGCAAAATTACAGAACACTACAGAAATATTTGCACAGTGAAGACTGATGAACTAAACTGATGTCAGCAATGTCTGACTTTCAGTAAACATGGACTTTGCTACATTGACCTGGGGTAGAAAAGTGCGCAAGAGAGATAGCGATGTATCTGTGGGTTTTGATTCCATCTGCTTAAGACCCCAATTCTGCTTTCTTAGAAGACAGGCACAACGAAGATCCTGGCTAATGTGCCATTGCATGGGAAACCTGGAGGAGCCTGCCAGGGCAGAGTGAGCTGCTGGGAATGGCTGCTCATGCCTTAAGTAAGGAGAAAAAGGAAGGCAACACACCAGAATGTTCCTGGCTGTCTATGCCCATGATGATACTATGAAATAAGGTTATACTCCTGCATAAAGCAATGCAGGTTTTAGCAGGAGAAAAAGAATTGTGTTAAGAGGCTCAGAAAAAACTAAAGACTTCTCAAGAATTCCTCAATGTTGTGTTTTAATGACTGTTTTATAAGGATTTGATTTCACAGCCTTTAATTTTGTCTGAATCTTTATGTTCTGAGAAATTACATCCTGCGTCTCATGTCTAATTAGCAGCTTTGCTTCAAGTGCATTGTACAGCAATGACAAAAGTTATTTTTCTGGCTACCCTACTGCAGGCTCTTTTCCTTCTGAATTTAGGAGTCAATCTGTCTTGTTGCTATGGCTTCCTGTAAAGGAGAAGGTTCCTCTTGCTGCAGAGTAACAGCAGTCTTTACAACAATGAAGTAAATTAACATACTCTATGAGTACAACAATTCATTAAAAGGCAAAATACCATACCCAAACCAGCAGGGATTTTACTAGGATCATGCCTCTTTTGGGAACATTGGATTTACACTTAATTGTAGGTGCTTAAGGTAGCATAAAATCACAGCCTCGTAGCATCACTGAGGCTGGGAGCGAAGGTGGTAATATCATGCATAATTCCTGCAAAAATCTCACTTTTGAAATCCATTATTAGGTTAAGGAATTGGAGAGGTGGATATAGCTCTGACTTCAAGTTCTAAACCTCTTTGCAAATCTTTATTCATGAAACTGTTCAGGTCTACGGAGAGAAAACAAAACCAGCTGGTTTTCCTATAAGCACACTAGGCTGGTTCATCAAAATGAAAATACATTAATGACTTCTAAGTGGCACTGGGAGGCAGAGGTGTGTAGGGAACAGTATCCTAGTATCTGCACTTCATACCCTAGTATCTGCACTTCATACCCTAGTATCTGCACTTCATACCCTAGTATCTGCACTTCATACCCTAGTATCTCACTTAATTTTGCTGGGACCCCAACTCCCATGATCAGGACTGCTCAAATTTTCAGGGGTGGAAAAACCTGTGATGGTATAATGGGAACTGCGATGTTCTGTGCCACTGCTGTGACTTCAGTGGAGAATTCTCCTTCAGCAGAACCTTTAAGATTAGTTTCATAAAGCAGAGGAAAGTCAACGTGCCCACACTACCTCTTAGTCTGCCCTTTACAGCACTGATGCTGTCCAGATTGCTGCACCAGGATCACTGTTGCTATCATAGAATGGTTCGTGTTGGAAAGGACTTGAAGATCATCCAGTTCTAACGCCCTCACACTAAACCGTGTCACCCAAGGCTCTGCCCAGCCTGGCCCTGAACACTGCCAGGGATGGCAGTAACACTCTTCTGGTGTGGTGGGTGTGAGCCAAAATCATCTCATGATTTTAAAGCAGAGCTTTAATTCAAGCTGGGACCAAAACATACAAACAGGAGCATGCTGGACATAGTGACATAGCATCACTGGCTGCTAAACATACACAGCAAACTGCTGATTTCTGTCTAGGTCTACCAATGCTTAAAACCACTGACCAAGGTAGTCCTAATACCCTACTGACCACATGGTGAATGCTTGCGGATGCTACCAGAGATGTCATCATAGAAAGCAGAACTTCACAGTGATGGTTTGGGATGAATCTGGAATGAGAATCATAGGGTGGCTAGGGATGGAAGGGACCTTAAAGCCCATCAAGTGCTGCCAGGCACTTGGAATGTGCAGAAGTCATGGAGCTAGCTTTAGGAGAAGGCCTGGCGCACTGAAGGACCAGTGGCAGCTGCCCTCTGGGGACAAGGCTGAATCCCTGACTCGGGCAGCTTTAAGAATAAAATAGAGGAAGGATGGGAGAAGCTCAGGCTCAATCTCTGCAACTGTGCATAGGAGGAGAAAGAAACCAAAGTGATCATGGACAGGACAGCAAATAAAGACGGATTAAGTGCGTGGAAGAAGTAGTAATGCTGCTGAAAACAGCAGTCAGCTAAGTGATGCGGGCAGGAGGGGTGTACAAATCACAGCCTGCCACTGAGCATGGCCAGAGAGGAATAACACAACTGCCTGTAAGCAATGCAAAGAGCTCTGGATGGAGTTGACTGCGACCAAAGGCAGCAGTACAGGGTGGCAGCTGTGGCTGAAGCCACGGTGGAACAGGATAGGGAGCACTCCAAGAGACTGCTGCATCCTACACTGGTGGTGGGATGGAGTAAAGAGAAGAAAGAGAAGATAACATGAGTAAAACAAACTGTCCAGCTTAACATTAATTTGAGAAAGGTAGCTAAAAGTGTTCTTGGGATAACACAAGGAAATCTATTTATCTGGAAAGTCAGATTTTGATAGAGACAACCAGAGAGTTTTTAAACAGAGAAATACGACAGGTCCTGGTGTAACAGCCTGACTTGGTGGAGGTGAAGGAGGGGAAATGGGGGATAAGGTGATCACAAAGATGCTGCGAGGGCTGGAGCAGCTCTGCTCTGGAGCCAGGCTGAGAGAGCTGGGCTGGGGCAGCCTGGGGGAGAGAAGGCTCCTGAAGGGGAGAGCTGAGAGCAGCTCCAGGGCCTAAAGGGGCTGCAGGGAACCTGGAGAGAAAGGGGCTTGGGACAAGGGCCTGTAGGGGCAGGCCAAGGGCAATGGCTTGAACCTGCCCCAAGAGGGGAGCCTGAGCTGAGCTCTGAGGCAGAAGCGGTTCCCTGTGAGGGTGCTGAGGCGCTGGCCCAGGGGGATGGCCCAGAGAAGCTGTGGCTGCCCCATCCCTGGCAGTGCTCAAGGCCAGGTTGGACACAGGGGCTTGGAGCAAGCTGCTCCAGTGGAAGGGTCCCTGCCCGTGGGAGCAGGGGTTGGAGCTGGATGGGCTTTAAGGTCCCTTCAGCCCCCCAGGCTGTGATCCTCAGTGCGCAGGTGTCTGAACCGCACCGTCAAGGGAAGAGAAAAAAACCAACATTTTTCTGAACTGAGCTTTGATCCGTGGTGGCGAGCGTGTGCTAGAGCCAACTGCTGCCAATAATCTGGCATTAGAGATCAGCCACTGATTGAGTTTAACTAAAGTGCACGATTAAACCCCACAGACTTGTAACCGCTGCTCTAATCCTCAAGAGAAACCTTTTGAGGATATAAGGTATTAAAGACAGCTGGGACAAGGAGGTGCAGTCTGATGTCAAGGACATTTAACGTTGCCTTTACCAGAAGGAAAGAGATAGTATCTAGAAAGGCCTTTCTGATTGCAGGTAGAAAAAAGCTTGCAGAGAAAACCTGTTAACAGAATGGGAAACCACCCCATGAAAGGCTACACAGCGCAAGGAGGAAACTTAGACAGGACAAAAGGAGTTTGTTAACCAGAAGCAATGGCTGGGAAACCCAGCTGGCCTTGCATCAGGGGGGAGCTGCCCAAATACCCAGACGTACAGCGCCTTGGAAAGGAAGCCATGGAAACCTGCTGCAAAACACCCCATAGATATCTTAAGGGGAATGAAAGCAGCCCTGCTCACAAAGATAGGGTAGAGAAATTAAGCATGGACCTAAAAATATATATGTATATATTTATAATATATTCAGTAAAAGCTTAAAAGATGGCATTGTGGATAACAAAATGGGAATGGAAATTGCCAGACCAAAGTCAAAGGAAAATTCAATCAACTCAGGATACTCAGGTCAGAGAGATTTAAATACATTTGCACATGAAATTAGGAAACCAACAGTAAATTCAAGGGAAGAGGAAGACAGCAGGTACAGCAGGACTGGGAATGAAAGGTGTGTTTGAGGAGGGTAAGCGCATACAGCTACAACTTCATGGCATTCAAGGCTTTAGAAAAATATGAGCTGGAAGGAGCTTATTAAAGGATACAGGCAGGTAAAAATAAGCAAGTAAATTAAAGCTGGCTATTACTTTGCTAGAGCCCAATTACTTGTAATTATTTGCCTAGAAAATTTCCTAGGATATGATTAAGGAACCAAGTAATTCATCAGCCCCTGTTTGCATGAACTAATGGATATAAACCAAGCACGAATGCATTCAGAAATCCAAAGTGGGTCTGCAGCCTTTATAGTCTGGCTGTCCTCCTCAGAGCTCGTACAAAGGAAAACCGACTCCTTAGAGGAGAAAACTCCATTAGTTTATGGAAGGGATTACACGACGGGGCAGCCTGCAGTATAAGGGGATTAGATTCACTGACCCAGGTGTGCTCCCAGTCCCAGCCTCTTAACAGCACCAAATAACCTTTTTTCCCCCAGCAGAATATTAAAAACCCAAAGTGAACACCACGTTGGCTCAGCCTTCTGCCTGCAGGAAACCAGCCTGTAAGCTCTCAGAGAAACCCATACAAACCCCATCTCCCAACCCACCAAGAGCAGACACACGCTCGCCCAAGGTATACATGCCAGATACCTTTCCTGTCTTTCCACTTAAAAAGGTGCAGCCCAGTCATTCTCCCCTCTGTGCCTGGCAAGCTCTTGGAGCAGACTCTCCTGGCAGGCATGCTGGGGCACATGAAAACCAACGAGGTGCTTGGTGGCAGCCAGCAGGGCTTCACCAGGGGGAAATCCTGCCTGACCAATCTGGTGGCCTTCTACGATGGGGCTACAGAACTGATGGACAGGGGTAGAGCAGCTGGCCTATAGGGATGCTGTAGAGGGACTGTTCATTAGGGACTGCAGTGACAGGACAAGGGGGAACGGGTTCAAACTGAAAAAGGGGAGGTTTAGATTGGATCTAAGGAAGAAATTCTTTGCTGTGAGGGTGCTGAGGCACTGGAATGGGTTGGCCAGGGAGGTTGTGAGTGCTCCATCCCTGGCAGTGTTCAGGCCTTTCCAACCCTAATGATTCTATGATAGTGATAGATGCGTTGTTACTGCTGATACTGGATTACTTCAGTGCTAATGTGAGTTTTGTCCAGTCTCTCACCCTAGAGAAGCCACATTTCCTTATCCACTGCTCCAGTCTTGACTCCATCATCCATTTGGGATGGAGTAAGGCGACTTGCACCCACAGCTCAGTGTCATTACATGGAAATACAACTGTTACGGTGTCTCTCATGGAAGAGTTTGATCACTGTTTTCCAGAATACACTTTCTATTACGGGATTTACTACTTCAGTAACACGATTTCAATATTAAGCTGCATTCTGTGAGAGTTCAGACATATAACAGAGCTCAAACCGGTGCGTGATGCTTCCAGTTACAACACATTTCAGTCTCACAGAGAGGTCTGCTGATGGAGGAAAGAGAAAAGCCATGAAAATGCCAGCCTGTGCTTGCACATGCTGCCAGCTCTCCCACAGCGCAAGTCTGAGGTGAGACTCATCAAAACAGGAAGTTTTTAGAACCCAAACTTGCTGACAGCGCTCAGGGAAGATGCAGGAATGAAGCCCCTGGTATTGCAAGATGATTTATTACGTGCCCAGCACAGTGGCAGCCTGGCTGTGGGCGAGGGTCTCTAACACAGCCCCTCAGAGGCAGAGCTCACATCCCGACAGGACTTTAGTCCAGATTTATTACATGCAAGATGGAGAAGGCAACGCGAAGACAGAGCTGGATGAACATGGAAAGCCGTGGGACCACAGGCGTTCACCTTCCTTCTCCTCTCGCTTTTGCCATGCCTCGCCCTGGCACAAACACGGTGAGAGAAGAGTGCTCATTATTTAGCCCCGTTCCCCTTTCTTCCCCTGCGCACCCACGTCAGCTCGCTGTGTGTTACCTGAAACAATACACAGGACTTCTGACAGCTTTCCTGTTGCTGGTGCCTTGCCAACCCCCTCAGCCTTCATCTGCTGCTTCTCCCTGTGCAGTTTATCAAGGCAATGTACTCATTTTTCTAACAACAGATTTGAAATGACAAGACACGTCCAGCAACTGGACCCAGCGCTGGATGTTCTTAGTCTGCCCAGATGGGGTTCCCACTGCAAGAATGAGCTTCTTCAATGTAACAGAAAGTGTCTGTGGATCTGATTTCTGAGGGAGGCACAGTTCTGCTCTAAATCAGAATCGCAGAGCGGTTCGTGTTAAACGGGACCTTAAAGCTCCTCCAGCTCCAACCCCTGCCACGGGCAGGGACCCTTCCACTGGAGCAGCTTGCTCCAAGCCCCTGTGTCCAACCTGGCCTTGAGCACTGCCAGCGATGGGGATTAAATATTTCCATTAATTTCATACTAGCAATATTTGAAATATAACATACATGTATGTCTTTGGCAGAGTATGAAGCCAGCGAGGATATGCTCTGCAGATCAAAGCCTTCAAAAATCACACATCACAGAACGCAGACCTCATCAACACAGGAGCAGTCCAGGACAGTTCCATACCAAGGCAAAGAGCAGACAGTGGCTTTCCAGCCCTATTCCCAGTCACCAGCATCCGCTCTGATGCAGGCTGGTGCCTCTCCCCCTGCTCCTCAGCTCCAGGTGTGGGAGCACGTTTCTGCTGATGTTGGAGCCAGCCAGCAATGTCTGTCTGTCATTCACAGGGGATGTTAGTGCCCCTAAAGACCATCTCAATCCATCAGGATAGGGTAATTCTTTGGCAATACAAAAAAGATAATGCTCTTTCCAGTTCTCTGGAGCCCCTGCCCAGCAGGAGCTCAGCACCAGCACTGGGACCATTAGAGAATACAAAGCCACAAACCCATTCTGTTATTACAAAGAGAGCTGCTTTTATCACTCTGTATCTGGCCCCAGATGGACTGTTTTGGTTGGTGCAATCCATACTGTTAGGACGATCCCAGTTTTTAAAACAAAACCTATTCCTTATTATGAGTCAGTTCTGTTTTTCAGAACAAAAAGCAATGCTGTACGAGTCTGAGGAGTAATTTAATCCTTTGTACTCTTCACTGTTAAGGTGACAAAGTCCAAGTTATTTCACAGTAACGATGACAAACAGAAACTAGGACATGTTTTAATTGGGTTCTGTAGCCCTCAACTAACATCAGTTTCTGCCATTCTTCGGGTATTTCGATCCCCAGTGTGGAATGCCTACTGGAACCAACCCACGCTGCCTTTAGCTAAAGCCTATGTTTCTTAAGCTCTCATTTTGGGATATGACACACGCAAGAGCACAAAAACCCATTCTCCTCCATAGTGTTTACTTAGGGAGACTGAGAAGTCAGATATACAATCAACAGAAGACACACACTTAACCTGACAAAGCCATAGCACTGCTGCATGTTCCAGTGCTTGCTTTCCCTCTAGTTTATTCTTGCATTTTGCAGCTATTCATCACCACCAGGCTAAACAGTTTCCCCATTTATATTCCGTTTAAAATCCCATGAGCTTTCTTAAGATAAATAGATATGATTTGAAAGGGTAGGATTAAATATTTACATTTACTATCAAATGGCATTTACATCTGCTGCATAAGAGAAAGCACATCTTTATGGGGCATTTTACTATAGGATGAGGGTAGGTGCTTATGCACTATCAGTAATGATGTATCTACATGAATGCTATTTCTACATCTGTGTTGAAGCACACTGTAGACAGATGAGCATGTTTACAGAGGGTAATGAGGGCATTCTGTAACAGAAGAATACAAAAAGCTGGTTCCATTTCAGTCCTGGTTTGAGGTTAAGCCGTGCCAGTCTGCATCAGTAGAATCACAGAGCCCCAGCCTGGTTTGGGTTGAAGGGACCTTAAAGCTCCTCCAGCTCCAACCCCTGCTCCCACGGGCAGGGACCCTTCCACTGGAGCAGCTTGCTCCAAGCCCCTGTGTCCAACCTGGCCTTGAGCACTGCCAGGGATGGGGCAGCCACAGCTTCTCTGGGCCATCACCCTGGGCCAGCGCCTCAGCACCCTCACAGGGAACAGCTTCTGCCTCAGAGCTCAGCTCAGGCTCCCCTGTTGGGGCAGGTTCAAGCCATTGCCCTTGCCCTGGCCCTGCAGTGATTTTCCTACCCCTACAGTATTTTACTACAGTAAAATGTTGAGATTTTTCTGTAACAGAATTTAGATTTGCATGTACTGGAGAAGTCAGTAACTGATTCAAAACACAACCGGCAACGAAATACAAACACATTAATTAATTGAAACACCCCCCTTTCTCAACTATTTTCATTTATGATCTGTGGTAATTAGCCAGGTTTATTCAATCTGATCTCTCCTGGGCTTTATCATCTTAGTTAAAGATTAATGATTTATTCTGAAATGGAGAGCTTTCAGCCTAGGTAAACCAGAGGCTGTTTTAGTGCAATGGTAAAGGGAAAAACATTGCTGATAATAAATCTTCTGGATGGAAACTGCAAGTGGGTTGGGTAGAGACAGGACCTTAATTTATTCTGTGTCTTTCAGTCCCCATTAGTATTTTGCAATTACAATTTGGGCTCTTGTACAGGTTTGAGTTATTACACTGTAAGTGCTTCGTAATGGTTTGTTTTATTTAAGTGGTTTGTGCTTCTGTTACAGGATGGAATGTAACAGCTCAATGTCTCTGGGACATTATAAAGATACACCATTATCAGTCTGAAGTTGGAGACCTGACACGGTCAGGCAGTTTACTCACTGCCCTACACCTCTGGTACTCTGGGTTTACCTGATTTCCTTTTCAAGTAAATAGTCTAATATTTTGAAGCCTGTAGAAATCCACCTTAGTGACACCTTTTAGTGTCACTTTTGCAAAGGAAGCCTGATGAAAGGCACGTCTGTGCAGCACCGGCCGGAGCGCCACGCGTGTTCTTAGCTGGCACGCAGAAAACAATGGCATACATTTGATTTTTCCTTAAAATCCTAGTAGAATCTGATTTTCTTATAAAAAATGGAAGGAAGGTGCTCAAACAGCCCATGGTTTTAATCTGGAGTCCACGGAAGGGTCTTATTTATGGAATTTCTAAAAGGTTCCAGAATGAATCAGCATGGTTGATGCAGGACCAACTGTTTCATAGTGTGAAAGAAACTGCTTTAATTTTAATTTAATGGGGGTGTGTGTGAACCACTAACAAGCAAAAATCCATTTCCACTATAACCTTTCGAATCATACTTTAAATAAGGGTCCCGCATTTGATACTCTTGCCAGTAAGGGGATGCAATTTCTCTCCCCACTATCACAACCAGAACTGGAACTAGCGGGTCCTTTCCAACCGTAACCATTCTATGCTCACAACAATGTCACATCTGTAACGTGTTGGTCTATGGTCAAGGCTTTACCTTTCTCAGGAATGCCTGACCACTGAGGAAAGGAATATATCAGGAATCTCTGCCCCTCATATTGCAGTGTGCTCTTGGAGTATCACAAAAGTATACCCACTGGTTCAAGGTCCCATCACCAGTACATAGTTGTACAAGTAATTACAAGCACTGAACTATCAAAAAATGAAGAGGTAAAGCACAAGGAATGTCAAGGAATGAAAATAAATCAAACAAATGGATAAGGACACCTTTCAGATCTGGAAAATAAACTGGAATGCTGGAATCTGTACAGGTTTCAGAGTGATCCTCAGCACTCGCAGCCTTCTATGGTCTTGTGCAAGGTGTGGCTGAAGAAACCCCCATAAAGCAAGTCTGAGAGGCAAATGTAAACAAGCCATGCAAAGGGCCACTTACCCGAGGTCAGCAAAAGGAATTAATTCATTAATTGCAAAGAAAACAGGGTTATGGGTGGTTTGTTTGGAGACGAGGAAGGTTACACATGGAGGGAAGGCAAGAAAAGGCAGAGAATTCCAAATGGAGGTAGAGCTATCTTGTTCTATGGTGAGTCCCACGCGCACCCTGGGTGCGCAGGGCTGACCACAGCCTCTGGCTGTGAGAGAGGGGCAGAGCAGCAAACGTGGCACCAGAGAGTGAAAGGGTGCTCTGGATATAGAGGCGCTTCCAGAAGGGGAGGAGAGCAGCAGTACCCAGTCAGCAATATCTGCTCTCATCCTGAAATGCCATAGGCATCAAAACAATGTGGCCACCCCCCTGCGAGGAACACATTACTCACTCAATGCAAAGCCAAATTGGGATGGGTTTTTCCAAAGAAGCCCTTTCAGATGCAGGAGGTTTCTAAAGGACCCAGTTTCCAGCGTAGGGAACACCCTCTGCAGTTCAGGAAACACAGCAGTAACTTCTAAACCTCAAACAGCACTTTTGCATTCTAAGGCATGTCAATGGGGCTCGTTTGATGTCAAACCAAATACGTTTCTCTCAGCGCTGTGTTTCCAGTTACAGGACACTGCTGAGTATATCAGAAATAAAAGATAATAAAAGGCACAAGCAATCTGCAGCCCTGTTGAGGACCTGTTTATGAAACCATGTTTTCCCTATAATGTTTATTGGGAAGCACTAGTGAAGATATGATTTATGAAATTCCCTTCCTCTGTGCACTGGAAGCTCCTCAGTTCCCCAACAAGCTGCAGCCAGACCCGCATCAGACTGTCTGCCAAAGAGGGAAAGAACCAGATGTTGTTTTAACCATGGCAAGTTAAGGGGTGGTTTTTTGAAGCTTCCTGTTGTAACCTAACCTGTCCCTGTGCTGCTTTACTGCCCATTTAAACTTGGTTGTGGTTTGCCTGTCAATCCATAAATGTCAGCATCTGGCACATGCGACATATGGGATAAAGTCAAGCAATCAAAACATGATAATATAATCCCAGACTGGTTCGGGTTGGAAGGAACCTTAAAGCTCCTCCAGCTCCAACCCCAGCCACGGGCAGGGACCCCTTCCACTGGAGCAGCTTGCTCCAAGCCCCTGTGTCCAACCTGGCCTTGAGCACTGCCAGGGATGGGGCAGCCACAGCTTCTCTGGGCCATCACCCTGGGCCAGCGCCTCAGCACCCTCACAGGGAACAGCTTCTGCCTCAGAGCTCAGCTCAGGCTCCCCTGTTGGGGCAGGTTCAAGCCATTCCATCTAAGATAAACTGCATGATTTTAATGAAACTGAACGGAGGAAGAGGAATGGCTCTGTTCATGGCAGAGAAAGAACATTCCAGGGGTTTTCTGAAAGCAATCTCTAAATGCTTAAAGAACCCTTCCCCGCCTGTTCCACACCGGGTTCATAGACCAGAGTCATAGAACTCAATTCTAAAACAGACACAGCAATGGACAGGACAGAGCCTGGTTGTCAGGTACTGCCTGAAAACAACCTTCTGCTGGTGCCAAGGGTCTGAGGTGGCTTCTGCCCGGTCACCCTTTCGCTTGGCTGTGGCACCGGGTGCTCTCTGAGCCTCAGGCAACAGAACCAGGGTGACGCAAGCAGAGAAACCTACTGAGTTCCTGTCTCCTACCAACATTTTACTTACACCTAAATCACAAGAGTTACACGAAATTCAATGTTTTCATTTAGCTGTTCAAATTACAGTATTAAAAAGGATAAACAATATTTGTTCATTAGTCCTTCTCTCCAGTTTTTCCAGGCAAAATTGCAGTTTTAATGATTTTTACAGCTCTTGAGACCATAACAACCTGAAGAAAAAGAGACAAAGTAGTCTGCATCCTATTGGCCTGGTCTTTCATTCATATGTATAAATAGGAAGCTTATGAATAATGGAGATCTAAAAATCTGTTAGCATTTTTGCTGTTCAGAAACATATGATTAGCATTGCTCTGACTCCCAATAATGATAGTTATGTTCTCAGAGGTCACTCTTTAGATCTGCACAACTGTCACTATATTTCTGGCTGTAAATAAGGCAAAATATACATTAGAGAAGTAATATGACGCACACCACAGCGCTACCTCCTTCCTGTGTGCATAGTGCTACGCTTGCAACTGCTAATAGTGTTAAGCAAATGCTTCTGCAGGTCTGTGGTCACAGGCAGGTTTGTTCATTTTCTCCTACTTCTGAATACACACAACTCCCATAAAGACACCCTGGATGCAGGAGAATCTCTCAAAAGACCCCTTCCTCACTGCAGCAAATGAAACCCTGTCCACCAGCAGTGATTTCAGTCACCCCACACAGGGCTGGACTGACTGTTAACATAGAATCCCAGCCTGGTTTGGGTTGGAAGGGACCTTAAAGCTCCTCCAGCTCCAACCCCTGCTCCCACGGGCAGGGACCCCTTCCACTGGAGCAGCTTGCTCCAAGCCCCTGTGTCCAACCTGGCCTTGAGCACTGCCAGGGATGGGGCAGCCACAGCTTCTCTGGGCCATCACCCTGGGCCAGCGCCTCAGCACCCTCACAGGGAACAGCTTCTGCCTCAGAGCTCAGCTCAG